>JARHVA010001656.1:685000-1280000 GCA_037957365.1 Torreya grandis
ATGCTAGGTTGATTAAAATTCTTGTTGACCAATTTTGACTTTTAGGTCAAAATAGGGCACCCCTAGTAAAAAACTTCACTTTTAGGTATATAAGGGAATATAATATGTCATAATAAGGTGTTTCATAAGTCAATTAGTGTCAATTTATATTTTAATAGCTTTAGTTAAGCATTTTCTAGGTCCATTTATCATTTAAGCCATTTTAAGGGGTCTAAATGGTGCATTTGATGTTTTGTATAGCTTATTTAGGATTTTTGAAAGTTAAAAATTATGATAACATGTCCCATGTGTCCTTATAAGTCTTATGAATCTGAAATAACTGAATAAATTTTAGTTTGTTAAAAAAAAGGTAGTTTTCTTGGCCAAAGAGAGAGAAAAGGACACTTGTATGAATTCTTGGGAAGTGTGCCACTTTAAAAAAAATTAAATGTGACTCTTCACCTTCCAAATTTTAAACTCCATATTTATAATTATTTTAAACTTCCAGTTATTTCTCAAAAAATTTCTATCTCTCTTCCTCCTTCTTGGCATATAAAAGTGACTTGCAAGTTATTACTTGGTATAATCAGTACAAGTGGTTTCATGTAGAATGATTATAGTGG
Source organism: Torreya grandis (assembly GCA_037957365.1). Lineage (NCBI taxonomy): Eukaryota > Viridiplantae > Streptophyta > Pinopsida > Cupressales > Taxaceae > Torreya > Torreya grandis. The sequence goes on from JARHVA010001656.1 coordinate 685,603, forward strand.
AATATTATATATTATGATACCTTAAAATACATATAATAATTTTTATAATTGGTTAAGTATTCTTTATGAACCATCCCTTCAAAGTTTACTATGCAAAATTGTCTATCAATCTATACACCCTCTAGGTTTTCCTTAATTATGAGCAAGTCCATAAATATTGGTTACTAATATTACTTAAAATATTTTTAGATTCATCTTATAATGCTTAAAATTCTTTTTTTCATGTTTCAAGTGGTTTTAATGAGCTAAACAACTCAATTTGTAGGAAAGTACATCAATTTATATTATGAGTAGTTATTCTCAATTTGAAGAAGCTTTTTACTTTGTAATGGATCCAAAGGGTTATGTTAATATCTTTCCTATGTTTATAAAGTGATATTAATTCTCCACTCACTTTCAAACCTCAGTCTTCAAGCACATGCTCCATGGAGTGCACACATTCTACACATATACACAGTCCACCATTGAAATCTACATGTAAATGTGTTTGGAGATTTTTTTTCAAAATTGAATTAGAGTGAGAAATATTTGATAAGTATAATTTACATAACCATCCACCATTTTAATCTTTGGATAGCATATGGTCAATCATTAATATGCATGGCTTTGTATATCACTTGCCTAAACTCATTGTCTATTTGCATTCAACTCAGAAAGTCACCTATAGGTGACGTCAATAAAGAGATGGAGGCATCATGTTGAAGCATGGAAACATGATTTAAAGGCCTTTTTAAGGTCCTATTATATTATTTTTTCATGATAGACCCATTTTAAGTGGTATAAACTTTAAAGGGGGTTAAAAGACTGCTTCAAGTCCTCAATCCCTAAAGTGGCCAAACAGAGGTCAAATGGATTCTTATGAATAACATAAAACATGATTGGAGGGTTTTTGAGGTATATAGTTTGATAGGTATTGTATCCCTTGGTATGGAAAATATTTGTGCAAAAAATGGATTCAAAAGGAGTGATAGAAAGTAATCATTCAGGACCTCAAAATTACCTAGAAATTCATTGATTTCTTTCAATATTGTCTATAGGTTTGAAAAGATGAAATGATTTTTATAACCTAGGTTTGAAAATAAATAATATATTCATGCTTGAGATATTTCATAAATTGAAATGGAATATCAAGGAGTAAAAAATCATCAAGAAAGTTGATATGCACTATTTGAGGTTCCAAATTCACTTAGCAGTCTATACCATTACTTGGGAGATGGCCATCTATAGCCAAGGGTTAGTTTGTCTCACCATATGAAGTGGATTTAAACATGAAGGTATCAACTTGAGATAAATTAATGATTTAAAAATTCATAAATAAACTTACAAGGAGACCACAACCTTGATCTACGAGTTTTAAGTGAGAATAGACATCTACAACAGGGGTAATCAAGGAATCTCAGTCTGTGATAGGTAGAACCCAGGTCTTGGAGATAAAGGAGTGAATTAGTATATAAATGAATCTAAAATTTGGAAAAATAGTATATTATAACCTCAATGTGCATGTTAATGGTGTCATGAAGCTTTTTCAAAAGGAAAATAAATCCTACATAGGGTCTTAGGACTTTGTATATAGTAAAAGTAGGAGGCACAATCAAATAAGGACTCAGCCACCCAAGAAAGGATTTGAAAAAAGTAGATGAAAAAAAGTATAAAATCACATTATGGGAATGAAAAAAAATTATACTTTATCTCAGACCTAAATTCAATGTCAAACATCCAAAGACACTCACAGGTAGGGTATTAAGGGGAGAATGTCTTAGTTGTTTTCAAATGGTGTTATAAGGTTATCAAAGGTGGTTTCTAGTCCAAAAATTTATCATATGATCATAAAAATTAAATTATAGTCTTTTAACATCATTAAAAAATCCTAGTAGGAGGCATAACCACCTACAACCAGCCTATAGGTAGAGTATCCTAGTACAAACAGACAATCAACAATAGTGCATACTTTTAAGTCCAGTAGTGCATAAGATGAGGTGAATAAGTAATAAAAATGGGAGAATGAGTAAAGAAACATAAATAATATATTTTAACACTACCCTCAAACATCTTTAAAATACTTATATTTATACAAGTATAACAAACAAGGGTCCTTCTTAAGATAATCATAGTCATGACAAGTGTGTTCAGTCTCATCTAAGCAAAGCATAAGGGAAATGTAAAAGGATGGAGTTATGAATTTTAATTTTTCTAGTGTTTTTATGGTGAAACAATGACATTCCCACATTTCACAAGATAGAGAAGGCTAGAACCCTCATCAAGCACATACTACTCTAGTGATAACCTTGCACATTCTACTTATTAGGTAATTAATCTTGGAATTTAATATTTGAGGGATCAAATCACTTTAAAAAGGGATAAATTTTGGTTTGGATAGTCCTTATCACTTGAAAAAACACCTAAAATACTCATTTTCCTCAAATAAATAGGGCAAATACCTCATGTTCTATCTTATAATAGGGGTACTCTCTTTGATCACAACATAGGTAGTTTAATGAGCTTATGTAAAAGGGTTGAATTGGAGATTGTTTTGGCCTTGGAAGAAGGTTTTTAAATATTAAAAACACATAAATAATCATTTATAACCTTAAATTGGTGTAAGTAATCCAATAGGTGGCCTAGACCACCTAAAATTATAGTAAAAAAGATAACATATTGAAGCCTAGTTTCCAAGTGAAAGGCATTTCACACTTCTAGCATAAGGCATGATCTCCAAATTATTTGGGAATGTTTGTGAGGTAAAATAGGAAGTTTAAAATCCATTTAAATTCAATAAAACCAACATAAAATCCTAAAACATCAAACATTATAGTTAGGCCTACTTGTTAAGATAAGCCTAATCTCCAAATGGAGGGTCACTCTCAGTTCTATCCTGAGACAAGCTTTCCCATGATTTTTAAATTTTCAATAGTACTAATATATAGGTTTTCAAACTCTCATAGTTCAAATTAAGTCAAGAAAAAACCATTTTTGGTCTAAAACCTACCTAGACCTATGTAAACAAGGGAAACAAACTCGAATGGGTAACTTCAAGTTCTCACACCTTTCATGAGGCCTTGCATGGGAGAAAAAGGAGTTATGGGATGTTATAAGGGGTATTATATGCCATATTTTTGGAAATTTTTCTCAATTTTGATGTACCAACTTTATGAACAATCGTTAAGACCAAAAATGGGCCTAAAACTCTACTAAACCCTCAACCAAGACCAATCTTGAGAAATTGATTTGTAAAGCTAATATAATGGTGTATTTTAATTAGTAAAATTATTTTAAGTTTAATATTAATCACCCAATCTCCTTCTCATCCATATATATGTATTTAATTTTATAGACAGGGGTAGAAATAGGATTTTTATCACTATTTTATGTGTTTTGTAGGCTATAGGTTGAAATAGGAGATGAAAAAAAATTTAAATGGAATATTTACACTTAATATAACTCCCAATATTCATTTATTTTCATTAATAAACATATAAGTTCCCAAACTAGGTCCTTAATTTCAGCCAGTTAAAGCTAGCCCATTGAGCAAGCTAGGGAGAAGTTTGAAAAATTCAAGTAAACATCCTTTAAATATTCCCATAATTATTCCAAGTCCATGTAGGGTATTTAAAAGTTTCATACACGTCCTTAAAAATATTTACATGTAAAATTGATGCCAATTTTGAAGCCAAGTGTGTAGGGTGCATTGAAGGGCAGTTTTCAGGACAATAGATGATGATAGCTCTCTACTAGGTGAATCTAGAAGACCAAGAATGAAAAAAATGAATGACGAGGAATGTATTAGTTCCTCTCCTTCCATTATAATCATTACACCTTCCCTATATTAGTTAAATGTCACTCAAATAGCTCCAATCATGAGGGTAGTTTTTTTTATGCAAAAGGAGTATTGTGCCATTTTCCCTAACTTTGATGACTTGGATTGATACTTATTGCTCCTAATATTGAATTTTTCATCCCATATCTATCTCACATTCAAAATTAACTCCTTGTATTAGTTAAACAAGTGTCCTTGTGACCCTTGGACTTCTCTCTTTCTCTCTCAAACTCTATAAGAGTTGGCCATTTTGACATTATATTGGATGTTCCACCTGAGTATGGTGAAGCCCTACTCAATTATACACATTTTGATCCATAAAATGACTAATTTTTTACCTCTCTCATTACTATTTATAGTCTACTTGAATGTTTAATTTTCTTAGTGAGGACTATAGATTCTTTAGCATTATACTTCATTCTTTCACCTATTTACAACCTCTTTTTGTAGGGCATATGAAGTGTTCTAGGAGATGTTCATGGTTTAAGTGAGTAGTATTTTCATTAGAGTCATTAAATACCTTTTGTCTAGTCCTCTTATCCTTGCATATCATCTGTGACCCCACAATATAATATTGAAGAAGACATAGATTTGGGAAACTGTATGTTTTGGTTGGTTTCTTGGTCTCAAGTGTGGAATGCAATTGGTTGGAAGTCATCAAACTGATTTGTTTTATCACCTCCATAGTTTATGATTGCTTTTATTTATCTTTATCCCTTTCTACCCCTAAGATTTATTAGTTGTTGTAGTCAAGTGGTACATCAAAGGAGTTAGCCCTATCTAGAGATTCACTTTATTTCTTAAGCTATCCACAAGCCTAGAAGTGATTCCATAATGCCACTTGGATAAGGATATCCTTGGAATCTCCTCAAATTTTTAAAATCCAAGTTTTTGGCATGCCTGGTGGGGCTCTTGTTCTAAGAGATTGATAGATTTTTGGTTTTATCTCTTAACAAGCAGCCTTTGGAGGCATATATACAAGCACCAATGGTGACTCTAAAGACATATTAGCTAGATAAACATCCCAAGTGATCCTTTCAAGAAATTTGGTAATGTGTTTCTTTATTTTATTACTTTAAATGAAATTTCATGGCTACCTATGGTTATGAATTTTTCCCTCTACACATTGGTGAGACATATCCATCTTTATCCATCCCATACCAATATGAACACGCACTTGGTCAACCTTCATATGACCTTCATCAGTCCCAATATGACCATTTTTAGCCTTATCATGAGTTTTATTGGTCTTATAACCAACCTTATCAATGTTTTACCTCTCCTAGTCAACCTAATCCTTTTTCCAATCAACCCATTTCCACCTTCAAACAAGCACTTTTGGGGTATGAAAGATATATGTTGGAGCTTGATACTAGAAGGGGATATGTTCAAAATATTCTTAATATTTCCATCCATAAAGTGATAAATGCATTAGAGTTATTCAAGAAAGAGTGGGTACCTATTGAGAGAGCCAATTGGCAAAGGCTCACAAGTGAGATGCTTGATATGAGTGGTTTAGTCTCTTCCTTAGAGGATAAGCTAGAATTTTATGGAAGGTAGCCTCACCAAACATATCATATTTTGTATCCACTTACCCTATTTCCAAATTAGTCATACATAACCCCTACTCATGAGCCAAATCAAGCCTATCAAAATCTCTCTTTTCCTAATCATTTGGATGAGAGAGTTGAGAAGAAATACCTTGTGTTTGAATCCATTCTTAATAGGAAGATTGAGTTGGAAAATTTGTATATGCAATAGTCCATATTAGAAACCAAATAAGTGGATTCCAAACCCTCATTTCCCTCTCACATTGAATTCCCATCACCCCAAAAGGAGACCTCTAATCTTTGCATCATGAGCTAGAGTAAGGTAGTTGAGTCCTAGGGAAAGAAAAAGGTGAAAATCCTTGACAAAGAAAATGAAATTGAAGATAATATTAATCCTATAAAAACATCTCATATCCTTCCTCAAGAAGAGAGTTACAATTTTAAGATCATGAGTTGGAGTGAGATAGTAAAGTCATGGGGCAGGGAAGAAGAGAAGATCATTATCAAAGAGTTTGAAGTGGAAAATGAAGCTAGTCCTTCTCAAGTCCCTCCCATGCTTCCTCAAGAAACTCCCTCTATTCCATGACATCCTTTATGCAATCCTTTTTCCCATGATTATTCTTCTCAAATTCAAGAGAATATTTTCCAAGAGAACCTAGCCAATAAAATTAAGGAATTAGAGGCAAATATGAAGTTGCTTAGTCAAGGTGAGATGGAAGGTTTAGACCCAAAAGAAGATCCTATGCCTAAACACACCCCATCTACCCTTCATCAAGAGAGTATTAAAACTAATATTTATGTTAATGAAGTATTTTTTAAGTGAAAGGAAGATAATCAAGTTATTTTGGCTCGAGGTCTACCTCCTCTTTCTCATGAGCTTCCAAAAGATCCTCTTGCCTTGAATTCTTCATATGACCTTGAGCTCTATTTTCCACCCCCACAAACTAGTTCATCTTACCCTCATCCTATTACCATTTACCTTAATGGACATATGGTGTGTAAAACAAAAGAGGATTAGATGATTGATAGGGAAATAGAGATCTTACTTGAGGAAAGCATACCTCTTTGGTAGCCTCATTGGGCTAGATCACACAATTTTAAGATGCCTAGTCTTGGCATCACCATGGAAGAGGTTAAAGATCTTGAGGTTTTTGAAAATTAAAATCAAACTATACCAATTGAGACATAATTTAAGAGCCCTCAAGAGGTCTTAAGTGATGAGAAGAAGGTAAGTCCTTGTATTGAATCTCTTTGTTTGGTTGATGAAGAATGCCTTATTTGTGTTGAAGGACCTATCTTGAGAGAGGAAAATTAAAGAAGAGTATTCTCAATTAATATCTTATCAAGAAGACTTCATGAGTGTTTATGAGGAAGATATCACCATAGGAACTCCCCTTGGTGAACAAAAAGACAATTCACAAGCTTTTGAAGAAAGAGGTTTCTTTTTTTTCCAAGGAAGAAGAAATGATTGTTAACTCCTTCCTCACTTTGAAAGACACCATATATGAACATGGAAAAATTCATAATAAGTCTTTATATGACTTTTTTTAAGTCATTGTAGCAAGCTATACTCCTCTCTAAGGAGACCATGAGCTGATCAAGGATGAAGAAGGTAGCATTGGGACTTAATTAAGTATGCAAAGGAGAAATAAGATTTCAAATTTATCCTTTAAAGAGGTTTGTGAATTTGAGAGTTATATATTTGATGTCATCAAGAGTGGATATCACCCTTTAGAAGGAATCCATTATATATTAAAGGATGAAGAAAGATCATATTGGCCTAAAGCTTCTAAAGAGCATGAAATCAATCCTTTTGAAATCATGCCTATAAAGAGGATGAAAGTTGATCATGACAAAGTGAATGGGAAAAAACAAGAAAAAAGTGATCATGTATAAGAATAGATCATTTCCTTGGTTGGATTATTCATGGTTGATTGGTTCTTAATGAGCATCATGCCAATGAGGTTGGCAGACCTTGTGAGAGGCATAGAGGTAGCAATGCTAAGAGATAAAAGGCTTATTAACTCATCCAATCCTTCATGCCATGAAGTAATATGAATCTAAATTTTCCATTTTGATCCATGGGGAGGTATATCTATGGTTAGTTTTACATATTAGTTGCCCTTTTATTCCCCTAAGTACTTATACACATGTGTGCCTTGTGCATGTATGTTTTCTTTGTTGTGTGTTTCCTTTTCCTTCATTTGGTTGAGGTTGTCATTAGTTATCTTGGTCTTGGTAAAAGTCTCTTGTTTTTTTATTCCTTAAATTAATCTTGATCATAATGAACTAATAAGACTATTGGTCTATTTAGTATAGCAGGTATACTACCCCTATGAGTCACCTATTTATTGACTCATTTTGACTTTTAGGTCAAAATAGGGCACCCATAGTAAATAAATTCACTTTTATGCATATAATGGGGTATAATATGTCATCATAATGTGTTTCATAGGTCAATTAGTGTCAATTGATGTTGTACTAGCTTTGTTTAAGCATTTTCTAGGTCCATTCATCATTTAAGTCATTCTGAGGGGTCTAAATGGTGCATTTGATGCTTTTTATAGGTTCTTTGGGATTTATGCAAGGTAAAAATATTTATTTCATGTCCCATGTGTCCTTATAATTCTTAGAAAGTTTACATTACTAAATAAATTGTAGGTTGTCCAAAAAAAGGTAGTTTTCATGGCCAAAGAGAGAGAAAAGGACACTTGTATAGATTATTGGGAAGTGTGCCACTTATAAAATGTGTAAATGTGAATATTAAACTTAAAAATGTTAAAATACATTTTTTTAATGATCTAAAACTTATATTTATCTCTCAAAACCATTCTATCTTTTTTCCTCCTTAGCATAGAAAAGTGACTCGCAGGTTATTACTTGGTATGATCAGCACAAGTGGTTTTAGGTATAATTATTATAGGGAAATATTATAACTATGAGACCTTAAAATCCATATAATAATTTTTATAATTTACTAATTATTCTTCATGAACCATCCCTTCAAAGTGGACTATGTAAAATTGCCTATCAAACTATGTAGTGTCTAGGTTTTCCTTCATTTTGAGCAAGTCCATACAAATTAGTTGCTAAGATTACTTACAAAGATTTTTGATTCATCCTCTAATGATTCAAATGCTTGGTTTCATGTTTCAATTGTTTTTTATGAGATAACTAACTCAATTTATAGGAAAGTACATCAATTTGCATTATGAGGAGATCTTCTCAATTTGTAAAAGTTTTGAACTTTGTAATGGATCCAGAGGGTTATGTTAATATATTATCCATGTTTAAAAAGTGATATTAATTCTTCATTAACTTTCAAACATTAGTATCCAAGCACATTCTCAATGGAGTGCACACATTCTACACAGTCTACCATTGAAATTTGCATGTATATGTGTTTGGAGAATTTTTTCAATCTTGAATTAGAGTGAGAAATCTTGAATTAAGATCATCAACATAACAATCAAACATTTTAATCCTTATATAGCATAGGTTCAATCATAAATACACATGTATTTGTACATCACTTTCCTAAACTCATTGTCTATTTGCATTCAACTCAAAAATTCACCTATAGGTGATGTCAGTAGAGAGATGGAGGCATAATGTTAAAGCATAAAAGAATTATTGAAAGGAATTTTTAAGGTAATATCACATGAGTGTTTCATGATATACCTATTTAAATTGGTATAAAATTTAAAGGGGGTAAAATTATTGTTTTAGGCCCTCAGTCCCTAAAGTGGCCAACAGAAGTCAGATGGATTCTTATGAATAACATAAAACATGTTTGGAGGATGTTTCAGGCATATAGTTTGATAGGTTTTGTATCCTTTGCTAGGTAAAATACTTATGTAAAAAATGATTCAAAATGAGAGATATAAAGTAATTATTTAGGGCCTCAAAATTGCTTAGAAATTCACTAATTTCTTTCAATATTGTCTATAGGTTTGAAAAGGTGAAATGACTTGTATCATCTAGGTTTGAAAATAAATCCTATCTTCATGATTAAGCTATTTAATCAAGTTAAATGGAATATCAAGGATTAAAAAATCATCTAGAAAGTTGATATGTGGTATTTGAGGTTACAAATGCACTTAGTAGTCTATACCATGACCTAAGAGATGGCCATCTACAGCCAGGGGTCAGTATTTCTCACCATCTGAAGTCGATTTTAACATGAAGGTATAAACTTGAGCTAATGAATGATTTAAAAAGTCATAAATAAACTTACAAGGAGACCACAACCTTTCTCTACAAGTTTCAAGTGAGAATAGGCATCTAGAGCAGGGGTAATCAAGGAATCTCAGTCTATGATAGGTAGAACCCAAGTTTTGGAGATAAGGGGGTGCATTAGTATATCAATGAAGCTCAAAATTGGTAAAATAGTAGATTTTCACCTCAATGGGCCTGTTAATGATGTCATGAATCTTTTCCAAAAGGAAAACAAGGCCTACATTGGGTCTTAAGGCTTTGTATATAGTCAAAGTAGGAGGCACAATCAAATAAGGACTCAACCACCCTGGTAGGGCTCTGAAACAAGTAGATGAAAGAAAGTATAAAACCTAAATAAGGGAATGAAAAAGGTTTTAGACTTTGTCTCAGACCTAAATTCAATGCCAAACATCTAAGACACTCACAAGTAGGGTATTAAGGGGAGAATTTCTCAATCAAGGGAGTGACTTGGATTTTATTTTCAAATGGTGTTCTAAGGTTCTCAAAGGTGGTTTCTAGTTCAAAAAATTATCATATGACATTAAAAATTAAATGAGATTATTTTAACATCATTTAAAATCCTAGTAGGAGGCATAACTACCTATTGTTAACTACCTACAATAGGCCTATAGGTAGAGTATCCTAATACACGCAAATAGTGAACAAAAGTGCATACTTTTAAGGCTAATAGTGCATAAGATGAGGTGAATAGGTAATAAAAATTGTATAATTAGAAAATAAACATAAATAATATATTTTAAAACTACCCTCAAACACCTTTCAAATACTTATATTTATACAAGTATAACGAACAGGGGTCCTTCTTAAGATAGTCATAGTCATGACAAGTGCACTCAGTCTCAGCTATGCAAAGTATAAGGGAAAGGTAAAAGGATGAAGTTATGAATTTTACTTTAGCTAGTGTTGTTATGGTGAAACAAGGACATTCCCACATGTCACAATATAGAGAAGGATATAACCCTTGTCAAGCACATACTACTCTAGTGACAACCTTGCACATTCTACCTATTAGGTAATCAATCTTAGAATTTGATGATTTGAGGGGTCAAAGCACTAAAAAAATGGATAAGTTTTGGTATGTAGAGTAATTATAACTTTAAAAAATATTAAAATTATCATTTTTCTCAAATAAATAGGGTAAATACCCCATGTTCTATCTCAGAACAAGGGTACTCTCTTTTATCACAACATAGGCAGTTCAGAGAGATTATGTAAAAAGGGTAAACTAGAGATTGTTTTGTCTTTGGAAGAAGGTGTTTAAATTTAAAAAACACCTCAATAATAATGGATAACCTTTCATTGAGGGAAGGAATCAAATAGGTGGCCCAAACCACCTAAAATTATAGTCAAGAAGACTCAACATAGTGAAGCCTAGTTTCTAAGTGAAAGGCCTTTTAGACTTTTGGCATAAGGCATGCTCTCCAAATTGTTTGGGAATGTTTATGAGGTAAAATAAGAAGTTTAAAATCATTTAAATGAAATAAAACTAACGTAAAATCCTAGAACATCAAATGTTGCAATTAGGCCTACTTGTTAAGACAAGCCTGGTATCCAAATGGAGGGTCACTCTCAGTTCTAGATTGAGACAAGCTTTCCCATGATTTGGAACTTGTTCATAAGACCAATATAGAGTTGTTACAACTCTCAAAGTGAAAAGGAAGTAAAGGATAAACTATTTTTATTTTAAAACTTACCCAGACCTATGCAAATAATGGAAAGAAACTCAAATGGGTAACTTCAAGTGCTCACACCTTTCATGAGGCCTTACATGGGAAACAAAGGAGTTAATGGATGTTATAAATGGTATTATAGGCCATATTTGTGTAAATTTTTCTCAATTTGTATGTCCCAACTTTATGAACAATCATTAAGACCAAAAATGGGCCTAAAACCCTATTAAACCCTTAATTAGGACCAGTCTTGAGAAGTTGAGTTGTAAAGCTAATATAAGAGCATATTTTGAAGAAAAAACCTATTTTAAGTTGAAGAGGACTCACCCAAGATCCTTATCATGCCAGATATATGTATGGAATTATACAGACATGGGTAGAAATAGGATTTTTCTCATTATTTTGTGTTTTATGTAGGCTAAAAGATGAATTAGGAGATGAAACAAAGTTTGGGTGGAAGATGTACACTTATGATAACTCCCAATATTCATTTCATGAATAAACATATAAGTTCCCCAACTAGGTCCTTAATTTCATCCAGTCAAAACTGACCCATTGAGTAAGCTAGGGAAAAGTTTGAAAACTTTAAGTGAACATCATTTAATGATGTCTATGATAATTCTAAGGAAATTTATGGTATTGAAAAGTGTCATACACTTCCTTTCATGGATTTGAATTGAAAATTGATGCCAATTTTGAATCCAAGTGTGAAGGGTGCATGGAAGGGTAGTTTTTAGGATAGCAGATGATGATAGCTCTCTACCAGGTGATTCTAGAAGACCAAGCATGCAAATAATGCATGTAAAGGCATGTTTACGATCCTCTCCTTCCATTAAAATATTTTTACCTACCCTAGATTAGTTAAAATTCACTCAAACAACTCTAATCATGAGGTTAATTTTTTCTATACAAAAGGATTTTTGTGCCATTTTGTCTAACTTTGATGACTTGGATTGACACTTGATTCTACTAACCTTGAATGGTTTATCCCATATCTCTTTCATATGCACAATTAAATCCTTGTATCAGCTTGATAAGTGTCCTTGTGACCCTTTGGACTTCTCTCTTTCTCTCTCTCTCTCAAACTCTATATGAGTTGGCCAATTTTGCATTGTATTGGATGCTCCTCTTGAGTATGGTGAAGCCATGCTCAATTTTACACCTTTTTATCAATAAAATGACTAAGTTTTTACCTCTCTCATTATTTTTCATATTTTTCTCTACTTGAATGTTGAATTTGTTTAGTGAAGACTATGGATTCCTTAGCATTGTACCTTATTCTTTCACCTATTTATAGCCTCTTCTTGCAGGGCCTATAAAGTGTTCCAAGAGATGTTCATGGTTTAAGTGAGTAGTATTTTCATTAGATTCATTCAATACATTTTGTCTATTCCTCCTATCCTTGCATATCATCTATGACCCCATAATGTAATATTGATGCAAGAAGACATAAATTTAGGAAAGTGTATGTTTTAGTTGGTTTCTTGGTCTCAAGTGTGGAATGCAATTGGTTAGAAGTCATCAAAATGATCTGGTGTATCACCTCCATAGTTTAGGTTTAATGTTAGTTATCTTTATCCCTTTCCACCCCTAAGAGTTATTAGTATTTTTAGTCAAGTGGTACATTAAGAGATCTAGCCCTATCTAGAGATTCAGTTCATTCCTTAGGCTACCCACAATCCTAAAAGTGATTCCATTATGCCATTTGGATGAGGAAAGCTTTAGTATCTCCTTAAATGGTGAAAATCCAAGTGACAACAATTCTTTAGGTTCATTTAATTTTTTTACTCTTTTTGTATTTGGGCTAATGTTGTTTGCTTGCAGGGGTAGATGTTTAAAGTGAACTAGATTCTTATTTGCATTATTTCCACTTTCCTTAGGAGTTTTCCTAATGTGTGACAGGATTTGGGCTTAATTTTTTTCATGTTACACATTGGTTAAGTGCATGCCTAGATGAAATCTAAATTTTATCATGATGTTTGGAATGAATATCAACATCATTTCTTTCTTCCCTACCCTTCCTTTTGCTTCTTTTTTAACTGGATCACCTTAGTTTAATTGTCATTATAAATATTTATATTAGATTAGTTCTTGATCATAATTCACTATTCCTAGTATTGATACTGCATATTTTGCATAGATCTTCTATTTGGCCATGGTGGCTCCCAACCACCAAACATTGAAAATATTATGAAATACTCACTTATTTTACCTTTGTTCCATCAAAGATAATAGGATGATCAAAACCTAAAACTCATGCATTGAGTTATTATGAATTCTAAAATGATAAGTGTTTCTTAAACACTCTGGGCACTTATGGTACACATTTAGGAATCAACATGAGGAGCTTCACTAGTGTTAGAAGGAGGGCCTTGGTTAGATATTTGTGAATTTGTAGAATCTTTGCTTATTTTGGTGAATTGTGTCTAAATATCAATGCATTCTTTACATATTCATGTTATTTTGAACATAATTTTGTAAATATCATTGATCTTTATGGTTTTATACCAATGGTTTTTCTTCTTTTAGACAAAGATCAGCATTATTTGAAGATCCATGAGTATTTGTGGTAAATATAGCTTAAATACAAGGTGTTTTAGGTTAGTGATAGTGGTTTTATTCAAATATTGACTAAGTATTTGTAAATTTGAGTTCATTTAAGATTAAATATGTAAAGATAATTCATACTGACATATTTGGACATATATTTGAGATAATTTAGTTAAATATCGATGTCATTTTATATTATTTATACATATTTGTACAAAATTTGCTTAATGTGCAAGTCTAATCATTATTATTTGTAAATATGAGGCTTACACATCATATTTTAGATAGGATTTAGAGCTAGAATTTCCACAAGTAAGGTCCTCATCAGAGTATGGCATGGTTAGGTGGATCTCCTATTAATGTGCCTTGTCAAGTACATGACTTACCAAGATATTTGGAAAGTTATTTTCCTTCTTTTAGACCTAATAATGTTTTCATAGCTAAAAAACATATTAGATCTTTCAAGATTACTTTAAAACTCTTAAATATTATTATGAATATGTAGCATGTAGATTATTCCCATTTACTTTCAAAGATACTACATATGAATGGTTCCTTAACCTTTCAGAGGATTATATCTTTAGCTGGGATGATTTTAACAAGATCTTTATTAATCAATTTGGTAAAATCATTAGTCTATGTGTTTTTTATTAGCAATTCACCACTATAAGAAGATGCTGAAATGAGCCAATTAGAGCCTTTAATTCTAGGATCCAAAAGATGTTTAGTATAACTATATCCCCTTATAGACTTGAAGAGGATTTAGCCTTATATATTTACAAGGATTATTTAGACCCCATGACTTAAGTATTTATTAAAAGGTCTGTTGGAGTCATAAACACCTTGGCATTGGCTTATGCCAAAGCTATAATAATTAGTGATTAAATATAGCCTGAAGGTTAGCTTTCATATGTTATCCCAAATGTCAACCTCAATTTCCCAACACTAAATGTCATTCCTAATGCCAATCAGATTGTGTCTACCTTAAATTAGACACTAGAATTGAACTAATTTCCCTTAAGACATGCCTATCTTGACCAAGATTTGGGGTTCTTCAATAATGCTACAAATGGATTTCATCCAAAGGATAGAGAAATTTAGTAATGACAATCAAGTCTATAACTCAGAAGCACCAAAGAATGAGGATGAATATATACTTAAGATAGTTTTAAAGATGATCATTGATTTTCTTTAGTTACAAAAGTAAGTGCGTAATTATAGGGAAAGATCCAACAAAAACCATTCTTCTCAAAGGTTCAATGGGTTTCATGATAACAATAATAATGAGTCATCTAATGACATGCATGAAATGAATCTTTGTGAAATAGGCCTAGCTAATCATTTTAATATCCTTAAATAATATCAAAGTTTAAAGGGTACATCTCAACCTATGTTTTATCAAGATAGTGTTGCAATGATATCTAGCTTTGTAAGAACTTCTAAATCCTTCGTGTAGGCTTTTAATTTTAAATTGGCAGAATAAAGTGAACTAGAAGATCATCTAGAAGATGAAATGGATGTTCAATATGAGCATCCCCATGAATAAGATTGGATACAAACTAACTTATCTTTATAAGATAGTTGTGAAGGAAATTCATATGAGGTCATTGCTGAAATAGAATTTACCCCTAAAAAAAGAGACCCATGGCAACATTTATACCAAGATTTTTTGAAAAAAATTGAGGTATTTCAAGATAGCAATATAATTCTAAAAACCCAAAATCAGATGAGTTGAGACTTGATTGGGTAGCTGAGATGTCATTCTTTATGGAAGATGAGGATGAAGTCAGTGAAATGGATCAAGAATTTTCATATGACACCTTCAAAAGGGTGGAAGTATGTGATCAACTTGAATTAAATGGTAAGGTTGTAGATAAATTTTATGTTCTTTTAGTTGATCAAGATGTAGTAGCCTTTTAGGATGACTTGGAAAGTTTTGGTACAAATATTGGTAGTCTATCCCCACCTCAAGCTGAGTTTAATGAAGACATTAGGACAAGGATGATAGTTGAGATGTCATCAATGAATGAAGATTATATAAGCCAAAATATATCTATGACTAAAGGATAATTAACACTCCTAATATAAGATAAAATTATTTGAGAAGAATATGATTGGGTCTTAGATTCATACCTTCGATCCATACATCTAAGAATGTTGATAAGAGACCAAGCTACATCACCTAGAAGACACAAGCATACAAGTGATCCTATCCAAAATAAGAGAACATTGAATGTAAGTAATCATTATTTGAGGTTTTGTAGTAGACTAAATAATTTTCCATTTGATCTAGGAGGTAATTAATTTATGTAGTTAGTGTAGGGATTAGTTTAGTTTCTTTTGTCTTCTTTGTGTCTTGTTTTTTTCCTTCCTATCCCTTGCTTTTATATAACACCTATTTATATATTTTTATTTTATTTTATGCTTTGTTTCTTGATTCTAAATAAGTCCTTTTGGAATATCCTTAAAATGATTTTCATCTAACCACTCAAGATATTCATAGTTCAAAAATGTAGGTATGACTTCTCAACATTGGTTAATCATGGATTATCGAAACATAAGCTTAATTTTATAGTTTAGAGAAGATAACAAAGATTGATGGGTAAGTTAATTTTTCCTTGATATTTTAAACTTTGTTCTAATCTAAGCTTGGTTTTAAGAAGGATTAAAAATTAAGTATTAAATCTTAAAATATTAGGACACAGTCATGCTTGCACTTAGAAAACATTAATTGCTTAGGACAAAGTTTATAGCCAAGCATGATTGTCTAAAAATCAAACACTTGACCAAATCCCTAAACCCAGCTAACTTGGATCCCAACCTTTTCTAGAAATTCAAAATTACTTTAAAAATACAAAAATAATATCCTTATTACAAAATTCAAAATCTTTTTAAGCAGATGTGATTCTAGTAGTCTCTAATGGGGCCATGGACGCCTAGCTAGTAGTGAAGCATGGCCTTGAGTAGACCCAAAGGCATTTTTGTCAAGGATATGGATGCTTAGATGGTAGGAGATCAATGCCTAAGCCTTCCTTAAACTAAATCATGGTTCTTGATGAATATCCAAACATTTTAAAAGTCAATGTTAATGATTAAAGCCATGAATCTAGAAATTATTCTCTAAATCATTGGAAATCAGTAAGTAGAATCAAAGCACACACACAACATGACTAAGTTTTAATTTTTTATCTTAATTCTACATATGCAAGATTTTTTATAACTAGGAATTAATCTTAATAATGGTTCCTGATCAAATGGAATAAGTAACTTAATTATTAGTCTAAACTAAAGTCTATTTTTTGAGGTCAACATAACCCATTTCCAAAAAATAGGGAGCTATGTGTCAAATTGTGAAAATTTATACCTTGAAATTGAAGATTCACTTGATCAGAGTGTCATTCACATGATTTCACATTTTTTTTATTTGAATATCATCCACACCATGGTTTGGCTAACTTATTTGTTTATGATTCTAGTTTAATTTTATCTAAAAGGCTAATATTAAATATTTGTGTTTCAGTTTGTGGTTTAATAGAGCCCATTTGGTAATGAACATGATTAGGGTTTTGTGCTTCAATGTTAAATTGATCTTTTTCTAACCTTGGTCTATAATTGATTAATTAAGTTTCTATTTTGAAACCCTATCCTAATGTTTTACCTGAACCTTTTAATTCAATTTTAAATTTGGTGGGAACTTTTTATTTAAATTTATGTAAGAATTTTTTTTTTAATTCTATGGACTTATTTTATTTTTTATACTAAGGCTTGGTCATGTTTATTAACACAACCAAACCTTAGTCTAAAAAATCATGCTTGATACCTTTTTATATCTCATAATCCATGATCCCTTTTATCATAGCATGGTCTAGCTAAAAATGCAAGGTCACTTTTATTACTTAGCCTAAGGCCTTATCTCAAAGTTTCATCATTTTTATTTATGTAATGAAACCCTAAGTTAAAACCTTATACTAAGTTATTTTTCATGGGGTCACTTTTATTATGCTTTGATCTTGGTCTAAACATTAGCCTAAAGTTTTATTCATGTTTATTAACATGAATAAAACCTTGGTCCAAAATCTTTATCCAAATTCTATATGTTTCTCAATCCTAAAATAATATTTTCATTGACTATAGGAACCAATCACATTTAGATACTCAAATCCCAATCTATAGTTCACATTTGATCACACCAAATTGATCTAATGGTGCATATCGAGTCAACATTTAAATGAAGCTATGGGACTAGTGAGGTGGTGATAAGTACCACCATTTTTTTTTAAATTATATCGAGTAGATAATGGTGGTCCACTTCCTGGATTGAGATCTAATGACATGCATTCATCTAGATAAGATCGATCTGATAGAGCAAGATTAGTCAAGCATTTTCAATGAAACTTTGAAGGCCCATGGGGCCACCACATGGTGAAAAGACATTTCCCAATAAAAATGATAGAGTGTAGAGCAAACCAAAGAATGACAAGTGGTAAGCTTGGCAAAAATTTCCTAAGACATGATTAGAATTGATGGTCATGCACCCATCAATAACATCAATGTGAATGTCAAATTATGGTCACATGAACATTAAATTTCAAATAGAAAATATCCCCATGGATGTGTTTAAAATTAAAGATTGAGTGCCCATCATTGACATTCATGTGGACTTCAAATGACAATCATGTGAATTTCAAATTTAACATAACAAAGAGACTTGATGATGCATTTAAAATTGGTAGTCACGTACCCATCAAAGATGTTCACACAGACATCAAATGATGGTCATGAGGATGTCAATTTTAGAATAGCTACTTGGATCTATTTTCAAAGGTAATGGTCATATTTTTGAAATAGTGATGAGCATGGGTGTCACAATGATGCCACATAAACAAATCATGATAATTCTAAAGATCTCATGGACCCAAAGGAGGAAAGGGTATAAATATGCAAATCCAAAAACATTCTAAAGCCTAAATATTTTGATTTGAGCCCATGGTAGTCATTAAGGCACTATTAGAACTTGTAGCAATGCCCTGGTAAGACACGAGGACCTTAACTAGACCTTGTGGGCATTATGATTGACTTGAGGGGATCTAAATTTCCTCCTATGCAAATTTTATTCAATCCAATGTTGAATAATGGGAAATCTAATAATCCATAGAAGCTCAGAAGGGTGTTTCCTGAAGGAACATGGAACTCTATTTGATCTTAGTTGTAGGAAATGCAAAGTAAGAGCCAAAGAAAATATTAGATGGATAATAGTAGGGTTATGAGTATGATCCTAAATGTAAAAGGGAATATTCAATGAAGTTGGAATAATTAAGGAGGCATTAGATAGAGTAGATAAAGTTCACAAGAGCTTAGTAGATCAAATGAAGGAGCTATTCATAAAACCAATTGTCAACCTTGTACCAACTGAAAAGCAACATCAAAGAACAATGAGGACCCTACATTAGTAGCTAGACACTTCAACAACAAAGAGACCTTAGGATCAAGCTACTTGAATTAGGAATATTCCCTTTATATCTTAGTTTGTATAATGTCTTGAAAATGAATATTATTTTAGGCATGTGTAATTGGTAACACATCTTTCCTATAGATCATGCTATTAAAAAAGATAATTTATTCTAGAAGGTGGTAGAAAGGACACTTGTCTTATACACATGTACCAATTCAATGGGAAATAATGGACCAACATACCTAATGGGTTGTCTATATAAGGAAATATTGTCAATTGTAAGAGGGGAGGGAAATCTTAGAGCCAAAATTACTTTGTAAACTTGGAGAAATTAATAATAGCAAAGACTTTTGTAATGATTGTCTAGTATTTATTTGTGTTCATTATTATCATGGTTTCTATCTCACTTGTTTATTTTGATTTCCATATTTGAATGGTTCTTATGAATTCTTAGTGTGTACATTTAATTTTATATTTGTTAACTTGTGCTAATTATAGGTTGTCTGAAAGTCCTTAGGTTCATTTTGTTTTCTTACCCTTCTTTCATTTGGGCTAATATTGTTTGTTTATAGGGGTAAATCTTTAAAGTGAACCATGTTCATATTTGCATTATTTCCACCTTCCTTAGGAGTTTTCCTAATGTGTGATAGGATTTCGGCTTAAGTTGATGATGTTTTATTTAACACAATTTATCATGATTTCTCTCTCACTTGTTTGTTTTTATTTCCATATTTGAATGGTTCTTATGAATTCTTAGTGTGTACATTTGATTTTAGATTTGTTAACTTGTGCTA
This sequence comes from Torreya grandis, assembly GCA_037957365.1. Lineage (NCBI taxonomy): Eukaryota > Viridiplantae > Streptophyta > Pinopsida > Cupressales > Taxaceae > Torreya > Torreya grandis. The sequence goes on from JARHVA010001656.1 coordinate 705,672, forward strand.
ATTCTAGGTTTTCTGAAAGTCCTTAAGTTCATTATTATCATGGTTTCTCTCTCACTTGTTTGTTTTTATTTCCATATTTGAATGGTTCTTTTGAATTCTTAGTGTGTACATTTGATTTTAGATTTGTTAACTTGTGCTAATTCTAGGTTGTCTAAAAGTCCTTAGGTTCATTTTGTTTTCTTACCCTTCTTGCATTTGGGATAATATTGTTTGTTTATAGGGGTAAATCTTTAAAGTGAATGATGTTCTTATTTGCATTATTTACACCTTCCTTAGGAGTTTTCTTGATGTGTGACAGGATTTAGGCTTAAGTTGATGATGTTTTATTTTACACAATTTATTATTTATTTAGTTCATATGCTATATTAAACATCAAGTTTCTCAATACTCTTTATTGTTAAAAATCCAATGTAAGTAACAAAAAACAAAAATAGAATAGATATCTCACATCATTATCCATACATTCATAAATCAAATCATCCATAACATACTCCATAAAAATATGTTGAAAAATAATTAATAACATGATAGTGTGAAACAACATGTAGGAAATTTCATGAATTATCTTTATATCCATATACCCATCAACCATAAATAAGTAAATATAACAAACCATCCAAAGTCCATCATGTCCATACATATAATATAATGTATATTAGAAATCATAAACACACACACACACACACACACACATACATACATATATGATTTCTATGAGACATTATACTATGTGGATGGAAATTATAGACTTTTGATGGTTTGTTTCACACACACACACACACACACACACACACACACACACACACACACACACACACACATATATATATATATGTATGTATGTATGTATGTATGTATGTATATAGAGAGAGAGATGTATGTATGTATATGTATTTACATATGTGTGTGTGTACATACATACATATATATTAATGTATGTATATATGTATGTATGTATATATATACATATACATACATACATACATACATATATACATACATACATTAATATATATGTATGTACGTATGTATGTACACACACACATGTATATAAATACATATACATACATACATCTCTCTCTCTCTCTCTGTATATATATGTATGTATGTATGTATGTATATATATGTATATATATATATATATATATATATATATATATATATATATATATATATATATATGTATGTATGTGTGTGTATATATATATATAGAGAGAGATGTATGTATGTGTATTTATATATGTGTTTGTGTACATACATACATATATATTAAAATCAAGTATGTCTATATAAAATGATACATCTCAAATATATGTATACATCGATGACCCCATAATCAAGCCACTATGTTATGTCTTGCCCTATCCCTTTGAAGGAGTGTCCAGTCTCAAAAATACCTCATCATGCCATTGTGTGCCTTGTGGTAGACCCATCACACACTATGTAGCCTACCCAACTGACATCTCTAACTCTACTAGTTGTACTAATCTCCCTAATACAAATTGTCTAAAATAATACTCATTGAAAGATAGTTCCCTCTGTGCATGTGGAATAGACTCCTCATATAAGTTCCCATAATATGTGGCCTAATTCATAGCCCTTATAACCTTGTCTGATATAGTGATGTGTATGTGTCCTACTAGTAATACCATGGCCTCTACTAACTTGGTCCTAAAAGTGTCTCTCTCTAATATATACCATTGTGTCAATGTTGAATGGTCTGGTGTATATGTCTTTACAACATGTGTCACAACTCTAACTATTGTTACCATACCATCTCTATATATCCCCTCAACTATAGATTTTAACCTATTAACCTCATCTTGTAATCATCTAATCTCCTCCACTACTAAAAAACCCTATAATCTATATACCTCCCTGTGTAACCCATATATACCCCTATTCTAAGATTTAATCTCCTCATGTAGTCTATCGATCAATCCTTGCTCCTCCCAAGATCAAGCAGTGCATGAAGAACTAACAATATCCCATCTATCTATGTGTGTATCATGTGCTAACCTCATCACTATATCCTCCCCATATATATCCCCCTTAATATAAATAACTATCAATGGAGTTTCCTCTCTAGTTATATGCTCTATCTCCACATGCATATATGTATCCACATCTATATCCACCCTTGCCTCCCATAGAATCTCCACATACTCCATCTCAGTAATCTCAACATCATGAAACTAGTTAATCTTGATAGAATGTCATCTACCTCATGATAATGTCTATCCCCTATCTCCTATAACTTCCCTCCTAGTCTAGGCTCCCAATCCATTACTTCGTGGTTATCTACTGAAGCTAGTAACCATTCTCTATCTCCATGTCTAAAATGGTGCTTATGATGTAGTCAATCTCAATAGTCATTGTTAGACCCAGCAATTCACATTACCATCCATAACTCCCACATCAATAATGTATATCACATCACTCCATCTCACTTCTTGTAACTATATCCATCTATGATAAATTATTGATAGATCAATGGTCATTGCCCATTGTGTTCTCTCTCTCTCTCATTGAATGTGTAAAAATGTATGGCCCTATCAGAATGTGCTACCTAACCCAAACTACCTCATCACCCTATCTAGGTTATATTTATCTATAATATAGTCATTTTTCCTAATAATATAACACTAGGTTATCATATAGTCCATATGTAACTCATCATGTGGCCACTAAAAAATAATATATCTATAAGGTATCCAAGTGATGTGGTCATCACCAAGCTCAGCAATAACTATCCTATAGAACTCAAGATCACCTAAATGTAGTATCTAAGTACCAATAATCATATTCCATTGGATCATCCACAAACCAAGTGCTCATGTGCCCCAATAGCCTCTCTATAACAATGTGCTCCGAGCACCATACCTGAAATAATGTAGATGGACCAATTTCCCTCCCATCTATATACACTACATGATGTAAGTCCTATATAGGTATGCTAATAGTTACGGCCCCCATGAAAACTTCTCATCCCTATCCATCATATCTTGAACATATATAATAACCTAATTGAACATAATATCCTACTCTTTTTAGGTACCATAATTCCAATGACAATAACCATAAGAATAATGGTCAAAGAATCCATCTCTAATTTGGTATAACAATTTACACCCACTTTGTCCCTCATAATAGGAATCAATACATCACCAAAAATCCTATATAATGTCATCTCCTATGGACCTTACCCCAGTACACTCATCTCCCTTATATTAGAATACCTAGAATCTAGTAAACATCCTCTAATGTGACTATCATCTCCCCTATCATGGAGTGAAATATGCTCATTGCACTATTCCTTCTCTCAAAAAGTTATGTCAATAAAGCCATGTCTACTTGTATCTCTGACATCTATGTAATATAGGATAAACTCGTAGCCTCTAACAACCTAAACTTTTTCTCTATGAAGCTCACCATACTTTCTAATTTACCTGGTCTATGCTCCTATTTCATCAACATTAGTATTATCTCCTATAAATAAACACATTAGCATTAAGTTAATTTTATTTCTCAACATAATATTCCATCTATTGCTACATTAAAAACATTCAAAAAATCAAAAACAATGAAAAATCAACATTTTTAATCATGTTATTCCTATCATAACCTCATTTCATTTGTTTTTCCTCTCCACATTCTTCTTTTCCTCTTTCACATTTTTACTTATTTCATTTAACATTTTCTCTAATGCCTTATACAATCTCATTTTAATCCATTAAATTTCACCTTTACTTATTCACACTCTACCCTAAAATAAATTTGCTTCATGTTTTGATGATTTTACTTATAATTTCCTCAAATTTATAACTAAAAAATTACAAAATCACCATTTCTACCCAAATTTTGATTCTTAAATTATTTCACTATCCTATTTTGTGAATTCGCTACCTATTTCAATGAATTTGTATTTTACTATCATGAATTCATAACTTTTATTGTTGAATTCACAAATAGATCATCTGTGAATCTATTTCAATCAACTTTAAGCCATAATAAATGACATTTAATGGAAATTTTAAAAAACAAAATCTTACTTATCGAAGGCCTGCTCCTCTCAGGTCTCTAAAATATCTTCACTTACTCTACAGGGTGCTCGTGGCATGGAATGTGGTCCATTTTTCTCTAAGGTGTTAGAGAAATTATCTCCAATCAAATTCCCTTTCCCAAAAGCTTTTAAAATCAAATAGCATAAATTAATTTCTTCACCCTAACTCTTTAATTTATATTTTTACCCCATTTCTAAAAATCTACACCCCCCATCCCTCCATTTTTCATCCATTTTGATTCAAATTTTAGGACACATTCAATCAACCTATTGTAGATTTATTTCAAACTCTTACAACACCCAATCTACATTAATTTTTCATTATAATTTTAAAATCAATATATTTTTCTATTTTTAGACCTACAGCTTGTTATCACTGGGATGTATCATTTTGAAAATGCTCAACTGGCCCATGTGTCAGTAGAAATCACTAAGCATGTAATCTCCAAATGATATAACAAATTAGTTTTCTGACCAATACTCTATTTATACTCAACTAGGGGCAACCTATTTACTCAACCTAAATATTTGAAGTTTGATATTGATTCTATAGTACATTAATTTCTTTCTCATCTAAATCACTTTGTCAATTTCCTTTTTTCATAGATTTATAGCATTTGTCCATTTTATCGAATAAACCCTCGAGAGGGCATCATCATAGTAATTTTCATTCTTTTGGGGTAGCTTTTTTCTTCATAATCATCAATTTTATACTTCTATTATTCTTCTAAATAGTATTTCTTTGCAATAATATTTCAAAGAGGGGAAAATATAGACACCTAAATTATATTTAGTGCCGAAATGCACCTAAAACCTATTAATTATTATCCTTAATATAATTCATGACATCTCCCTCTAAAATTAAACAATAAATAAATCAAATTAATCAATTTTACACACTTTTAAATCCTTATTTAAATATTAAATCTAGATTTTACACCTCACTCAACATTTTCTAGCTTATTCTCCCTCACATGTTGACTCATCCCAACCAATTACGCAACTTTATCAACCTCCTTTGAGTCATCCATAAGTTGTCAAAAAATTTGACTCATTTATGTTGACTTGGTTAACCATTCCCATACTTATTTCAACCATTTTAAATGGTTATCATCCTCATGGGTAAGGACTCATTAGCCACTGTAGATTATTTAGATCATTTAAAATATCAAAATAATCCTCCATCATTGGATCTTCCTCTAGAAAACTATAAATAAGAATGAAAACCATCATTTTCATCATCCTAACTTATGGTAATGAAGTGTTATTCAATTTAAAAGTGAATCCAATCAAATTATAGCATCTAATTACCCCTTTTTCACCAAAATGTTTTTTTGTTCTCATTTACATTAGAAGAGTGAGCAACCACATTTTTGAAGAGCACATCAAATTTAAATTGCAATAGGGGAAACTTGCATATTTGAGGTATAAATTTGTGTTTAATATTTTCTTTTTTTATTTCTCTATCTTAGGTTAAAATTACATTATTATTTTATTTATTTACATTTATAGATTTAGTTCATAAAGTGACTACATAGATATTTAGGATGTACTCCAAACAAATGTTACACCTTTCACCATAAGATACAAGATCTAATAAATGGTAATTTTATTCATGTGGAAGGTAATAATAATTTAATGAATCAATATATATAACAATCTAGTGATTGAAAATATCAAAAAAATAAATTTGAAATCATCATGCTCCAAAGAAAAATAATGCTCACACGCCAATGTGTACAATTCAATAAATGATTTCTCATGAGCATATATTAAATATATTATAGTAGTGTTAAGAGGTTCAAAAAAGCAAAATCTATTTATCACATTATATGAGCATGAAATTAAAAAAGATAATATAAATAATGCTCCGCTATTTATAAATGATTTTGCTGATTCACAACCTATTATTACACATGGAATTATGATGAATAATAATTCAATTAAAAAAATTAATGTTGATGTTATAACTTACAATTAGAGGGTATACACAACAATATTTATTTAGTACAACCCTAATTTTTTAGATATATTATGTTCTTACATAGACACCTATTTAGGTTGTCACATTATTGGTCATTGTAAGCCCTAATACCACTTTAATATGGTTCTTTGTACTATTTCATGATGAGAATTATTACCTATTATTAAGACACCCATCACTAGATCCAATGATATATGTCTCGTTAAAATTACACTAATGTCTTAATCTTGTGAGTTATAATAAAGTATTTAAATTTAATGATACAATATATGATTTTCCATTTAACATCATAAAAAACATGATATACAACAAATTTGAAAAAAAAATTATGTGACATCTGCTTTAGTTACACCTCTTGTAGTTATGGTTCCTATCGTTATTGCACCTATAAATTCTCCATGTTTTAATCCAAAAGATAAAAATCCTATATATTGAACTCCTCTCATCATATCACTTTGATTTAAAACTCTGATGTTTACACCCTTGAGAGTTAGAATACCTTCTCTCACTTTACAATATTGTCTTATCACCTATTTTATATATTCTTTCCTAAGAACCTATAATAGGGTTAAACCATACAATGAAATGTCATAACTATGTATGATTATTTAATAAAATGTTAATTAGCTCCTATATCCCATATCCATTATGACATTCCTTTGGATGTAATCTAAATTACTAAAAATATCATGACCATATTTATGATACTTCTAGCAATTCATATGACTACCCATATTCATGATTTTTTAGCTAAATATGGAAATAAAATATCATTAGTTAGTGATTCTAACATATATTTTTCATTTTAATGATTTAATATATTATACATATCTTCATATTTCATGCTTATTATATATTTCATGCCCTCTAAGTTCTTTCCTCCCTTTATATTTTTCCTTACCTAGTGATTCTTCTTTATATTTTATGTATGTTATTTCCCTTTTTTGGATTAACATTTTTATATCCCATTGGTTTATTTTTATTTATAATTTCATGAGGACCTTTCCTATTAATTAAATATCCTATTCCAAATAGGTTTAGTTTTTCTAATGATGGTAGTATTGTTCATGTGGGTTTTATGCATACCACATGATCTTATGTGGTAGCCACTAAAATTTTAGGATCAGTGAAAATATTCACTCCAAGGCATGAGTTGAAAGGTATTAAATTTTGAAAACAACTTGGTGGTGAAATATTAGTGATTAAATTAGTTGTTTATCTTTGATGATTTAGATATAACGTGAGTCTAAGATCTACTTGAGATAGAGGGGTAGATCAAAACTAAAGTGGGTATGATCAAAATGACCTCAAAAAGAAGGGAAGGGTATAACCAAAAAGAAGTTTTAGGAATCAAATATATATGAAACCTTCCAAAATATATCCTACATAATGTTTTGGAAAATTCGTAGGGAACTAATTCTTGGTGAAATTTACTATCAGCACAACAAATAAATATAGCTAGGAATCTAAGCAAACAAGTACAAAAAACTTTAGTGCTCATAATCAAAGGTTTTTGATGATGTATTGTTGAAAATAAACATATTCAAAGGTATATTATGATTATTAAACACAAAATCATTAAAATTATCTAATTCAAAATATGAATAACTATATAAAAAAACTTTTCTACACAACCCAGGAACTAAAATACCAGAATGATGGAACTTATTCAATGAATCAAAGGTTTGGAGAAGAATAAACAATACACATAAATAAAAACTTTAATAATAATTTATGTAATTTATAATTAACTTTAATACCAAAAATTCTCCTCCATTTGGAATCCATAGGTTACAAAAATGTATAGGATTAGGGAGGGGTTGCTTAATCCTCCAAATAATGTCTAATTTTATATTTCCAATTATAGACTCAATAGTCAAAATTCATTTAAAATATGCATGTATATAGTTATCAAAAATTTAATTATCACAATATATATCATACATATGCACAAAAATATAATATAGACCCATGTCTTATTATATTATAACACACACACACACACACACACACACACACACACACACACACACACACTTGTGGTTCCAGCTTAGCACTACTAAAAGATGGTAATGACTAGATGTTATATGTAATTATAAAAATAGACTAAGGATTTTCATGTGAATATTTAATCTAAGTGGTATCAATACGGATATGAACCACTATTTAACTAACAATTAAGGTCAAGTGTCTATAGGAGGAAATGGTAATATACTCTACATTATAGTAGCATAATCCTAAATATCATTGAGTTGCTCATATAGTGCATAGGTAATGTTGAAATAAACATTGATGATACCAAAATTCATAATGTATGGATTTAATATTTATATTATTTCATCCATTATCCTCTTGTGCTTAGCTTTTTAGGCTCTAAATTCAGCTATGACAACCTTTACCTTAGTTGCCTTTTCCTTTGCAAAATTGATTAGCTATAATATCTTTTCACTTGTCTTATATATTATGCCTTCTACCTTAGCCTTTAATCCTTGTATATTATCTTTTATTATCCCTTAAATATTGGTTCTATTTACCAATTGCCTTATAGAGGTAATTACACTTATAACCCTCATATCCTTCAAAAATTTTATGGCTTCTCTTTCTTGGCTAAAATCTTAGGCTATCAAAACCTTTATCTATTAGTGCCAATTAAAGGAATTATATATTTTATAACTCAAATAATCTAAGGCCCACATAACCTCCTAGGTAGTCATTATATTCAAATTATTATAGGAACTATTTCTTTCACATGATACCAAAAAAGTTAATACTCTTTTTTATTCCTTTAATTGGTTCTAGAAGGTTAATAACCTTCCCCAATGAGGTTTTGGCTCACCCTTTAATGTCCTTATATTTTTTTAAATTATCCATTATTTATATTAAATCCTAAATAATCTATATTTTTATAATCATTTTTTATCTTGGTCTTAGATCGTGTGCATTTATCTCATAGCCTCCTCTTTCGAGCCCACAAAATCATAGAAATCTTCTTCATATTCATTAAGGTCATTTGGGTTTCTTTTCTATTTATTTTCCAAGGGGAAAAAGTTATACCTTTTATCTATTATTTCCTCCCCTCTCCTATATATTTCATTACTTTTACTCACCCTCTCAATAGTGTTAGTTTTCTTGTCAAAACATGTACTTATGGTTGGCAACTCTATGAGGACCAAGCCCATTATATCCTTATTTTTATCTTGGGATTATTTGACGCAATAAGGGATATTATTTCTCCTTGTTACTCAAAATTAGTTTTATTTATAAAGGTTGAAGTTAGGATGGATCCTATTGCAAGCATTGAGGTACTTAGCTATATAGGGAATGAAAGAGTTGGTTGACTGACCCTGCTCCATCTTGAGACATCTATTCTAGTGTAATGTCCACCACATGTCTTTTATATCCCAATGTCTTTTATATGGTCATAATGGAACACTCGATTTGATTGGATTAAGTAATAGATAAGTCCAATTAGTTAGATGGCCTTTAGGGAACAAATGGTGCTCAGGTATCAAAAATAGACATAGTCATCAATATATCAAAATGGACCCTCCTAGGGGATTGGGGTATGTAAATTATTAAATGTTTAGTTGAAATAATTAAAGATTAAAAGGAACTATAATGTTTTAACCTATTTTCATCGATATTGGCATGGGAATACAATATCCAAATATTTAAAAAATATTGTTGTAATGACTCATATGGAGAGAGGGTTGCATCAACTAGACTAGTAGATGAAAAATTGACAACACTTACGTTTAAAATTGTAAGTGAAGAGGTGAAATAAGACACTACCTTATTAAGGGCTTGATTTTCTTCTTTATTTTATCCTTGTGTATAGGTTGGTTTATCTTCTTTATCCTAGCTTTATTAAGGCTCCACATCCTCTTTTATATTATATGTTTCAAATTAAACTTTTTTTCTTATTATTCCATGGTTTTTGGTTCCTCCTCTCCATCATCACTTATTTAATAGACCAATGAGATTGTATCTTCATGTTATTCTTCTAATTCTTCATAAAGAGGTCCTACATGAGTGTATAAACCTTATGTTGGTCTTTCCTCTACTTATGAAATCTAGTTAAACATTTGAAGAGTTTCAAGATTCATATGATAAGTATCAATCAGTGGATGAGTGTAAATGGAGAATTTCCCTAAGGTGGATGGAAAGGAATATGAAAAGGCTTTAGTGGATGGAGGTGGAGGCATTGAAACTATAGTTTCCACTATTAGAGATGTTTAAGGTGATGAAGGTGATATTATGGATGAAATTACTATAAAAAATTCTAAAAAAAAAAAATAAGAAGACTTACCTATTGAACTATCTTCAAATGAGGTAAAGGTTCCAAAGAGATTTCTCCTACATGTCCATGTATAGGAGGTGGTTCCCTTTCAATTATTGTAGACTCTTACATTTTGGTTTTTGGTTGAGGATTTAAAATTCCCCTAATAATATTATTTCTAAGTTTGGGATCCATTTCCCATTGGGTGTAATGTTCTTACATTGGTCCAATTTTTTCTTATGGAGGACAAGGATGATGGTCCTATTTTAGAGATAATTGAGTCTATAGTTGAGGCCATTGATAACTTTTAGCTCTAGTCACCTCTTATACAATTTTAATTTCCTCCTCTATGTTGATTGAAGTATCATACTAAATGTTTTGTGCTACCACCATTGGCATATTTTTCTTGTTCATTTGAATACATACCTCAAATTCATCCTAAGATTGATGAAGATTTCATCATGCTCAAATATTTTATGGCCATAGGGAATTTGGACTCTCTTCTTCTTAAAGTAATTTAGATACTTCCTGACTCTCCCTAGGGTCCCAATATTTTTATTTTGCTTCCTATAAGCCATAATAGACCTTGAATTTACCAACTAAATTGAAGTGCCTCCTCACTGAATAATAAATTTGACCATTATTTAGATGGGTTTTGTTGTAGTACCCCTAATGTTTAGCACCACCAAGGTCTTCATCCACATTGTTGTATATTGGGTACACTATTTTTTCACATTATCAAGGACATAAAAAAGAAACTATAGATGAGCTTCCCTATCTCCCTTTATCATAATTATGTTAAAATTAGTATAATAACAATAATCTTCTATTTTTTCCAAATGCCTTATCATGTTCTCAAAAATCTTAGGCATATGATGCCCATAAATGGCTTTGTAGACTAGTAGATGAATATCTTTTAAGGTTACTTTAATTTGGCCTCCAAACTTATAGAGATATAATATGAAATAATCATCAATGACCATGTTTTTTATATATTTATTAGATGGTTCCCTGGGTTGGATATGAGTATTGTATATTATTCCCATGATTGCATCCACTACATAAGACATCATATTGAAATTTTTGTTAGAGTGACTTTGATGAAATCCAAAAATTTGCTCCCTTAGCCTCACACTGATAATATCACTAAGTAAAACAAAAATTTTGGTAGTCAAAATTATATATAATATCTCCACCCATTCTTCATGCACAAAGGTGGTTCTGGGAAAACCATAAAGTCTATTGATCAATGCCATGGATATTTGAATCCTTGGCTTAAATTTATCTATGGGGACTAAGGATATAATACCCTACATATTCAATTTATCTCTTATCTTATGTCATTATTTAATTTTCCCCTCAATTATGTTTTGATCTAAAAAAACATTGGTAGACACCTTGTCATAAGTCACTTTTGGCATTGGGAGTTGAAAATATTTCTCAAATGCTTATCTATAAATGTATGATATTATATTTCTATGAAGTATTAAGTGCATGCGATCCATAGTAATAAAACAATTAATAAATAAATAACATAGTATATTATATGAGGCATTACCTAATATTTTGAAAATAAATTATGAATACAATGGACTTGATTTCTAAAAATTCATCAATGTACCTTCAATCATCCTTAGATAATTGATCCTATGGTGAATATGGTTATATGTCATGCATCCCATCCTAAATGGTTGAGTAATGAGGTAATTAGAATTATAATTGTCCCTTATTAAACATTGTGTCCATGTATTTAACTCTACATGTGATGTTGTATGAGTAAGGAAGTTGACCTGATTGTGATGACAAAGCCATTGTTATATTATAAAGCACTAAAAATATATTTTAAAGTGACTAAAAGTAATTAAAGATTTGGTAGGAGAAAATTTAGGTATTTTTATAATAGGATAACTTGAATTTTTACTTTTCTCATGTTAGATTGATTGTATTTATTTCATTCATAAATGTACATATTACCCAAATCTCAAGACTTGAATAGTGAGTTCATGCAAATTTAATGTAGTAGTGGATTTTAGTTTTTTTTTTTGGTTTCAATTTTAATTTATCTATCAACTTTGATAGGTACCATTTACCATGTGGAAACTTTTATTTCACTATGAGTTCTTAATTATTATCATAAGACATGTGTCCATTTACCATGCATTATATTTTGGTCTTACTATTAGATTTTATATTTGCATTCTAGATGGGAATCTCCTAGATTGTGACACTTGTCACAATCTTTCTTACCAAGTGTATTCAATTTTATGATCTTGATTCATAAGCCTTATAATCTATTACTTAATTATATTATGCCACTTTCCATTATCTTATTCTTATAGAGTTCATTTGAATGTTAACTATGTACCTCTTACTGGTAGACACCAAGAGAATGTGATCCTACCACCTATTATGATCTTTTGGTTCTATAAGTTGATTGAAAACTAACTATCATTTACTCAATGGGATCTATATTACCATGATGATCACACTGATGGTTCTTAGGGTTCCTGAGGTTATTATTTATTTCACACTTTTACCTTAGTATGATAGGTTTTAGGATTCCATGATGATGGCACATGGATGGTTCATAGAGTTTTGAATAAAATATAATCTTTATGGTGTACCTTAGATTGATAGGTTTTAAGTTGACAATATCAAACCACATGGATTTTATGGTAAGGTATAGGTTTATGAGATGATGAAACTTAGACAATTCTTGAGTTCTAAAGGAAATAATATCTTGGTGATGTATCTTTAATTGACAATTTTTGAGCTTATGAGATGATGACATGCGTATGTTCTATGTTTATCCCTATAACTTTGGAGGTATTTCTATTTAATATGGTCTAATATGTTATGAGTGAAAGGGATCATGTGACATGGAATGATCTTGGGGCTTTAAGGCTATTTGAAACTTTGACAATGTACTTTCCTTGATCGATATCTAGGATTTCAATTTGATGTGATGTTAAAACTTGTCTTAATCTCAGGTAACTATAGAGTATGAAAATATAGAGACCCAACTATTGAACTACATATTATAAGTATCCATTATGTTAACATATGGATGTCTCTTAGGGTTTTAAACATCTCCAAGAAATTATGGCCCCAAGAACATAATATGAACATGTAACTAAGAATTTGGCTAAGGACTAAATATGGAATAATTCTATGGCCCACAATTAATCTTGAACATACATAAAATTTAAGATGAACTAGAACATCATCTCATTAGCTACATTAATCAAATAAATCCAAATAATTTAACTTAGATTAAGCACTTGAAATAAAATAAAAGATAATAAACAAAATATTCTCATATAATACCCAAGCTTTGAAATTTTTTTTTAACTATAAAATTAAACTCAAAATAACCTTAGGTTTCATAGGTCAATTCAATATTTGAAATTCTAAGGTTCATTTATACCATGAATATTTTCTAATAATAATGGATTCTTATTTTAATTTCAAAAATGGGGTGTGTTGAGGCCCAATAAGTAGGTTGTTTGGAGTCATCCTCTTCTTTTTTCTTAAATATTTTTTCCCATTGGATTATTTATGTATCTTTAATTTTCCCATTTTATTTTCACCCCTTTGTTTCCTTTATTTATTTATTAATGTCATGTTTCTTATTCTTTCTTTTTCCCATTGGATTATTCTTAGTAAGAATTAAATCTTATATAAACTCAAAAATAATCATAAGCACTAGAATAAATTAAAAACAAAAGTATATTTATATTTTATCTTTGTATATGCATACTTATCATGATTGTATACATATTCTAGATTTGTGTGTGTGTGTGTGGTTGGGGGGAGGTGCATGTTACATTTGTTTTGATCATGTTATTATTTGATTGGTTGATATTAAAATTACATAGGCTACATATATTCATTGATTTACATATGTTATATGTATGAAATCAGAAATGCGGCATGTCTATGGATTAATCCTAGATGAGATAAGATAGATCACACCTACACATCTGATTGGGATACACTTGTTAATCAAGATCATGACCAATATGGGGATTTTTTAGACCTAATTAGGGGATCACTTGTATCACTTATCACAGCACATCATGTTAGGAAAGGTTCCAAAGCCTACAGTATAACACAATCACACAGCAACCCTAATGGATTCCTAAGGTTTTAAATTTTCAATCTATTCTAATAGCAATAAATTAAATCTAATCTATTGTGCACCAAATCTTGTGGCATAAAGTGGGGTTTATAAATAATAAAACAAACAAAACTAAACTAAACATGTATTAGAAGACATATACTCATGTCAATGTATATGAAATCCTAATATATGGAGAGAAGAATATAAATTCATTATCTATATACTCTTACAAAGGAGAAATAAAGTTATGAATACTTACCTTTAAATACAAACCCATCGAGCCATAATATATCCCTTGGCCAAGGGGCTTCATAATATATTGTTGTGGTATGTAAGGATAACCAAGATAAATCAGCTCTAAGCTGTATAACCTATCTAAACATCCAAAATACTTCTCCAGAAGACAAGATCCATATCTCTAAAGAAAGTATTGAACCCTAAGCTTTATTCCTCAATTATAATGGTCAATAAGCATATGTACGCTCACATTTATTTATTAATAATTATTCTCTTATGAAATGGTCAAAAATGAACTTGTATATATAGACAAATCTTGCCCTAAATCATTTTAATAATGTCAGTTATATAGGTTCAACCTAGTTGACCTAGTGTGTTTGTGAGGATAAATCACTAGGTCTAAGTTGGGTCAGTCGAAAGGCTAACAAGACAAGAAAGTGAAAAATACCCCTAAACTATACTAGGTTGACCCAATCGACCCAATACAACCAACTATCTAAAATGGTGTTAAGGCAAGAAAAGGAGGATGAAAAGAGGGAAAAGACTAAAAGAGGTAGGACTAAGAATAATAAGCTTAGGGTAAATGGTTTTAGGAGATAAGTGTGTACATAACAAGTGGCAAAAGGGACAATAATCTTATGAAGTAGTGATGGTCTGCCTACCCCTTTCTCAGTGTACCCCTTAAGGCATGCACTCAAAGAGATTAAGACTCAAAAAGTTCTTAGAAGATACAAAGTGTCAATAATCAGTAAAAGTTTGAAAACACTATGTGTATATATATGCTCCACTTGAAGCTCATCATGTGTCACATAAGTGCAACACATGAAGCTGCTTCAAGATAGAACATGATAACACATAATGTTGATGTTAAGTGTAGTAGGTAGTAAATAAGATAAATGAAAGGACATAATTAAAAAACACATAACTTTAACTTACCTTAGTGACGTAGATAAATAAGTAGACTGTAAGAGATTTGAAGGTGTCCAATGTAGATAACACTAGATGAACCTATAGAAGTTAGTGCAAAAAATAGCCAAAAATCAAAAAAAATAGAAGATAAGCATGTGTGATTAGAATGGGTTAGTAGGGACATGAGGGTATTAGGAAAAATTATCAAATTAGGATTAGTAAGGAAAGTTTTATAATATTGAATGCAAATAAATGACAAAAAAATGGCAAATGAAAGGAAAATGATTGGCAAATGAATGAAAAATGATGGCAAAGGAATGACAAATGATAAGAAATAAATGATAAATGATAATGGGAAGAATTTAAAGTATAAATAGAAAAAATGAATGTCAATGTAATGAAACTCTAACAAAGATATGTAAGAAAGTGAAAAGTAAGCTCATGTAAGATACGCAAAATGGAAAACATGAAAGAAAGAAAATGAAATGTAATTGAAGATGGAATACAAGCATGAAGAAGGCATATATGTAATAATGGAAAAAGGTTGAGAACTTAGTTATCCATAATATAAGGGTATTATAATAATGAAAAATGAAAGAAAAGAGTGATCCATAGTTACTCAAACATGTTGTTTTTATCTAAGGATAGATAAAATTGAAACAAAGTAATGCTAGCATGTTTTAAAGATATGAAGAAGGAATAATTAGAAGAGGGAAGACAGATTTGGAATCACAATTTGTCTATCATGGGGGAAAATGAAATGGGTAGAGGGGAGAATGAAGGAAAAACTAAGGTGAAGTCAAGACACTCAAATTAGGCTTTTCAAAATAAGAGGATTTTTTACCTTAAGGATTATGAAGAAATTCTCTTAGCGACATAAGCCTTGGGTAAACAAATGGAGTATATAGATCATCCCATGAAGGCTAACTGCATGAAAATTAAAATGTACCTACCTCACCACAACATGTTCCCCTTTATTCAGGACCCCTTATAGAGCCATCAGTATACTACAAAGATTAGGTACTTGCATGAGAAAGTAGGTAGCACCATAGACTTTTTTGAAATCCCCTATTCCAATCTACTGGCCTACCACACCCCAAAGGACTTCAACTCTATGTGAGGCCAACTATGGAGTTTGAGATTTGATTAGAGATAGGAGATGTGCTTGTAATCATGGCTTTAGTGTGAATTTGACTTTTGATATTTGTATGTTGCCTTTTAGAATATCATTGCCTTTTGTTTCAAATGATTTGGCTTTTAACTTTCTTGATGGATTTTTCTATTCCTCCTCCATATGAATTTGGAAAACCAAACATGGGTGCTAAAGATGACTTTAATTTGAATACTTTGGACAAGTTTTATAAGAGAGAAAACCTTCAAAGAGCATGGGGTCTAAGGGTCTCATAAATCTAGGTGAAATAAAAGTGTTATCTTGACTTTGACCTTGTTTTATCCAATGTGGAGATGAAAGAAAGGGGGGAAATCATGAGGAATGACACATTGAAAAATTTGAATTAAATCAAAATTTAAAAAATGTGACAAAGGGAAAAAAGGGATACAATGATAGTAAAGTGTGATTCCTTATCATGAGAAAGAGGTAAATGGAGGAAAACATTCTAACATATATTGTTTACATAAATTCCATCTAGCAAAAGAAGAAAAAGCTAAAGTTGATAACAAGGATCAAGAACATGAAAAGGTGGTAGTTTTAAGAGAAGGGTTGGGTCATATCCATGGTCTTACATTGTAACTTCATCAAAGAGAAACCCATGAGAATGATATAAGGACAAGTGAAAAGATAAAAAAGATTATGGTACATTAAGAGGTAAATGCTAAATAAATGGTAAATAATGATCATAAAGATATCAAGGCAAAGAGTGAAATAAAAAGACAAATGAAAGAGGTATATAAAGACAAAAATGAAAATAAATTCCAAATGTAATGTGGAAGAAAACCAAATAATGTAAAGGAAAAGAATGGTGCTAGTAAAATGAAAGTAAATGAAGGAAACAAAATGCACAAAAATAAAGAAACAAGAGAGAAGAAGAACAAGTAAGATCTATGCTAATTTCTATATCAAAAATGAACAAGTGAAATACAAGTCTATAATTCTTGGAAGGTTTCTTGAAGATGGATTTGTTTATTATTATGCATTATATAATAATAGTGGGCATTGTAATATTCCCCAAAGGGTAAGTGCATGTAGGGATCGTCATCATAAAATTCCCCAAAGTCTAAAGGGACATGTGGATGGGCATTGCAATATGCCCCACCATGTGAGTTAGAATGAGATAACATTGACATATTAAAATGGTTTGCATTGGGTTGGTAAGTGTTTATGGAGATAGGTACATGTGTTAGTTTGTTATATTTTAAGGATGTTGAATGTGACATATGATGTGTAGGAGAGGTATGAAGAGATAAATTAGGTAAAGGATTCAAAGGAGGACCATGTATGATATTATTTGGATTAGGAATTTGAACTAAGTACTCTTTTGGTTCATGTGACTTAAGAGGTTGAGGATCAATGGATGCAATAATATGTTTAAATTTGTTCATGTGAGCTATCCTTTCCTTATTAGTATAGGAATAAGGATAAATTGTGGTTTGAACAAAATTAGTAGAAGAGGTCTAGGTATGGGATGATTTTTGTTGATCATTAGGTAGTTGATTTTAATGTGATTGTGGTTCTTGAGATTAAATTTAATAAGCTTGAAGATAGTCTTGATAACGTTCTTTTATTAGAATATCAAGATTGAAATGTGGACCAATCAAGGAAGAAAGAAGAAATCACTAAATATCAAGACAAGAATCATGATAATGACCTCTAGTAGCATGCCACCAACAAACTTTTTTGGATTGTACCATTTGGGAGGAGGTTTGTAAGGATCAAAGCTCATGGGTTTAGAGGGTGGAAATTTTTTCTTATGTTATTCTAGACTCAAGGGAGGGTGGGTTGGGTAAACATTGATTGAATTGGATGCTCCACTTTGATGTTGGGGAGGATTAGATGAATAAATGATATGAGAGGATGATTTTAAAGGTTATTTAGTAGTTTTTTGAGGTGGTTTAAATTGAGTCTGAAGAAAGTATTTCCTTTTTCCTTGGTATAAAGCTTTTTCTAAAGTTTGAGGTGAAAAGCTTCAAACTTTGTATTAAAGGGGAGGTTTAAAAGTAGTGAGAAATAGTTTTAAAAGAGTATCATCATTCATTTTATGTTACATTTTATGATAAAGATACTTCCATCATTTTATAAAGGTATGGGTAGATTCATTAGGAAGTTATTTGGAATTTATGAAATGGCTAAGGTAGTTTTTAGGAAGGTCATCATGTTGTAATTGCTTCACTAAAGCATTGACTAAATCATCTAGCTATGAGATGGAATGTCTAGGAATTTGGTTGTACCATTCAAGTGCATCACCAACAAAGGTTTTGCATAAGAGCTTGGTGGTAGAAAAGGTGTTAGTTTGGACCTATTCCTTATAGAGATTGCCAAAACACTTAAGAAAGATAGTAGGGTCCTTAGTCCCATTATATGTGATAGTTGGAGAAACGTTTCCAATGTATATTGATGTAATGAATAGGGATAAAGATTCATTTTAAATATGTTTAATCATTTTTTTATTCATTGGAGGTTGAGGGATTATATTCCCATTGACATCTCTAAGAGAAATAGGGATAAAATTTGTATTTGGTTGAGACATGATGACTTGAGGTGGTTGACTAGTCATGTGTATAAAATGTTGTTGGATGTTCATCATTTTAGACTAATTGGAATTTTGCATGATGTTCATTTTTTATATGACATGGGTAAGAATTTTAGTTGTGTCAATGGGTGGATTGGTGTTTGTAGGAGTGGCATTAGTGTTGATAGGAAAAGGATTATTTATGTTGATAGGAGAAGGATTATTTGTGGGTGGAGGATTTAAAAAATTGGTATTGGGAGGAGGATTAGGATGAGTGAAATCAACTACATTACATTGTGTAGTGAGTGGTTTTGGTTTAGGAGAAGGGTAAGGAAGAAAATGGATAGTTTCATTAGAAGTATAAAATAAGTGAGTTTATTATCCAAATACTTGATTATGTAATGTTCTAGACTAGACGAAGGATGAAAATATGTCATAATGATGAAACAAGACTAGATAACCACATAAGGAGAACAAAAAGTGATAGAAAATAATACAAGGTTAATTGGGTCAATCCTGTATAGAAAATAGGGGCTAAAAAGGGTCTACAAATAATACAGGGTTGACTAGGTCGATCTTGTACAACAAATCAAGACTAAAAAAGGTATTTAAATAATATAAGGTTGATTGGGTTGATCATATATAGTGTTTAGAGGCTGAAAAAGGTTTGTATATAGTATAGGGTTGATTGGGTCGATCCTGTATAGTGAACAAAGGCTAAAAATAGGTAGATTCCTTGTTTTGACTATAACTTTATTTCTACTCATCCATTTTTTAAACCATAAAATACATTACATTCATGATGACATAGAGAATGAAAATAATGAATAGGATAAATTTTATGGTAAGCATTTAATAATATAATTTTTCAAGTAATGTAAAGAAATAAGTGCTAAAATGAAACAAATAGCCAATTGGATCAAGGTTGGCCAATCTAATTGAGGCACACAAATCAAAATCTTGCACTAACACTAGATAATGCAATCTTTTGTGCACAAAATTAAACAAATATCAATCAAACAACTTGAAAAAATAAATCTAACTAATTGGTAAACTTGAATGTTAATTATATTATTAAGATATGATTTTAATGTGATTGGAAGTTGGCTATAAGCAAGGTACTAGATAGCAACCTAAGGATGGTTTCAAGTAGTTTAGGTTGAAAGGTACTATAGTGGTGATGATAAAATATTAGTATTTGGTCCTACCCCTTCACTTCACACACTTTAGTGATAAGGGTGTTAGGTGCTTAGCCAAAATATACCATTAACCACACATTATACTTGACCAAAGAATCAAGTTGGCTTCCCCCTTGATGATGAAATACAAGTAGGTTGGCTTAAGTTAGATAAAATGTTAAAGTGCTTGTTTATGTTTTTTTGATGTGTCCATGTGTGCATAAAATATAAATAGTGAAACTAAGAGATTAATTGAAAATCCCCTAATTAAATTATGTGTACTATTTTAAGCATGCAAGTAATAGGAAAAGAAAGTGTGAACTAATTACTAATAGATACGAGGTTAATTATAATTTTGAAATAAGGTATATTATGAATAGTATATGCACCAAATATATAATAGGTTTTATAAGGTCAAACCTGTACTATGGAAGTAAAGTTTGAAAATGAACTAGGTCAGTAGTGTCGATCCAGTTATTTCAGACAACACATAGAACTAGGTTAGTAGTGTTAATCTAGTTGACTGTGCAAGGGAAGTTTTGAAGACTACAAAATATTAAAGGAAAAATAGAAAATAAAGAAAAAAATAGGTAGAAAGGAACCTTGGTGGATCAAAGATGTAATGAAGGAATATTATTGATGAAAAACCTTTAGGTATGTTTGAGAAACCTACAAAATAGGTTGATAGAATTGATCAAGTTATACAAGAACTTCCTAAAAAGTGTTGAAACTATAAGGGGTCAATTGGGTCAACCTAGTAGGTTAAAATAGATGTCTAAAAAACTAGAAACCTATATTGGGCTGATTGGGTTGATCTAGTTGCATGTTCCTAAAACTTGTGCATAGAGAAAAAGAGTTAGGTTGACATAATCGATCTAGAATGTCAAAGATATATAATCAAAATGATGATCAAAATTAAAAAAAATAAAGTAAAAAGTGAAAAAATCCTACTAGGGTTAGTTCACATTGGGTTCACCAAAATTTATGCAATCGTAAATGCATCATGTCTATGGATTTATCCTAGATCAGATCAGATAGATCACACCTACACTTTTGATTGGGATACACTTGTTAAGTAGAAACATGACCAATACATTAGACCTGATTAGGGGATCACTTGTATCACTTATCACAACTCATTATGTTAGGAAGGATTTCAAAGCCTTTTGTCTAATACAATCACATAATAACCCTAATGGAGTCTTAATGTTTTACATATTCACTTTATTATAATAGCAAGAAAGTAAATCTAATCTAATGCACAAAAAAGATTATTGCACAAAGTGGGGTTTAGAAAGAATAAAAAAATTAAACTAAACTAAACATGTATTAGAAGACATATACTCATGTCAATGTATATAAAATCCTAATACATGGAGACAAGAATATAAATGAATTATCTATCTACTCTTACAAAGGAGAAATAAAGTTAGGAATACTTGCCTTTAATAATGAACCTACCGAGCCTCAATATCTCCCTTGGCCAAGGTGATTCACAAGATATTATTGTGGTATGTAATGATAACCAAGATAAACTAGCTCTAGGCTACACAACCTATCTAAGCATCTAAAATACTTGTCTATAAGACAAGATCTATATCTCTAAAGAAAGTATTGAACCCTAAGCTTTATTCCTCAATTAGAATGGTCAATAAATAGATGTACACTTACACTTCATTGCTAATAATTATTCTCTTATGAAATGGTGGGAAATGAACTTGTATATATAGGCAAATATTTCCCTAAATCCTCCCACGAATGTCGGCTATACAAGTTTGACCCAGTCGACCCAGTGTATTTTCAAAGACAAATCACTAGGTCTGAGTTGGGTCAGCCAAAAGGCTAATGAGCCAAGAAAGTGAAAAATACCCCTAAACTGTACTAGGTCAACCCAATATACCCACTACAACCAACTATATAAAAGGGTGTTAAGGTAAGAAAATGAGGATGAAAAGAGTAAAAATATTGGAAGAGGTAGGACTGAGAAGAGTAAGCTTAGGGTAAATGGTTTTAGGAGACAAGTGTGTAGATAACAAGTGGCAAAAGGTAAAACAATCTTACGAAACATTTATGGTCTACTCACCCCTTTCTTGGTGTACCCCTTAAGGCATGCACTCATAAATATTGAGACTCGATAGGTTCCTACAAGATACAAAGTGTCAGTAATCAATAAAAGTTTGAAAATATTATGTGTATACACTATGCATTTTCATCATACTCACAGGCCAAGGAAATTCCCTTATTTGAGGCATGCCTATATTGGTGGAAATTCCATCTTTGATCTAATAAAAATGATTCCCTTAGGTTTTAAACATTAAAATTGAAAAAACTAAAAAACTAATTGGGGAAACTAAAGGAAGATAAAACAAAGAGATTCAAAACTAGAACAAAATACTATATTTATTATATTCAAAAAATAAGCTCTCAATCCTTCTGATACTTATCTATCCTATGATTTATATATGTATATTATCCAATTCAACTCAAATTTCAACATTTCATTATTAAAAATTAAATGAAAACAAACTCTATAATATATAGGCCCATGAGAAGGTTATTCATCCTCCAATACAAACACATCTTGTTTAAATAATTAAAATAGGTCATCAACCCACTCTATTAATTATCACTACTTTTAGTTTCTAGATACTATGACTACCCATTATTTATTATTACCTTCTCCAAATGTATTACATATATTATTTGTGGCACACATTAACTCCCTATATGCCACCTTAAATATTGTTGATGCCCCTTGTTATCTTCTTGATTATAAGGTTGTTTATGACCATTGATTACATACATGAAATATTATGTGCTCCCATTTTAAAAATAACCCATTATAACCTCAATCACCAATTATATCTCTCCACATTGTTCCTTATCATAGCTTCACACTGATGAAACCTAGTGTTTCCAATACTTACTGTGGTCCCAGTATCCCTATGTGGATACAATGGGATATAAAATCCCTCTCATTAATAATGTCTGTAAATAACACTATTGATCTCCTCTAAATACAAATTAACACCACCTTTGTGATATGAAAAAGTGACCCCATGAGATGGTGAATTATGAAAACATCTCACATTTTGTTCTTTATGACCACCTTCACTTTTGTATTTTTTACTACAATATGAGATTATTTAGGATTGTGACATGAATCATGATCCCACATCATCACACCCCATAAAATTTTATCTTAATAATATTTTTCACTTTTTTTATGGATCGATGAAGTTATGAAATATGTCTCAATGTGTACTGTATAATGGTTTTTCAATGTTACTCACTCCTAGATGATGTCACTCCAAATTAACTACTTCGTTGTGGTATAATATATAATCCACTCAAATTTTATCACATAATTTTCCATACTTTACACCATGAAAACTTTGAAAATTCACACAATTGTGTCCAAATTATGACTTGTGAACAACACTATGATCTTCCATGGCTAAGAACATCTAAAAACTAAGAGAGAGTTATATAAATTTATTTAAATTAAAACTTTCAAGTGTTTAGTGTTGATAAGGATCGATCATTCATTTGTGGATGTTCTTGAATTAAACACCCATGGAAAATAAATCTGAGTTAATTTACACTTAAATATATTAATTTATAAAAATTAAAGAAAAATAATCCAATCTAATTCATATTTATCTATATAGATTATTTATACACCTATATTTTTTAGTTATTAATGATTTCTATTGTAAGACTCATTAGTGGATATTTATCTCTCAATGCATGTCCTAAAAAGTGCACATAGATCATGGTT
The DNA here is from genome assembly GCA_037957365.1 of Torreya grandis. Lineage (NCBI taxonomy): Eukaryota > Viridiplantae > Streptophyta > Pinopsida > Cupressales > Taxaceae > Torreya > Torreya grandis. The sequence goes on from JARHVA010001656.1 coordinate 729,912, forward strand.
ATGATAGTTAGTAATAATTTATGAGACATTGTTGTCTTATGTTCATCTTTTATAAATAATTCATACTCACTATCATGTTATTTGATCATCCTAAACTTATCTAGTGTTATGTTCTCTTCATTCTACCTATTCATCCTAGTTTTAGGTTTTTCCCCAAAAATATCAATTAGGATAAAATTATATCTATTCGATCCCATATTTATAAAAATATTATTTTCACTTGGATTTTCACCATTTTATGAGATGCCTAAGCTCTCTTCTTCCAAGTGGCACAATGGAAACACCTCTAGGCTTGTGGTAGCCTAAGGATGAGGTGAATCTCTAGATAGGGCTAGCTCCCTTGATATACCACTTTGGATTGCAACTACACCTAAACTTTGGGGGTGAAGGAAGAGAGATAACTGAAAAAAACTATTCTAAGGTAGGTGATACACCAAATAAAATGATAACTTCCAACTAGCTGCATGTTACACATGAAATCAAGGGACAAACTAAACTTACACTTCTCCAATCTGTATCTTCTCACACCAATGTTACATTATGAGGTTATGGATGAGTGTGAAACACTATGAGGAATATAACAGAGGCCTTGAATGAAACTAATGAAAATACCAATGCACTCAATAATTGACATTTCTTAGAACACTTCACATTCCCTACAAGAAGAAGCTTTCCAATTGCAAATAGGATGTAAGAATGAGACAACATGCTAAGGAATCCATAGTCTTCACTAAACAATATCCAAAATTAAAGTAAAAATCACTAATAATAGTCATGAAGAGGTAAAAATAAGTATTATTATTGATCAAATGGTATGCAAATGATCAAGGCTTCACCATACTCAAGTGGAGCATAAGTTATAATGGCCAAAATGGCTAGTTCTTATAGAACTTGAGAGAGAAAGGAGAAGACAAAAGTCTAAGGGTCACAAGAACACTTTTCAAGCTGATAAAATCAATTAATTATGCGTGATAATATTATATTGGATGAGCCATGCAATTTTAGAAGGAACAAGTGGCTATCCAAGTCATAAAACTCTTGCAAAGTGGCATAAAATCCTCTTAACTAGCTCATAAAAATTACCTTCATGATTTGATCTTATTGAATGCCTCATAAAGAACTAGGAAAATTTCCAATTATTGTAACTAAGTTTAATTATTTCATACATGCCTCTCCATGCATTGGTTGTAGGCTTGGTCATCTAAAATCACCTAGAAGTGAGCCATCATCATATGTAGTCAAAATAACTTCTTCTTCATGCACCTTGCACACTTGTCATCAAATTTGGATTCATTTTCTCATGAAAATACATGTGATAAATTTTATGACACCTTTAAATACCATCCATGGCCTTATAGGCATCAGGTATGCTTCAAAATCACCCCACTTAAAGTTTTCCATGCTTCTCACTACCTTGTCCACTATGGCAATTTTGACTGGCTAAGATTAGAGATCTAGTTTTGACACTTAAGATTTTTTTGTTTTAATTAAATTACCTTAGGTATTTATTAAAATTCATAATATTCCTATCAAACTTTATTTCATCCTCACACTCCTTTTAGAACCTACAAAACACAAAAAATGGTCAAAAATACCCTATTTTGAAACCTATCCGTACAAGTTCATACAACTAATTTTGATGGTATGGATATTTAATAAATTATATTTAATATATAATAATAATTAATTTCATTATAGTCCATTTTTGTGCATTATTTCTCTCATTTCCTCAAAATGGTCTTTGCAAGGGTTTAACAAGGGTTTTAGGTTTGTCTAACCTCTTAAGCTTTGCTCATGCAAGTTTCAAATTCAAATCTCAAAATAATTCCATAAAATTATTTTCCAAGACCTATTATAATTCTTATAAATCTATTTTACCCCCATGCAAGGCCTCATGAAAGATATGAGTATTTTAAACTCTCCTATTAAGCTTGTTTTCAACTTGTCATGTAGGTTTGAGTTAGTTTTGAGCTAAAAATGGATTAATTAGTGGTTTCTTTTCCTTATGAGATATTTATAACCTATATAGTCACCCTAAAACATGTTTCAATCCATGTGTATTCTCATATCATGTTTAAAATGTGAATGACCCCCTATTTGGCCTTACGTTTGAACCTTGCCTAACATGCCTAACTACACCTTAGAGCTCAAAAAAACTTTAGAAGGTTTTCATTGCCTATTAATATCTCAAAAACCTATATATTGACACCATAAACATTCCTTTATATTTTATAATTATAACCTCATGTCACAACTAGAATTGATCCTCTATTTGGCCTCTAGGCCTAAATGTGCCTAGCATGCTTAACTGTAACTCCAAGGGTTTAGACTTCCCTATTGGGTTTCCTTCCTATAAATAAGTATTTTAATGTTGTATTATATATTTTATAACTTTCCCAACCTTTTTTACATGTCCAAATATCTCCTTGGTCACTTCACTTCTCTTTTCCCCAAAACTTGGTAGTTTTGTGCATGGGGGAGTGCCCTCTATCTGAGATAAAATAGAAGGCACTCCCCTGTATCCCCAAAAAAATGTGACTATTGTAAGATATCAAATTTTTAAATTTTATCTATAAAAAAATTTATCTCTTTGTGAGGTCAAAAGACCTCTCAACTCATCTAATAACTAAATAGACCCCTAGTGGAATGGACTGTATGCATTATTTTTAAGTACTAACTGTATGTTACTTTCTTAGGGTTGTTATTTTTCTTATTTATCATGAAAATAGATTATGTAAACCATAAATTTCATTAATAATGTTTCATATGTTTCTCTAACTCTTTAAATCCTTACATGTTTCTTCCAATACCCTAACCAGACTATGTAAAGAGTCTTGTGTGCAAGGTTTCCTCCAATGGACTATGTTTTGCATTATAAGTAGAATTTATTTGATTTAAATACATAATTATGGTTTTATTATGATTATTTAAATTTTATTAATGTGTTATATGACTTTATTTCATCCCTCCAAGACCACACATGTCTCCATATGTTCTTGCCTAGTTTAGACTATTTGCTTCCTTGACTACGTTCTGCTCAAAACACAATTCCTACAGATGTTATACATGATTTGACATTGGATATAATGAATAAGAGTTATTATTATATTATAATATCATAAATACATGTTTTATAACCATTTTTTCATCTTAGGTTACCTTATATCATCACTTAGGTATCCCTTTCTCAACTTATTGTCTGTACCAGTCACCTATAATTGGATGTAAGTGAATATTCCACATGGAGGTGGTCCTATAGGTTTACAAGGGGTTAAAAACCTCACAAAAAAAATATTACTAATATTCTCTATTACCATTATTATTCCTTCCCAAAACCAAAATTGATAACCCAATATTCAAGCTCCTTATAATTGACCATTATCACATCACATTTAGCTATAACATACTGTGTTGTTGTCTTGACAAGGCACCTGTAGGTGTTAGGGGACCATGTTGAGCTATGATTATAGTGTAAGAATATTTTACCTGAAGTTTTAATTTCATCATCAAATATTATGACTAAACCAACACTAAGAAACCTCGCCCTCTTTATTCACTTCCCTACCAGTCACCTATAGTTGGATGTAGGTGAGCACTATCCTATGAAAAGGACACTTATAGGTGTTACTGAGGATTGAAACACTATATATGGACCTAATCCATATGATTTTAATTTTAATTTACATACCATTCCATAAATAATGATACTCTAACCATAAGAGTATTTTTCATTTGTAACTTTAGGATGTTAGAGTCACTTTAAGGATTCAAAACTATAGCAATTATTGTTTACACTTAGTGCATAAAAGTGCATATTGGAACCCTTAAACAATCATCGTCCATTGACCATATACCCTATAAATTTTTAATGTTTATCTCCTATGTATTTAATGCAATAGTAAGTCATTAGGAGGCATTTAAAGTTTTTGAAACCATGTTTTATGTTATCTCCAAAAACCCTTAGACCTCTATTTTGTATATTTAGGGAAAAGAGTCCTAAAAACAAAGTCATGTATTAGAAGATGATTTACACTTGAATTTTCCAAACTAGATTCCACATGAGTCTATCATGATTCTAAATTAATTCTAATAATTTAAATGGAATCTCATCACTTGTTTCAGCACCACAAAAGACTCCACAACTCTCTGCTTAGATCTCCTGTAGATGCACATTTTCTTGTATAGGTAGTAGGGAGAATGAGTTAGAAAAATATGTGGCTTGTGAGGTCTAAAAGAGTTTTGAGATAATTCATGATTCCAAATTTATTCCTTTTATGGACTATAACCTTTCTAAGCTCACAATCTCCTTCTCAACATGATTAGTTCCATGAAGACACCCCCTATAGATGAGCAATTTGAGTTGTATATGGGGAGCAAGCATAAAAACATAATCAATACACTTAAAGGATATACTTTGATGTATAAATAATACCCATTCATGGTGTTCTAATGACACATAAATATGTTTCAAGGTATAAAATCATCTCTCATACTCCATTCTGATGTTTGGACCCTTCTTTCATGCAGCTAGCTGACTATGTATGATAGTCATAGGGAAAATTGGTTGCATAACACTCAATAATTTTAATTTCATGGATATTAATTAGATAATTTAATTTAATGTAATTATAATATCATTTAAAACGTGATCAAGGACTTATCATAACTATTTGAAACTATGAAAAAGTATGAAATTCCTAAAAATAGTGAAAACTACCTGTAACTCATAAAGGTATATCTTCTTGAAAATTTGAGATATTTGACTCATACAAGCATAATAAAACTTTAAAATAAGTGTGTGAATCATTTTATATTTAACCCAACATCAGCTAGAGTCAACATCACTAATTGGTTCATACAGAATTACTCAAATCAAGGTAAAACCTAAAGGGTGCATGAAATAACAAGCAAAAAAGTACAATCAATTTCATGAGGATGGTTCATGAAGCACAGGCCACCATTATTAAAAATATTTATATTTAAATTAAGGTATATAAATTTAATTAAACCTCCCCAAGGCATTTTATCTAAAACCTCCTTTGTTGGCCATACCAAGTACAAACTTGAAGACTGCTTTTGCTTGCCAAGAAGTTTGAAAAAGGAGTAAAATGGTTTTGGGATAAAAATGGAAATTTTAGAGCATATAAATAATTTAAATATATCTAATTAATTTTAATATTCATATTACAACCTTATCCCATGTGGCACTCTTCCTCATGAGCCATACAAGTGTCAAACTCTCCTTTTTTTCTCAAGAAAACTATTCTTTCTTCTAGAGAACCTACCACCTTTAAGTTATGTCAATTGATTAATACCTATTACAACACATGATATGTGACATGACCTTTTATAACATTCACAGTTCCTCAAAAATCTATATAATTCATTAAATATACCTTTTTGACTTCAAAATGACCCAAAATGACTAAAAGGGCTAAAATGACTAAGGACCAAGGCTATAATAACATTAAATGACCTTAATTAACCTATAAAAAATCTTTTGACATATGAATTAGACCCATAAAACATCTAAAAACTAAGTTTTTACCTAGGGGTGGCCTAATTTGACCTAAAAAACAAATTTGGTCAAAAAAATTAGTGACTCATAGGGGTAATATGCCTTATCAGTCCATTGGGCTTAGGGAGTCATCTAAAGTCTAATACACAACAAGATGAATTTTAACATAGGCTTTTATCAAGACAAAACAACTTGATTACCTCAAACATAAAAATAAAAGACATGTACCAACAAAGTAAACACACTAATGAGACACACACACATGTGTTCAAGGAACTTAGGGTGATCAGAAAATAATCCACTATGCACAATTATCAACTAATCATACCTCCTTTCTAGGATTGAAAGCATAATTTCTTGAATCACCTTTTTCATGAGAAAAATCATAGTGCCAAGCATGTTTTTCCTTGGATTAGATACTTTGTAGACCAGGCCTATTTTTTTGCACTTCACTTGATCTGCCCTCAAGTAGACCATCCTCAAATAGGTCTCCAATGTATATATCTTCATCTTTAACATGTTCACATACTTCATATTTCTTCCCACTCTTCATTTCATGGTCAATTTATATCTTCTTGGTAGGCATGGCTTTAAGAGGAGTGATTTCTTGTTCCTTATAAGATTAAGGCCAATAGGAGCTTGTTCCATCCTTCAATAGCTTATGTTTTCCTCCTAGCTAGTTTAGAGGATGATAGACCATCTTTATGAATTCAAACATGTCATCATGAGATGCATATGTCTCTTCGAAGGACAGATTTGAAAGGTTGTTTTTCCTTGGCATACTCACTTGATTGCCAAGGCTACCTTCTCCATCTTTGACTAGATCATATCCTCCTTGAAGAGGTGTATAACCTACTCTAATTAAAAAAAAAAAAAAAAATCATCCCAAGGCTAATTAGGAGCTTCTTTCTCATCTATGGTATCTTGAAAAGTGATGGAAGAGTTAATGATCATTTCTTCTTCCTTAGCAAAAAGAGAACATTCTTCCTCATCAACCTAATCAAAAATTTCAACATAAGAGACCACCTCTTCATCATCATTTAGGACCTATTTATGGATAACAATTTGCATATTAACATAAAAAATAGGAATTTGGTTCTCAAGGGTTGTAAGATCCTCAATTTCTTTCTCCTTCTTTGTGATTCCAAGACTAGGCATTTTAAAGTCATATGACTTAGTCCAATGAGGTTGCCAAGGAGCTAGAATTTATTCAAGCAAGATTTCTAATTTTTTATCAACCAAATACTCCTCTTTATGTTCCCATACCATATTTTCATCAATTTAAAGTTTTATGGGGTGAAGACAAGATGAACTAGTTGGTGGAGGTGGCACATATAACTCAAAACTAGATTGAGAGTGAAATGTAGGGGTTCTTTTGGAAGATATTCAAGAAGGGGAGGTATACCTTGGGTTAAAAAAACTTGGTTTTCTTCTTTTCATTTTAAAATCACTTCATTTAAATCTGATTTGTATTTATCATTCTCTTGGGGAAGGTTATATGGGGTATGTTTAGGCATAGGATCTCCTTTTGGGTATAAACCTTCCATCACACCTTGACTCAACAATCTCATCTTTGACTCTAAATCTTCAATTTGATTGTCTAGGTTCTCTTAGAAAAGTCTTTTTTGAATTTTACAAGAATCATCATGATAATAAGGAGTACAAGAGGGTTGACATGGAACACTATAAGTTTCTTGAGGAAGGGTGGGATGGGTTTTCATAGGATCAAGCTCTCTCTCAACTTCACACTCCTTATCAAGACTTTTCTCCTCTTTATTTTCCCATGACTCCAATATCTTATTCTATATTAGGATGTTAGTACTAAGAATATTTTCTTGATATGGTGATGAAATTTGAGGAGTGGATGAAGTGTTCAAGCAACTTGGGATCTCCTTAGGCTTGGACTCCCTACCTTGTCTTCAACTTGGGATCTCCTTAGGCTTGGACTCCCTACCTTGTCTCCAACTTGGAATCTAATAGCTAGAAGTCTCTCCTTGAGATGGGGATACAATGTGAGAGGGAAATGAGGGATTTAATTCCACTTAATTTTCTACTAAAATGGACTAATTCATATTCATGTTAGCCAATGCAATATTCCTATCAAGATTAGCTTCAAAAACAAGGTTTCTCTTTTCAATTCTCTCTTCCAACTGATTGGGAAAACGATTACTTTGGTATCCTTCATTGGGATCATGAGTATGGATAAAATATGGCTGATAGGAAACTTTAGGAAGTGGATATGAATTCTGATAGGTTTGGTGAGGTTTCCTTTCATGAACTTTTAGCCTATCCTCCAAATAAGAAACTAGGCCACTCGCATCAATCATCTCACTTGTGAGCCTTTACCAATTAGCTCTCTCAATAGGTACCCACTCTCTTTTTTCCAACTATAATGCATCTCTCACTTTATAAATAAGATGACTAGGGACCTCTTGACCACATCCCCTAAGAGTATCAAACTCCAACATGTACCTATCATATCCCAAATGTGTTTGTTTGAAGGTGGAAATGGATTGACTTGATAGGTGGGTAGGTTGATTGGGAGAAACAAGATATTGAGAAGGCTAGAAATAGGGCTAATACAACTCATGATAAGGCTGATTATAGGTCTGATACAACTCATGACAATGCTGATAAGGATCACACCAAGACTAATTAATAACTTGTTCTTATTGATAGGGAATGTCATAAGCTTGAAATGTCTCACCAACTTGTGTAAAATAATGTTCAACACCAAGGTCAACCATGAAACTTCATTGAAATAAATACATAAAGGAGAATGTTACCAAAGATATTTAAAATTAAATTTTGGCTACTTGACCAGTTGATGTATCTTCAGAGTCACCATTGATGCTTTGATAAATGCCTCTAAAGGTTGATTATTGAAAGACAACACCAAAAATAGCTTAACTTCTTAGACCAAGAGTCCCACTGATTCTGCCAAAAACTATTGTCACTTGGATTTTCACCCTTTGAGGAGATGCTTAAACTCTCCTCATCTAGTTCAGATAATGGAAACACCTCTAGGCTTATGGGTAGCCGAAGGATGAGGTGAATCTTTAGATAGGGCTAGATCCCTTGATGTACTACTTTAGATTGCAAATACACCTAAACTTTGGGGAGAAAATGGAGAGATATAAATTAAAACAAACTATTCTAATGGAGGTGATACACCAAATAAGATGACGACTTCTAACCAACTACATACTACACATGAAATCAAGGGACAAACTAAACATACACTTATCCAATCTACATCTTCTCACATCAATGTTACATTATGAGGTTATGGATGAATGTGCATTGCTAGGAGGACTATAAAAAAGATATTTAATGGCACTAATGAAAAGAATAACTCAATCAATCATTGACATATCCTAAAAAACTTCACATGCCTTGTAAGAAGAAGTTTTCCAACTACAAATAAAATGCAAGAATGAGACAACATGTTAAGGAATCCATAGTCTTCAATAAACAAGATCCAAAATTCAAGTAAATCACACTAATAACATTCATGAAGAGGTAAAAATTAGTAGTCTTATTGATCAAATGGTATGCAAATGATTATGGATTCTCCATACTCATGTGTAGCATAAGTTATAATGGACAAAATGGCTAGTTTTTATAGAACTTGAGAGAGAGAGAGGAGAAGATACAATCATAAGGACACTTGTCAAGATGATAAAATAAATTACTTGTGCATGAGAAGAGGATATGGGATAAACCATGCAAGGTCAAAAGGAATAATTGGCTATCCAAGTCATCAAACTCTTATAAAGTGGCATAAAATCCTCTTAACTAGTTCAAAAAAACTACCTTCATGATTTGAACTTTTTGAATGCCTCATAATTAACTAGGAATAGTTATAATGATTGTACCAATGGTCTAAAAAAAATTCACTATCTAGATTTTTGGAAGGAAGAGGGCTCATGTAAGAGTGGTCCAGGGTGGTATAAAATGGTAGGGTAAAATTATTTCAACATAAGTTGCCCCTAAGTAAGGGATCTTGTAGACAATGGTTTAAATTTGTTCATGTGTAGAACCTATTAAGGTGCACAATATTCATAGGCTTTAGAAGTTCTTCACCATTTGGTTTATCCATTTGATATACCCCTGATCCATAATTTTCCATGATAATAAATGGTCCTAACTAATTAGATTAAAACTTACCTTTTTTCTTGCATTTAGTGTTTGTGTTATTTTCATTCTCTTTTAAGACCAAATCACCAATCTCAAACTCTCAAGGGAAAATGTGCTTGTTGTAGTTTCTTCACAATCTATTCTAATAGGTTTTTAAGTTTTCTAGAGTAGTTAAATGCTTGCCATCAAGAAGTTCTAGTTCTTACAACCTTCAGACTTTGTAGTCCTCATCATCTTCAATATGTTCCAATGATACTCACAAGGATGGTAGCCCGATCTCTATCAAGATAATAATTTCTATGCTATAGACAAGGGAGTATGGATTCGATCCTATTAGGGTTTGATGATTGGTTCTATAATCTCAAAGGGAAGGAAAGATTTGTAAGTGCCAATTAGGGCCAACATTATTGACAATCTTCTTTAAAATGGATACAATGGTTTTATTTGATGCCTCAACTTATTTTTTTCCTTACAGGTTATATGGATTTAATTTCTTATGCTTGATCTTAAATTTTGCACAAAGATATTTTACATCTTAGTTTATAAAGGATCTACCATTATCAGATATAATGCATGTGGGGATATCATATCAATAGATCATATGATAATGGATGAATTTGGAAATCTTATTATTGATGATGTAAGTGAGAGGAATGGCTTTAATCCACTTAGCAAAATACTTTATAGTAGTCAAGATATGCTTATGGCCATCTGAAGATGTTTGGTTTATTTTCCCAATGAGATCGAGGCCCAATGTAAGAATCACCATGGTGTTGTGATTGGTTGTAGTGGTAAATAAGGTGCATATATCAAATTTCCATGTTGTTAACAAGGAATGCACTTCCTTACACAATTTCAAACATCATTATCCATTTTTGGAAAATAATAGCCTATTCTGAGGAGATTCTTTACTAAGACTACACCATTGGTATGGGTCCCACACATTTTTTCATGAACCTCCCTTAGCACTTGCCTAGATTCTCCCAAAGATAAATAATAAAGAAGCATTCCATCATAGCCTTTATGATAAATCATGTCTCCAAGGAGAGTATAACTTGATAAATGGTGATGGAATAGTTTTCATTGATAATTGGGTAGATCAGCTAGGAAAATATAATCATGAAAGCAGTTATAAAAGTCTTGGAACTAGGGTAATTTAGGTGGGGGATTGGGACCAAAAATGGTGCATACCTTTCTAAATACGATACAACATGTATAGGCTTAAGAAGATTTTAAATCAAAAACTGATAATCTTTAGCTCCACCATCAATCTATATCATGGATCAAATCACTACCATTGTGTTAGTTGATCTGTTGTTTACTCTTGGAATTTGTTCAAACTATAGAGATTTAAAATGAACTTTGAGATTATCAATAATTTTCTTGGAAAGAACAAGCTTGTCATCTCTACTTTGATACTAATTAATGGTCTAATTGATTATTAATTGGGAATCACCATAGACCTTCAAGCTTTAAATATCCCATTGTATGGTAAGGTAAAGCCCTATAATCAATGCTTCATACTCAGTGATATTATTTGTATAATGAAATTATATATGAAATTCTTTGGGAATTAGATCCCCCTAAGGTGTGATCAACAATATACTAGCTCTAGATCTATGGGATGTAAAGGAAATTTCAAATATAGCTTCTATTATTTAGGTTCCTATGATTTTTGTTCTATTTCCATAATAGAATCATCTAGAAAGTCAAATGTCAGAGGTTGAGTATCTATGATTGGGGCATCTGCAAGTTGATCAGCAATAACCTACCCCTTGATTGCTTTTTAATTCCGCTACTCAATGTTAAATTCACTTAGGAGCATAACCCATTTAGCCTTGCATCCTTATAGAGCTACTTTGGAAATAGGAATTTGAGAGGGTCCACCTTGGTGATGACAATAGTTTTATTTTTTAGCATATAATGTCATAAGTTTTGGGTAGCAAACACCATAGATAAGCATGCCTTCTCAATAAGCATATAATTATTTTCATAAGCCACCAAAGTATAGCATAGGTAATATACTACATGTTCTTTACCTATATCATCATGTTGGGCTAAAACTACCCCTAGTGCATGCTCTATCACTGATATGTAAAGAAGTGATGGTCTTCCAGGTGTCGGCAGTCTCAAGACTGGCAAATTGGCCAAATATATCTTGAATTATGAAAATACTATCTGACAATCTTCATCCCATTGAAAAGTTACCCCTTTTTTCAAAAGGTGGGTAAATGGGTGGTACTTATCTACCAATTGAGAAATGAACCTACATATAGATTAGATCTTTCTTTGCAAGCTTCACATTTGTTTAAGATTGTTTGGTGGAGGCATTTCTACAATGGCCTTGACCTTGGTAGGTTTGAATTCAATCCCTCTTTGTGATACAAAGAAACCTATCAATTTCCTTGATGTGACTCTAAAGACACATTTCTTATGATTCAAGCAAACTTTATATTCATGAAGCCTCTTAAATATTCTTATTAGAACATCTGGCTGTCCATCTCTTGTTCTTTATTTTTATATAAAATCATCAACATAGTCCTCAACAATATCGTGCATCATATCATGGAAGATGATAGTTATGACACGTTGATATGTGGCTCTGGCATTTTTCAAGCCAAATGACATGACTTGGTAATAAAAATTTCCCCATGAAGTGGTGAACACAATCTTATGTTGATCTTCTTGGGCTATCTTGATCTGATTATATCCAAAAAATCCATCATTAAGGATAACATTTCATACCTAGCAGTCAAGTCGATGATCATGTTGATGTTGGGTAGAGGAAAATCATCTTTGGGGAATTTTTATTGATATATTTGAAATCAGTATAAATATGTATACCTTGGGTCTTTTTATTCACTAGGATTATGTTTAAGATCCATTAAAAACAATCCAATGGCCTAATAAATCCTTCACCTAGTAATTTTTCCAATTCTACTTTAATTAATAAGGTGATGCATGAATGAATCTTCCTTAATTTAATCTTGATTGGTTTAGCATTAGGATGGAAAATAAGGTGATGCATAACTAAATCTAGGTCTAATCTTGGCATGTTGAATTATGCCCATGCAAAGATGTTAATATAATCCCTTATAAGGGATATGATTTGTTCACATTCTACTTTAGTAAGGGAAGCTCCAAGAAAAACAATTTTGGGATCCTCATAGGTTCTTAGGTTCACTTCTATCATTTTTTCCACAAGGAGTGTAGATCCATCTTCAAGAATTTTATGGAAGGTATGATGATGATCATCTTCTTCTACCACATCTTGTTATTCTTCCCAAAGTTCTGGATAGTGTGATGAATCAAAATCTACCATCTCAAGTCAAGGCCAAGTAATAAAAACCTCTAGAAACTCTAAAGTAAGATACTCAAACATTTATTGTTGTTTTAAAGATATGATTTTACTTTATATAGAACTTAGGCTAGATGGACCTTCTACATCCTAAGGGGATGAGCAAACTTTCTCACCAAGAGTGCCTAAAATAGGTTTTCACTCAAAGGCTTATCTTTTTCTTTATTTTTCCCCCAATCGATGAGTGCTTCAAAGAGGTTTTCACTCAAAGATATTGATGTTTGATATTTATTATGACCAAAAATGTTTTCCTACTCTCTAAATTAGGTAGAATGATCTAATATAAAATCAAAGCCTTGTTTGTGATCACCAATAGGCAATCTATCTCTTAGGCCCATGTCTTACTCAAGTGATTCTTCATTTTGAAACTCATTGAGGCATATGATAAAATTTTGTTGGTCCCAATCAATGAGTTTAGGATGGAAAAGGCATAGGGAATAGTGGGGGTTTGCTTTAGGAGGGGAAGATCCAAAGGTAAAAATATGATGTTCTACTTCAGGATGAGAAGCACCAATAGAATAGGTTCTTGCTTCAGGATGGGAAGCTCTAATGGTTAAGGTTAAAATGGAATTTAAATCAAATAGTTTTGTGTTAACAAGCTCATCAAAAAGGCTATAATGGGAAACTATGTCATTTTTATGAGTCTTATTTCTAGTCAATTCAAAATAATCACTATCAAAAGTTATGAGGTCACCCCTACACAACATAAATCCAAGACCATGGTTTAAATTAGGTACTCTAGCTCATAAGGGTTCTAGGATTCCTTGCACTCATGGGTCAAGGCCTTTTCCTAAATAATCAAGATGATCCATGATTTAATTGGGGATAGGATACTTTGGATTCTAAAACCAATTATCAAGGCCTTTAGAATATAACTAGTCTCCTTCAATGAAAGCCTCTCGATCTTTCTTTGGTGTAATAACAGGTACAAAAACCATAGGTGTTTTTTACTATTTCTTCTATTGTTACCAAATCATTATGGGTATGTTAGGATTTTTTGAAAGTTTAAGCCTACCAAATGTTTTTGTATTTTTAGGCAACTTTTCAACATGGAAGGTATCCTTTAGACTATACATGGAAATGCCCACATCTTGAATAACAATATATTTCGCAAGAGTTACAATAAATTAATGAACCAAAGTGGAAGTGAGATCACTAGGGTTGATATAATTATGTGGAGGTGGATGTGAATATATATCCTTGTTATTCTTTGTAATGAATTTAGAACTTGGAAAATAGTTATAATTACAGAATTGGGCCTCAAGATGTTTATAATATTCATAACGTTGTTGATTGGCAAGAATAGTAACCTCAATCCCATCATGGGGAAACTTAAAACACTAATACAAGGTGAAAGGAATGGCTTTTACTTCATGGATCTAAGGATGACCAAGAAGTATATTATAAGTCAATTCAATGTCCACAATATGAAGGAATGCATGATGTAAAATGGACCAACCAATGATTGGCAACCAAATAGTGCCAATAGACTCCATTTTAGTATTTTCATAAGCCTTGATAATAATCATTTTTGGTTAAATATCTTTTGTAGTGTAGCCTAATATTTGTACTAGCTTAATAGATATGATGTTTATCCCTAAACCATTATCTATAATAACATGCTTAATCTTATGGTTTTCAATGATTACTTAAATATATAGTGGGTTATTATGGCTAGGTCCAAGTGTAGATATGTCTTTTTTATTAAACCTTACTTGAAAAAATGAAGATAAATGTCCCAAAAGGTTCTATAATTGTTCAGGGTTTATATCATTGGGAATAGTAGATTTTTGTAAAAAATTGTTTAGGATAGTTCTATGGACTTTAGATGTCTGCAAGAGATCCAAGATGGAAATTTGTGCATGGGTTTTGCTTAATTGTTCTGATAAACTATAAGTCTTTTCAACATTAGGACAAGATGGCTTGGCTTTGGTTGGGATAGTAGTCAAATTTGGATCCATTGGTGTAATGTTCATAATAGTTTCTATGAAAAAATTAGGTGAAGGGCCCTGGAGAGTAACTCACAAGTATCTAGTTATGACTATGTAACCTAGAAGTAGTGGGGATCCAATATAATAAAAATATGAAGGCAAAGGGCTTTGAAGGGTAACTCGTGGGCATCTAGTTGCATTGCTACAATTTTGAGTTGGCAAGGAGCCATTATAATTAGAAGAAGGGTGTTATCCAAAAATAGTAACCCATGAAAATGCAGTTGTAATAGAATTATGCAAACTTGATGTGGTATTACTAAAGATAGAGGGTGTTGACCCTATAATGATGGGTCTCGTACTATGAGGATCATGAGATGGGTCTCATGGTTTAATAGTAATAGTGGAAATATGGGTTACAAAAATGTGTCCCATGGTATTGTTATAATTTTAAGATATTTTGTTTTAACCCACATAATTAGTATGGGTATTATGATCATGATTATCCTCATGTTGATTATGATTTTGACCCTGATTCAAAATCTAATTCTACCTCTATCTTTGGTTTTATCCTTGGTTTTTATTTTTCCTTCATGGTAGTTATTTATGTCAAGGAAAGGGGTCCTTGTATATTCCCATATCCTAATTTGTGTCTTGATTAGGGGCCAATTTAATCTTAAATTTAGCACATTCAATGAGATATTTAATAATATGTCACAATTGGACACAATGATAAGCATCGTGACTAACTACGTGATGAAATTTGAACCACTCATTCTCTTTGTACCAATCTAATTTCAGTTGATTTTGAAGAAATGGCCTTGGTACTTACCATACAATCAGGTTAGCTTTTATAAGCTTTTGGAACACTCTTTTAATTTGTTCTCCCAATTTTCTAAATACCCTAAAACTACCATGGCCTACTCTTTGTGGAAGATGTCTCTACAAATTAGGTGGTGGGTTAGGGGGAGCTAATTATACATTTGGGTCTAGTGGAGCCAGCACCTTTTGTACATGCCTTATTTCAGTCACCTAATTTCTAACCATTTTCTTTTTCTTGTTAAATCCTTTAGGATTATCTTGCATAACTGTTTGATTAGAAGATGGGTTTTGATTTGATGTTTGACCCTGTGCAAAGGCAAGACCCTTAGAAATAAAAGACTTTTCAATTTGTACACCCTTGTCTATGATCTCTTCAAATGAGTTAGCACAAGCTAGACAGAGATTATGTACAACCTTAGGATGTAAGTTTTGTACAAATATATCTACCAATTATTTATCTAGAAAATTATGTTAAAAGTGACCCACTAATTCTCTCCATCTCTATAAATATGTGGTGAAGCTTTCTCTATCTCATTATTTGGCTTTACAAAAGTCAGCAATGGTTAATTCATGCTCTATGTTGTATGAGAAATGGTTGACAAACTTTTTAGATAAGTCATTCCAATTTGTAATTGATCTTTTTTGTAACTTAATTATCTAATCTAAAGCTTGTCCTACTAAACTTTTTGGAAACAATCAAAGTAAGAACATGCTAATATAAGCAACCTCTTGCCATACTACAAAAAATGCCTAGATATGTTCATGTGGGTCACCCTTTCCTTTGTATTTATCAAATTTGGGTGCCTTGAAATGATCTATAAAAGGGACTTTGAGAATGCTTAAATCAAATGTATATGCACATATCTCATCAAATTTATACTTTTTGATCATGTTTCTAGTCTCCAAACGTGACACAATCTCCTTCATGGAGTTTCACTCTTGCATGTTTGGTGTATTTGTGGGTGGAACATATTTTTGTTGGGATGGACTGTGCCCTTATTATTGTTATTGGGGTGGAATGTGCCCATGTTGTTGATGTTATTATGGTAGAATGTGCCCTTGTTATTTCATGTATTTGTGAGGTATGTACACCCTATGTTTTGTAACTTGGTTTTGATTTGCTCCTAGAGTCAAGTAAATAGGTCATTGATTACTCAAAATATGTTACCTTGAACTATACGTGCTTTGTTGATTTTGGGGATTCCTTGGTCTATTCACCAATTTTTGTGTTAGTTGAGATAAACTAGATAAATTTTCTTGAGGTATTTCCTAAATTCAAACCAAATGTTTGGGCTTTTGCATTTGTAAAGTGACAAGAGGCTCTTGGTGATTAAAGAATGTGTCTTTCATGTCTAGCAAAACATTTTGCACAACCTCTTATTTTTATTTTTTTATATTCATTTAAGACACCTTGATCAATTATAGTGTTTTCTATCAATGTTTTTTTCATAGGTTTAATCATATTTCATTATTCCTTTGAGGCATCATTGTGGATTGAAGTAGTAACTAGAGAGTCAGTTAAGTCAGTGATAAGTTGATTGGCATACCATTGACTTATTTTCTTAACCTTGTTGACAAGATCTTGATCAGTTGGTTTTGACTCTATAAGTATTTAGTTGCCTTTGTTAGAGGAAGAAGGTATCTTTTATTGTGTAAAATCCTACTCTTGTTGTTGTTGTTCTCCTTCTCTAACTAAAGTGTACAATTTTTCTATAAGAAAATCTTAGGGTAGTCTAGCACAAAATTATATCAACCTAAGGAGTGCTTCATCTTAGTTCTCTTGATATTTAGTATAATCCCCTTTGGATCCTACAATTATAGGAATGTCCTCAAAGAAAATAGAATTATCTTGTCCATCATAAAAGTGCTCATCCAACCTTTGAGTCATGTCTAGAAAAGGTTGCTCTATACATTTGACTAAATTTGGATCAATGTTGTGTAAATATTTTAAAAGGTATGGATTTTGATCTTTCTTCCAAACAAATGACTAAGGCACAAAAGAGACTATAAAAGGAGGGTGGCTTGGAACCACACACAATTAGAAGAATGTTTTCATGAAACTACTTAACCTTTGAGTAAAGTTAAAATCATATAAATTAGAAGAGGGTATGATAACTTGAAAAGCCTAGAGTGTCACTAATACACTAAAACATAGATCTTTGAGATATGTCAATACCCTAAAATCTAGTTCAACTTCGATGAGTTACTACTAGAAAACTAGAAGAAATCCCTTTGTATTAGGAAAGAGACAATGCAAACTAAGAAACTCATAATGTGGAAATATGCGAGAATTCCTAAGTATAAAGTTAAAACCAAATGGGCAGCACAACATCACCACATGGTAATAGGAAAGGTAGTATAAAATGTGTTATAGGACTCAAATCATGAGCGATATGCAAGATGACTTGAGTCCACCAAATATGATAATGTGATGATGAGTATATAAATGGCCCTCAGTTTAAATGGAAAAATGAACCCAATTTAAAATAAGTCAAGTGAAAATGGTGAACCCAATTTAACACATCAACCTTTAAAACTCAAAAAATTACAATTTCAAATTTAAATTATCAATGAGAGACTTTAAAAAAAATTATAAAATTATCTAGACTCAAATGGGTAGCATAATTGCACCAAAATGAATGATATGACACAATATTTTAGATGAGAATTTGAACATGTAAAAAGATGATTTTCACTTGGACATTGTAATGCCTCCTAATTCAAGAAATTTGTGGACAATGTTTTGGTTATGACACTTGGTTGATAATCAAGTTTTGACCCAAAACAAGGCCAAGTAATCTAAGACAAAGGCAAATCACCTAATTAATCATCTTAAGCACTAAACTGACAAGGTGTGGCAAAGTGGGGTTAACTAAACTAAAAAGTTTATGAATGTTTCTATATGGATCAAATGCATATGAATATTATGTCAGCATACAAAATAAATACATTTCATTTGGGTCCACATCATATGGATTATTTTAAAAAGGTCTTGTCCTTTTTACAACCACTACATCTATTGCTTTTTCAGTGTAGTGCGATGTCCAACATGCTCAAACATCTTGGGATTATCCTCTATGAATAGAGATGGTTTAACCACTCAAACCATCATCCTAGTGAGGGGATCATAATTTATATACTCTCTCATGGAGAGGGGTTGAAGATGATGTCAGGAGATGAATCCTTAGGTCAAAGCTTCCCTATGGAACTTATGAGGGGTAATGAAGTCCCCTTCACAAGCCAAGATGTAATGAAATAAAAACTAAGTAAAAGATATTTAAGATTGTTTTTATATCACCCAATCCATACAAGTCTTGAGGAGAACCTTCACAACATCTCCTTGATGCCTTTGGACTACATCAATTTGCAATGAAGGTGGCACTTTTGATCTTACAAGATCCTTATAGGGGATGGGGAGAGAATACATGCACAACTTTTTTTTTATCAAACAAATTTAAACTAAGAAAATAATGATAAATGACTTACTTAAAACAAAAATTTGAAGTGATTTGAATTTTGAATCACTAAATTGAAATGTTTGGTGGTGTTTTTTGGCCCCTTGGCCTTAAGTTGTAAAACTTTTGAAAAAATAATCACAAAATCATTCAAATAAGCATCTAAGTTTTTCTCTTAATAACCAAATAATAGTTCATAATTCTTTTTAATCACCCAAAAGAGGTTTAAAAATACTTAATTAAGCATGATTTGATCACTTTACAAGTATTTCTTGCAAGAAAATTTTTATAATGTTGTTTAGCTTTAAAGTTCTTTTTCAAATGAAACAAGCAAACTTGAAAAGTATGCTCTTGGGTTTGGATGACCTGTTGACCCGAAAGAAAAATTGTTATACTCACAAATACTTGTTAGCTCAATAAAATACAAAAATTAATATTAAACTTATGAAAACATGCAAACAACAAGTTAGAAGGCTAAAAATAATAAAATTGAATACACAAAACATAAAAACCTACAATTAGTATTTTGATCATAAATTTTACAATATATTCTAGTTTGTCATAAAATGTTTAGAGGTTGTTTATAGGTTCAAGGTTCACTTCTATACAAAAATTAAATTAAAATTAGTGAATAATAAAAAAATTATTATCTTTGTACTAGCCATTTTTATCTAAAAATAGAAAATAAAAAGTGACAGTCACTAAAAAAGAGTCATAACTTCTAAACTATAAATCAAATTTTAATAAAAGTTTGAGAGAGTTAAGATGAAATCAGTAAGAACAACCTATCAAAAATGTAGCAAAAATAGTAAATAGATTAAAAATAAGAGCTATTTTAACAACTATTTTTTTTCAAATATGTGGGGTGTGCAATCTTGTCCCATCAAGCGTGCCAAAATTTAGAGTGGATTACAAAGAGGATCAATTCAAAAATTAGTCATGAAAACTCATAAAATAATGCATAATAATTGACAATCTAAGCCAAACTATTCATACAATGGTTGATAATGATAACAAAATAAAAATAAAAGAAAGAAATCAACCATTACCTTCCCAAATGACTCCATTACTCAAAAGTGGCTCCAAGCATGTTCTCCTCTTGATTCAGAGCTCTATTCTTTGTCAACAATGGCTTATTGGCTTCCATTTCCTCAAGAACTCTATGAAAAACCTAGGCTCATGATATAAACTATCTATTTTACCTATCAATGAAACTAATCCAAATGCAAATAACATAATAATCAAAACATAAAGGAATTGTGAAGGGATTTTAACATTATAAGTTTACACAATTTAATCTTAAAAATGGTACTGTGAGGCCCTCTATTTATACATTTTTGAGATTGGTTAGGATCAACCATGACCATCCATCTCAATATTGAATGTGTGGCCATGAATTAATCTAATATTTGTAATTAAATCCATAAATATCCTCATCATAATTTAGGAAGAAGGGGCATTAATGAGGCATGAGAGTCATTAAAGAGGCATGGGAGGCCATAATTTAGATAGTTTATACTTTATGGCCTAGGGATGCCTTCTCAAAAAATGATGTCATTAGGTGATACAATTAATAAGAATCAATTTCTAAAAATAAATATTCAATAACCTCCATAAAAAATCCACTTAAGCTCTTGATTTGAATTAATTAGCTTTAAATAAGATTAATCAATATTTATGCAATTCTTTAGAAATTGGCCCTCAATTAATCAAAATAGTCAGAAAGTCATATTACTAGGTCATAATTTAACTCAAGAAGAATTGTAAGGTGATGTTAGATGCATTGGAATTGTATTCCTATTTAGGATGTTTCCAACACAAAATAATAAAGGTACATGACGTGTACTAACAAATTTTTAAAAAAAAGTGATCCAGAGCACAAAAAGGCAAAATCATCATTTTTACTTGAAATGAATTGATCAAAATTAGGAATCACATAAAATGCATTGCCCCATTTAGGAATATTTTGGCCTAAATTGGCACTTGTAAATGACAAGTTTAAACCATTTAGGGTGTTTTAGTGATTTTGACCTAAAATGTGCATTTGAGTACAATTTGAGTAAGATTGATAATATTAACATAAATGGTGTTAGGAATTAGATGTCTACAAAATAAACTTATCTAATAACTAATAAGGCCACTTGTCATTCAACATGTCACAAAGAAGAGGAGTTTCAAGAAACTAGTCAAGGTGTTAAGTATGCATTTCAATTCCCATGCTACTTGGAGGGTTAGAGCATCTAAAGAAGAGGTACGCATGGATTTTAAAGTCTATTATGAAAATTTCATAAATCCTTTCTTATTTTTAACTCACATGACACTTGTATACTCTCTCTCTCTCTCTCTCTCTCTCTCTCTCTCTCTCTCTCTCTCTCTCTCTCTCTCTCTCTCTCTCTCTCTCTCTCTCTCTCTCTCTCTCTCTCTCTCTCTCTCTCACACACACACACACACACACACTCTTCTTCTCCTCTCTCTCATATTCTCTATATATTGAGCCTCTTTGGACTTGAAATGTATTCTCCACCTAGGTATGGCGAATCCCTACTCATTTTTTTCTAACTTTGATCAATAAAACAACTAATTCTTACCTCATTTTATGACATGTACCGATAAAGCTCTAAATGGTAATCTTATCAAGTGTAGATGTATATCACCTTATTTGTGTCTTATTTATCTTGCCTCATGTTGTTTTTTCTCTATTGAAGGTTTTAAATGGTGTCATCAAGGGTCTATTATGGGTTTTTAAGTGGTATTGTTCTTCCCTTTTAGACTTATAATTCTTTACCCTTCCATAAAACATTGATCCAATAGGTTCATTCTAGGATGTGTATATGTTCATGTTGTCTTTTATGTCTTAGTGTATTGTGTAATGTGTGGTAGTGGTCAACAAAGTTTGGTGCATCACCAATATAGTTAGATTTATTTCATTTATTTATTCCCTTTTCTAAGCAATCAAGTAGTGTGTGAGCCTAAGTGATTCATCAAACAAATCTATCCCTTCAACCTAGAGGTTTACCCCTATTATAGATAACCTATAGGTCTAAGGATAATCCCATGTTTAACCAAATTTGTAGAGGTCTAAACAACCTTCTCTAAGGGTGAAAATTTTGGTTATAACAGTTTTGGCACACCCAATGGGACTTAAGGTCCAAAAGAGTGGAAGAAATTTTGGTGTGTTTTTTCTTCTATAAGCCTTTGGAGGCATTCAACAAACACCAATGGTGTTTCCAAATGCAATCAATTGGTTATAATCATCTTAGGTACTTATTTTAAAATAATTTAATAAAAATCTTGTGTTTTATTTGACTAATGAAGTTGGTATGGTTGGATATGATGAGAGTTACTAATATACACCTCCTTACCAACCTTGTCATGACCCATACTATGTTCCTTAATAGCCCTATTAAGGTTGTTATCATTTCTATGAGTCATGGTAGCCCTATGGTTAGCCTATTCCTTTTCCATATATCATGATGTTGTTGAGTAAGCTTATGAATAAGGCTATCATGAAGAAGATGTGATTAATACTTTTAGAGAATAAGTCCAAGTTATTAAAAGGTAGAAAACACAATAGTAAAGGATGTCTTATCAAGGTCCTTTCCAATCTCATACCATTCCTTGTTAGCACTCAAGCCAAATCTACTAAAATCAGAAGAGGTGATGATAAAATGGGTTAGAGAGAATGATGTGATCCCTTTTCATCTCATAGAGAAGATGAGAAATTAAATTCAAATGTTGATGGATAAGTGGATGTCATTTGGAGAGGAAACCCAATATGTTATGAGTGATGAGTTGAGTGAAATGATAACTTTTATCCAATAGTGGATAGATAGATTAGAGAGGTGGGAGAATCAAGAGACCCAATATAAGCAACCATAATCATCATTTCCTATCCTTAGTCTACCTTATTTGACTCTAATTCATCTTCAAGATACACCTATTCTCCCTCAAGAAAATAATATCTCATCATCTTTTAGGCCTTGTTGGACTATGATTACTAATTATATCATGACAACTCTTATGGAATAATCTGAACCTATGCAAGTCTCTCCCTCACCTCCTCAAGAACCCTCTTATATTCCATATCATTTTTCTTATGCCTGATGGGTGTCATCAATTCTCTTCATTTAATAATATCAGTCCAGGGCTAGTGTTTAAAGGTTGTATGCAAAAGGAGAAAGAGATCTCTAGCAAATGGTTCCTTCTATCACACTCCACACTTGTGGGAATTGAGAATCACATTAGTAAAAATCAAATCACACTTGAATAAAGTAAATCATACTTGTAAAAATTAAAGTACACTTACAAAATGTAAATCACACTTGAAAAAATTAAATTGTTGAAATGAAAATAAATAACAAACAAATAAAACACCTAAAGATTTACAAGCTGTACAAAAAATAATGTTTATAGTAGAAAAGAAATAAAATAAGATTGTACATCAAAGTAATAATTACAAAAAAATAAATAAACATGCATACATTAGCCATATTCCTTGGAATGAGTGCCAACTCATTCCTCAGAAGAGGTTTTATTCAGAACATGAATTTTAGAATGGGCTGCTCAGAATAATGCAAAAAAAAGTTATATTGATTGATTATATCATTTGGGTGTGGAAGGTTTCATTTATAATTCATGCTTCTGACCAACACCTTATTTGGGAGTAAAAATTGAGATATTTTATCCTATCTCAATCTCCACAAAATATGGAGAGAGATATTTATTCCAATAATAAAATATATTACAATATAATATTGATCCCCACCAAATATGAAGAGATATATTTATTGGAATAAAATTGCATAAACATATATTTGAATACAATCTATTATGTAAAATCTATACATAGAAATATATATATATATATATATAGAAAGAATCTAAATGAAAATCATTCTTCATAATAACTAAAACATTGGAATACTCTTAGAAATACTTCCCAAATAATTCTATAGTAATTTTGTTGAAGTTTGGAGAAATTCTATTGAAATCTATAGAAACTTACTAAAATCAATAGAAAACCTATTGAAATCCATAGTTGGTTGATGTAATCCTTAGCTGGTCTAATAAAATCCATAGCTAGTCTAATTTAATCTATAGCTAGTCTGATGTAATCCATAGTTGATCCATAGCAAGCCTATTGTAATCCATATCTGGGCTATAGCAAGCCTATTGTAATCCATAGTTGATATGATAAGCCTATTGTAATATGTAACTATTTTGGGAGTCTACAACAAACTTGTAGGAGTCCATAACTTGACCAAAATATTGGATCTTATTGTATAAGATTTTGATACTACTCCAACATTATTCTTGAATAGTTACTCTTTGTACTTTGAATCATTTTTAGCTTAGTATGGACTGTGTATGCACTCATTGACATTTGTTTCCCAATAATCATTATTAATAGTTAAAAAATATATAACAAGGAATTCTAAAGACATAACCATGATATATACTTACTATTTTATTCTAAATGAACCATAAGTTTAGAAACTACATTTAGATCCACGTCGTATGCAATAAAAAAGATGTTATTTTATGGATATAATGAGACATTTTATGGGCTCATTAGTGCCACTTATCCTCATGAAACCATTGAACTATCCTAAATAGGATCCTTTAAGAGAGTCAATCTAATCCTCAAAAGAGCCTAATAGCTTCAAATTTATGACTTAGAACCAAATAGTGAATTCTTGGGGAAAGAAATATGTAGAGAGTGAGGACCAATAAGTTGATGTCAAGAAAGGAGACCTTGTGTTTGTTCAATCCTCATTACCCTCTCCCCAAGAACCTATAGCTTGTTCATCCTAGAGGTCTATCCAAGAAGATGTTCACTATAAAAAAGAGGCCTTAGTTGAGAATGTGAAAGATAAAGTTACAGTTGCTGAAGATCCTCAAGAAGGCTATGAGAAAGGTGAGGGGCTTATTGAATAAAATAAAGTATCTATATCCCAAATCAATATGCTTTCCTTTCAATAAATCCTTTGATCATATCCCATTTCCAAACCCCAAAAGTTTAAGACTATTCTCTATATCCCCAATCCCATTCATGATCCATCCATCACACCTCATACTCTGATCCAAAACTTAGAAGTTTTGATTGACAGATATTTCAAGAACATGAAAATAACACAGTAACAATGAATTCTCTAAGAAGAGATGTTTTATTACTCAAAATTGCAATACCACTATATGCTTATCTCTAGGAAGAGATGTTTGATTTCTGTTATGGGTTACATATTCATTTATATACATTTTGAAATAAGGAGGAGGATGTGGAAGGTTACCAATCTCAAGGAAGATTAAGTGGTTTGACTTCCATGATTTAAAACAATACAAAATTTGAGGAATTACTATTTTTAGAAACTTACTATTTTTATACTGCACTACTAAAATTGAAATTTAGGGCACTTCCATTGAGTTTTCTGAGGTCAAAATCCATTAATCAAAGCTCCATGCCATCTCACCATGCTATCCTTATTTTTATCTTTCCAAAAATTCAAATAGTGAGTTAATTGGAGCTATGGTACAAAATTTATGGCTCCCAGAAGTTCTATCATCAATTGGGGTAGAACCATCACCGAATTATTGCCTAAATTGTTTCCCAGATCATTCCTCCCTCCTTGAGAAGCAATGGTCCCTATTATGTCAATATTCCTCATCAGGTGTGGCATTTGTGTCTTAATTTGATTATTTATGAGCCACTCACCTTGGTGGCTAAGCTAGCCCCTTTTGACCACTCAATAAAGCAGAATAGAGCGTCCTCTTATAATCTTCATCTAAGTGTCCACAATTTGATCATCTTCCACTGGAGAAAAACTCTATGGATCAAGCTCGTCAATGTCTAGTTGTTCTGCTACAACTGAAGTGTCTAATAGAAGTGGATGATATGGTTTAAGGAGCTCCACATTGAATATTGGATGCAGACCAAGGTGGGCTAGTAGGTTCAACTCAAAAGCATTTTCTCCAACTTTTTTGGTGATGGTGTAGGGACCATATTACAAAGGCCAATTTTTTTTTGTGTGGACCTGCAAGTTGTTCCTTTTGAAGCCATAACCAAACTTTGTCGCGTATGTAAAAATGGCGTGCAATCCTATATTTGTCATGGCATTACTTATACTTTTGATTCATCTTCTCCAAGATGTCATAAACTTGTTGTTGGATGTGTTGCATTTGTTCAATGAACTTTGTTACTTTTGCTACCTCAGATATTCCATGAGGTGTGTATTCCATGGTAGAGAATGGAATGGATATATCAATTGGTGTCATGAGTTGGAACTTGAAGCATACATGGAATGGACTATGCTTAGTCGAGCTGTGTAGGGCCCGATTATATCCATGTTGTATGAAAAGAAGCCCTTCATCCCATGTGAATGTATGTTTGGAGTGATACATCTGAATCATATGAATAATAAAGTGGTTCACCACCTCTATCTGATTATTAGTCTATGGATGGAAAGCTATGGACTTCATCAGCTTGGTATCCATCATCTTCCATAGAGTGGACTAAAAGATGCTCAGGAACGTACTATTTGAATTTGAGACAATGGACTTGGGGAGACCAAAATGGAGCCATACATGACTAAAATATAGTTGATCAGTTTATTTAGAAAATATTTTTTTCTTACAAGCAATCATGATAGCCATTTTTTAAAAATGATCAACTACAACAAAAATATAGTCCTTGCCATGTTTTGAAGTGGGAAAACCTCAGATAAAATCCATTGAGACAAATTCCCAAGGCCTAGTTGGTTTTGGTAATGGCATGTACAATCCTTAATTATTATTTGTTAGCTTGGCTATCTCACATGGGGTGAAATATTTGAGATACCTTTCCACTTCCTTTCACATATGGGGTCAGTAGAAGTGTTTTTGAAGAACTATAAATGTCTTTTCTACACTAAAGTGTCCATCTATCCTACTAAAATGTGCTTCCCATATCATCTTTTGTTGCTCTATAGCTAGAACATAAATGTGCCCCATATGATAGAGGAAAATATCTTGCAAATAGAAATTAGAAACATGTTTACCTTTCTGAAGCACCTAATATGCATTAGCAAAGGTAGGATCTACTTCATACAGAGCACCCCAAGTGGTAGTCATGTGTCTACATAGGTCAAGAACTATTGTGAGTGTAGTGATTGGTGGGTGGCTTAAATAATCTATGGTCATATTTCATCTCCCCTTTTTGTGTTTGATTATCAAATGGAATTGTTGTAGATATGTGGCCCAATTTTGGTGCCTCTCATTTCATAGTTTACTTTGTGTCTAGATGAATTCTAATGGTTTATGGTTAGTATGGATGACCGTCTCTTTCCCCAAGATGTAGTGTTTTCATTGTTTATAGGCTTACACAATGGCATAAAACTCCTTATCATATATCAAATATTTCTTGACTATATTAGTGAAAGTTTCACTATGATATGTAATAGGATGACCATGTTGCATGATGACATCTCCCATGGCATATTCAGATGCATCTATCATCAACTCAAAAGGTTGTTGTAAATTTGGCAAGGCAAGAATAGGGGTTGAGAAAAGTCTATTCTTTAAATTCTCAAATGCCTTGTGTTGTATTTCACCTCACTGAAATGTAGCTTCAGCTCCTCCTTTAGTTACTTGGGTTAGTGGCCAAGCAACATGTGAAAATCCAAAAACAAACCTGTGATATAAATTTGCAAGACCCATGAAGATATGAAGTTTTATGAGGGACCTTGGTGTAGGCCATTCTTAAATAACATAAATATTTTCTAGATCAACATGGACCCCTTCCTCATTCACAACATACCTGAGGTACTAAATTGCTTTCATCTTGAATGTGCATTTATCAATATTTACATACCACTTATGCTCCTAAAGAGTTTAAAGTACCTTATGAACATGTTGCAGATGTTCCTCCCATGTTATGCTATAGACGAGTATGTCATCCAGGTAGATAACCATGAATAAGTTGGTGAAAGTTCACAAGATGTCATCCATCATCCTCATTAAGGTTGCAGGTACGTTACTTAAGCCAAAAGGCATAACCAACCATTTAGAGAGCCCCTCCTTAGATTTGAATGCAGTCTTCCAGACATTAATGGGATCAATGGGAATTTGGTGATAACCATATTTTAGATCAATTTTTGTGAAGAACTTCACACCATGGAGTTGGTCTAGTAGGTCATCAATCCTAGGGAGGGTGTAGCGATTCTTCACAGTGATTTTATTCAGGGCTCGATAGTTAATGTAAAGCCTCCATATTCCATCTTTCTTTGGTGCTAGGACAATTGGGCTACCATAGGGTGAAGAGCTTGACCTAATGTGACCCTTTTGGATCAATTCTTGAATATATCTTTTTATCTCATCATTCTCCAAAATTGATCTATGATACATAGGACTGTTAGCCAAAGGTGATCCTGGGATCAAATCGATAGAATGTTTTATCTAGTAATGCAATGAAACACATGTGGGTGACTTGAATAAGTCATAATATTCTCCTATGATTTTTCCCATCTACTTTTATTATTGTGTTGATTGTGTAGTCAGGACTACAACATTGACCTTCTTGGATTTCTTTGGTTTAACCACCATGAGAATGAATTGCTTTGTCTTCTCCACCAATCTCTTACATTGCTTGGCACTGATCAAGGAGATAGATGTGGGAGGTGGTGCCTCTGGTACCCTATAACATTACATTCTAAGAGTGAGGGTGATTCTTTGGGTTTGTGATTCATAGATGCCATGTTGATCATACATGAACAACTAACCAAGGAGTACATCATAAACATCTAGATTGACCAGATCACACAAGACTTCATCTTGAAAAGGTTTTATTGCATATGAAAGAAGACACTGATGGGTGACATGGAGGTCTCTCCCTAGGCTCAACCATCCAATACTGTATGAATTTGGGTGAGGCTTCATGGATAGATTTAGACTTTTCATAACTTTAGTAGAGATTAAATTATTTTGACTCCCACTATCAAGAATGAAATGCAGAGGCTTACCTTTTACCCATAA
Source organism: Torreya grandis (assembly GCA_037957365.1). Taxonomy (NCBI): domain Eukaryota; kingdom Viridiplantae; phylum Streptophyta; class Pinopsida; order Cupressales; family Taxaceae; genus Torreya; species Torreya grandis. The sequence continues at coordinate 759,138 of JARHVA010001656.1, forward strand.
TTTGGAGTGAAACAATCTTTCCTTGTCATCTAGTATTTCTTTATGGATCTGTGATGAAGTGACAATGGTGTCAAGCTTAGCATCTATATTCTCTCCTTCATCCTCTTTGACTGTAGGTTATGTATGAGATAGAGTAGTAGATGTCAAGTATTATGACTCAGAAAGTAGTGACTTGATGGCTTAACATTCTTCTTTGGAGTGAGTTCTAGTTTTGTGGTAATCACACCATTTCTAACCTTCCCCTTCTAGGGTTTCTTATCTTGAAAATCCTTTTGCTTCCAATTTTGGCCTCATGTTTGACCTTCCTTGTCACTTTTCCATTTTGAAGGCTAACTCTCTGTATTCTTTCTTCCATGCTTCTGCTCAATATTCACTATGAACTTATATGCCTCATTGAGGGTTTCCAAATTGAAAAGTTCCATTTCCCCCTGCATGTACCATTGTAGTCCACCATGATATTTGAGATTCTTATGTTTCTCACTTTCTTGGATGCCCAATCTTATAGATAAAGAATGAAAAATATCTATGTAATCTTAAATAGATTGGTCCTTACCTTGGTGAAGTTGTTGCCACTATATGTGCAGGCCATCATATGCTCCACTGGGATAGTATTATTCCTTTACCACTTCCATGAAATCATCCCAGGTAGGTTCCACCTCAAGGCCAATGTCATTTTTACTAAACCTCTTTTTGTACAGTTCCCACCAATTTTTCATGGGAAATGATGCTTTCAAAAGGGAAAAAGTGATCTTTTCTCCATCAATGAATTTATTTATAAAGAAGCAAGAAGATAATTGATCCGACCAATTTTATAATACATCAGCATTTATTTTGCCTTCACATGTAGGAATATCAAAATTCACCTAAACCTTGAAGGGTGTAAGGGAACTAAAAAACATTCCATGGATGAGGAGCCAAGAAGTGCAAATGAGGAGCCATAATTTCCCATCAGGGGTTGTTGGAAAATTTAGGCAAATTATTGTAGCATATATGCTTGTTACCATCAGATGGCTTCATTCACCATTTCCTTGAAAGGATCAAATGTCTCAGTGTCATCCACCATTTAAATTCATTTAGAGTGAATAGGTGGATAGTTTGGAAGCTCTATTGTTTTCCACCCAAGCTTCTTGTAGTCTAACCTCATCCTTAGGATCATACACTCTCAATACAAACCACTATAATGCCACTGATCCAAAACTCAAAAGTTTTGATTGACAGATATTTCAATAACATGAAAATAACACAATAACAATGAATTCTCTGAGAAGAGATGTTTTATTACTCAAAATTATAATACCACTATATGCTTATCTCTGAGAAGAGATGTTTGATTTCCCTTCCAAGTTACATCTTCATTTATACACATTTTTAAAGTAGGAGGAGGATGTGGAAGGTCACCAATCTTGAGGGAGATTAAGTGGTTCAACTTCCATGATTTAAAACAATACAGACTTCGAGGAATTACTATTTTTAGAAAACTTACTATTTTTAGAATGCACTACTAAAATTGAAATTTAGGGTACTTCCATTGAGTTTTTTGGGGTCAAAATCCATTTATCAAATCTCCATGCCATCTCACCACTTTTTCCTCATTCTTAGCTTTTCAACGGTTCAAATGGTGAGTCAATTAGAGCTACGATGCAAAAGTTACGACTCCCAGAAGGTCCATCATCAATTGGGGTAGAACCATCACCCGAATTGTCACCTAAATTGTTGCTCAGATCATACTCCCTTTCTAACCCATCAGCTTGTTTATCACCCTCCCACCTCATCCCTTCTTGAAGGCGAACCAATCCTATGGGAGATAAATGAAGAAGATTGAGCCAAAGTTGAATTTTATTAAGAGGATGACTCAAGTGTCTATGATGAATATTTTATTATAGGGACTCCCTTTGGTGAAGACAAACTCAAATCCATCTTCTTGAGTGAAGAAAAATATGATCAAGATAAATTTGTAGATACTCATGAAAATATTGATAAAGGCATGGAAGAGAAGGAGTTTTAAAAGAACATCACATCAGTTGAGTTGGTTGAACCTCATGGGCATGATCAAGAGGTTGAATATAAAAATATATTAGAAGATGGATATGTTGCTACTTCCATGTAACAAGATGACTTGTGATATAATTTTAATGAGATATGTGAAGAATTTTAAGGCCTTAAAAAGCCTACACCTCCTACTATTCAATTTGAAGACATTTCTTGAAGATGAATTGCCTTTTCAAGGAAAACATGATAGCTTCCAAATTACTAAGCTTGTTGAAGTGGTAGCCAACCTTGAACTAGAAAATTCCTGAAGTAAACAAGTTAAAGTTGATCAAATACATAATGAGCAAGAAGATGAGTGTGAATAAGATGTGATTCTTGAAGAGAAAGAAGACAAAGGTGATTGGTAGTAGCATTGTGATCTTATTCAAGATGTTGAAGGCTTTTACAAGGTTGAAATTAATGTGCATAATAAGATAAATTAAGATGTCTTCATTGAGGACAATGATCAAGATGGTCTTGAGTATGCAAAGCCATTTGAAGAGCTTGGCAAGCTTGCAGCTAATAAGAAATCTGATGTTATTTAAGATGCCATAAATGACAAATAACCATGTTTTGATGAAGCATCATTGGGTCAATTTGAACCTAAATAGTATCATGAGAAGATGGTTGAGTCATAAAAGGAATTAACCTCCCTAGGTGATATGTTTGCAACTATTATTTTTGCATTGGAGGTCATGCCAAGAAGATTGGCAACTATGAAAGAGATGAAGGCAACAAGGAATATGCCCAAAAAGAAGAAGATTACTTCATTCCATTTGTCACTTCATGGATCAAGAGATGGTACAAGTTTCCCCTTTGATCTAGGAGGAGAAAATTTGTTTTAGGTTAGTTTGTATATAGTTTAGTTTTTTTAAATTCTTGTTGTGTTTCCTAAGTGCTTGTTAGCACATGTGTGTGTCTTATTTTATTTGTTTTTTTGTGTATCTTAGTTTTATGTCTTTTTGAGGTAATCAAGTTTTATTGTTGTTCAAGTTTCAAGGACTTATCTTTTTGTCTTAGATTTCAATTGACTCTATAGAACAATGGACAGGAAAGGTTATTGGTCTAGTCAGCATAATAGGCATGCTACCCCTATGAGTCACCAATTTGTTATCTAATATTTACCCCCTTAGGTCAAAATAGGAACCCTATAGGTAAAAAATTAAACCTTAGGTGATTTATGAGGTCTTATTTGAGTCCAAAATACACTATTAGCATTTATTAAGGTAAATTCAGAAAGCTTAAGGTGAGTCTCTTTTATGTGTTTTGGTCTATTTGGGTCTCCTAAGTCAAAAAAGGCCAAAAGGGTTATTTGTGGTGCCTTAAAAAATTTGTCGTAGGTTATTAGTGGATTATTAATCTCATTTTATGTCTTAAACATCTTATACCAACATCTCATGAAGTTTTGAAGTGTTTAAGGACCTTTTACTGGCTTGGAGGTGTTAAAAATGCATTAAAAGTGATTTTTTGCTAACTTTAATGTGTGTCAAAATTATCTAGATTAAAAATACATAAAAAATACCTTCCATAGATCTTTTATTAGTTATATAACTATTAAACCTATCATATGAATTAGGAAAAGTTAGATTCTTTATTTTTAACACTTGTTTAAGGAGTTAGAGGAAGTTGTACAGACTCTTGAAATCACTTGTAAGTGAATACAAATTAAAAACATCCTTTCATATTATATAGATCATAAACCATCTTGGGAATAAGTTTGAATTACAAAATTTTCAAAAAAAATTCCCTCTCCTCCATTACTTCATTCACAAGCTAGTGAAGGCCAACTTCAAATCGATTATATAGGTCATACAGGTAGAGTTGGGGGTTAATATTTTGACCAAAGTTTAGGACCCCTGTGGGATTCTAATTTTTGTCATCGCTAATTATATTGGTGCTCTTAGAATTATGAAAATTTACTAAGAGCCCAAAATGCTTTTTGAGAGCTCAAAACCTCATAGGCTGAGTTTGGATCAAATATAGTATAAAGTGTGAGATCATGGATACATTAAACTAGTTGAAATGAGTTATAATATGTTTTTATATGTCTTGTATTCATTCACCCATCTTCATGGCACATATGAATGGTCTTTTGGCAAGTAATTTCTCTTTTATGCATTGTTTGCAAGTGACTGGTTATGTTTCTATGTTTCTAATTTTTAAATATGGTTAAATTAATTTGAGTGACTCTTTATGGTCTTCCATTATCTCCTTCAAACCCATAAATGGATTCATGATCACTCAATCACTCTGTGTAAGTCTCAAATTGATTGCAACTCTATTTGCCATCTTAGACTATGCTATGTGTGTTTTTACATAACAGGGTGATTTGATGTGTTTTTTAATGTGTTTTTAAAGGATCTTGAAGATATGTTTTGATGATTTATGTGTTGATGCAATGGTTTAAATAGTCTTTGATTCCATAGCAGTCATCCATGTTGCACTCTTCAAGGTTTCAAACACAAGTTGTCTAACAATCATCTATAGGCTTGATATGGTATGTAAATCCAAAAAAACCCATGTTGTAAATATGTTGAGTTGGTTATATATCTCTAAAATATGGGAGGTTTCAAGTTTAATAGTGAGGATATGGACTGATGGAGGTTTCTAAATAACTAAAACCAAGTGATGGCTAGTTAAAATTGCTCCTAAGAGATGAAGTTACAATATGTTTGTATGTGAATAGTGAAGTGCAGAGATATGAATTCCTTTGAGATAACTTTATGGGTTGGAAATGTAGTGAAAAATATCTCATAATTAATTTGAATGACTTCAAAGTGTCATATAGTTTTGAAGAAGCCAAAAATTCAAACCATATACTCAAATTGTCTTAGATAATCACCTATAATGTGTTGTAAGAAGTTGCCCTAGACATTACTGTTAGTAGAGTTTATAAATTCAGGACATGGGAAATTGTGTTAGGTTATAAACACCATAAAAATAACAAAAATATCCTTTAAAAAGTTGAATTTTGGTTTAGATGGTCTAAAAGTCTAAATACACAGTTAAACAGTCCTGGAAATGACACCCATAATTAGCTAGTTGAGGAGACTATCATTGCAAAACATTAAGAATGTGTCTAAACCATCATAAAAAAGGAGTAATTGGAGAATTTTAAATATTAGTATAAATACCTAAAGGGCTAAAACATAGTTAGTTGCCCTAACTTTCCACCTACAGTTAGTTAAGAAGCTTGTCTTGAAACAAGTAACAAGGTTGATAAAGATATAAATTTTCAATATTTGGCAGGAGATACTCAGTATATCAAGAGCATAGTATGAAAAGAGTTGATATTTTCAATGCTAAATTAGTTTCCTAAATCACCAATGTCGGTAGACCATCCCCAAATGAACAAACACATGCAGTAAGGAATCTATAACAATGTTCAAGTGACTCAAAAACTCTCAAGATAGTGGCAAAGTTCTTAAGGAGAATTGATGTGTGACTCAGGTTAGAGAACAAATTTAAATCCTTAAGACATTGAGTTTAAGATACTCTAATCAGAGTTTGAATACAAATATATTCAATAGGGGTCACCAAGCCTAGTTACCTATACACAGTTCAAAACATAAGATTGCTTGCCTAAGCTAGTAAAGTTGTTTGTTTGAGGAGAAAAAATCCCATGTGGATGAAAAGATAATCTCATGGTAATTAACCTCATATCATCTCCCTAGATTCATTTGAGGATAGTGGAGAATTTATACCCTGCCCACTCAATCCTAACATGCATAGTTTTCTTACTCTTAATAGGTCTAGGTTTACTTTGATATGAGACTATAGAGAGTTCTAAAGAGAGTAAGATGTTTGAATGAGTTTGAAAAGATGCTAACAAGGTTCCTAAAACATCAAAGTCATTAGACTACTTCCATATAGACCTAATAGTATACATAGTCTATATGAATTATCAATCCTAAGATAGGTGGTGAAATAGAGTTGAGTTGAGATTTGAAAATCCTAAAGAAACATTGAAGACATACACAAACATTTTATGATGAAATTAGGCTCAATAAATATCATACAGTCGACTCTATTTAGACCTAAATAATGCAAAGTCCTATTTGTGTTGCCATACTTGTTTGAATAGGGAATCCAAGGAGAGGTGATCAGTTGGAGCTATATTGAGTATTAAGAACCTTGAGAGTATTTTTAAAAACACACACATATACTTCATAAAGTCGCATACATATGACAGTGGGAAGAAATGTGAGAAAATAGTGAGTTAAGGTAAGTTAGGTGGTTAGGCCTATAAACCCTAAGCCTAAACCAAACCATTAAGATGAAGAAAGGTTTGATGAAATAAAGAGGTTAGATAACAATTTGAATATGTCAATGGGGATTTCATAGACCCTATTGAGGTCATGAAAGTTCAAAACCAACTCAAGAAAACTCTCACTAACTCATTTCTCTCTAAGACCTCACAAAATGCTTATTTCCAACCTGAGAGATCACTTTATTTTGCTTGGTATGGTCAGGAGGATTTACATGGGACCTTGTGCTCCTAGGGGAAGATATACACCCTAATGTACTTCAAGTTTGTGGATTTGGTTGGAGGATTCATATTTCTAGCTTTATGAATCATATTTAAGAACCCAAACCACTTTCAGGCTACTTAGAAGAGTCATAAAGACTTGATGAGAGAAAAATGAATATATGTGCCTCTAGATGAATCAAACAAACTTCAAAACCACACAAAACATGTTCACAACTCCCCTGAGCATCATTCCATGAAATTGATTTGTATGGAACTATATAGAATAGGCCTAAACCCACTGATTTTTTATATTTTGTAGGCTCGTACAAGTAGTCAAAACTTCAAATTTGGCATGGATGTAGGGGAGGATATTTTATAATTGAATCACATGCTGATTTTGGGTTTTTCACATGTGATGAGGTTTTAGAAACCTTTTTCACTCTCTTGGTAGGGAGGCCTAATTTAGGCCTCGTTAGAAGAGATAAAGGGTATAAAATGACATCTCCACTCACTCTCAGATCATGAAATTAAACCTAGAGATGTAAGGACATATCGGGTACTAGAATATACACTTAGATTCTTAAGATCCTCTATAGTTTTCTCTACATAAGGAGGTTTTAACAAAAAAGGCTACAAGAAATTAGGCCTATTTGAGGCTTTTAGTAGAGAATAACTTCATGGGGCTAGTTTAAGACCTCAAAATGGATTTTTTTAGGTATAATATGAGTCCAATTAATCATCCATGAAGTTTGGACAAGCTAGAGTAACTGAAACCAAGTTTTGACACTTGTGTACAAAATAGGCCTAAGGAGATGAAGAGCCTTCTAGACACCTTACAAGAGAAAGAGGTGATGTGTCAAAGAGAACTTGTTGGGGTCAATTGAAATGTGTCAATAATAGATAAAATAAGTATAATAAATTTATCCAATCACCAAAAAGGCCACTTGTCATTCAACATGTCAAGAACAAGAGGAGTTTCAAGAAGCTAGTCAAGGTGTCAAGCATGTATTTTAACTCCCATGCCAATTTGAGGGTCAGATCATCTGAAAAAGAGATACACATGGATTTATAAGTTTATTATGATATTTCCCTAATTCTTCTCCTATTTATAACTTGCATGACACTTGTCTACTCTCTCTCTCCTACACTCTTCTTCTCATCTCTTACATTCTCTATATATTGAGCCTCTTTGGCTTTGAAATGTATCCTCCACCTGGGTATGGAAAATCATTGCTCATTTTTTATGCCTTTGATCAATAAAACAACTAATTTTTTACCTCATTTTATGACTACATGTAGTGATAAATCTCTAAATAGTTGATCTTATCAAGTGTAGATGTATATCACCTTGTTTGTGTCCTTTTTATCTTGTCTCATGTGGTTGTTTCTCTATTTTAGGTTGTAATAGGTGTCATCAAGGGTATCTTGTGGGTTTTTAAGAGGAATTATTCTTCTCTTGTATCCTTACAATGCCTTACCTTTCTACAAAACATTGATGTAATAGATTTATTCTAGGATGTGTGTACGTTCATATTATATTGTAGGTCTTAGTGTAGTGTGCAATGTGTGGTAGTGGTCAGCAAAGTTTGGTGCATCACCACTATAGTTAGGTTTATTTTAGTTCTTTCTTCCCTTTTTCAAGCAATCAAGTAGTATGTGAGCCTAAGTGATTCATCAAATGAAGATAGACATTTAACCTAAAGGTTTACCCTTGTTATAGATAATCCACAGGTCTAGGGGTAATCCTATGTTTAACCAAATTTGGAGAGGGCTGAACAACCTTCTCTTAGGGTGAAAATTTTTGTTATAATAATAACATTATTTTTCAATTTTATAAGGACTAGTTTAGGTGCAAATATTTAGAACTCAGGGTCATGATATAGTACATCAAGACCTAAGTGTAAAACATAAAGCATTAAACAAAGACAAACCAAAAATAGTATAAATACAAGTGTAAACAACTTAAGGCCAAGATATGAAAATTAATACTTAATTATAAAGCATGTTTCATTAAACACAAACAATAAAACAAGCAAACTTTAAACAAACATATAGACAATCATACAAATCACACCAAAAACATAGTGTAAAAAGATAAAAATCAACCAAGTAATCAACAAGTGTGCATGTGTGATTAGGAAGGCATTACGCTAGGACATTTTGACCCTATGTCAAAGGAGGAAAGGATTTGACATGATGATTAGGCTATATAAAAAATTAAGAAAATATAAGATTAAGAAGTGGTGGTCAAGTTACCCCTAAATGCCTCATGTAAATGGATACTACCTACATAATCTATATGGACCTCAGGACAAATGTAATTCTCCCAAGAATGGGGAAAGAAGAGAAGTCATGATAAGGAGAGAAAAATGATTACTAGATGAAAAATAGGAATAGCCCACTAAATAGAGATAGCATAAGATAATGATTGCTCATAAAAAGGTGAGAGTGTAGGACACTAGTTTCTCATAAAATGGTGAGAGTGTAAGACACTGGTTGCTCATAAAATGATGAGAGCGTAGGATATTTGGTTGCTCATAAAATGATGAGAGCTTAAGAGAATGATTTATCTCAAAATGATGAGAGTGTAAAGGGGAGATTGAGGGAAAGAAAATGAGAATGAAAGTGGTCAAGCTGACTCAAAATGCCCCATGCATCCAAGTGTTACCTACATAGTCTATGTGGACCTCAGGCCACTGTAATTCTATCAAAACAGGGAGAATAAATGGCAATGATGAGTGGAAATGACTAGGAATGGAGAAGAGTTCCCACCTAGAATAGGACCAAGAGCCACCGATGAACATGATGAAAAAAGGTTTAAAGTTTTTATGGTTTTATCTCTTTTAGAGATTGTAATCTTTTTCTTTATTTTTTAGGATTTTTAGGTATTTTCAATGTTTTTTGGTTTTTTGGGAAATAAGGAAAGCAAGGTAATAGTCAAAAATGTACATGAAACCATCTAGAGAAGTAAAAACAACCTTAGGTAGGGGCTCAAATAATAGCTAAATTGGATGCAACGGTATCATCATGAACAAACATTAGATCTAAGGCAAAGGAGTACCATGCAATAACAAATACTAATAGGAAGGCACACAATAGGGGGAAAATAGGGGGAATAATTAGAAGAAGAAAAGAGAAGCTACCTCAAGGAACTACCAAGCAAATACACTTATCTAACCATGAAGTTATTGAGGCTAATAAATTTGAAATGCTTTCAAAAATGCTCTTTGAATCTGTATGTAGAACATGTGGGTCATCATCAAGATCATGATAGTAATAGGAAATGGGAATAGGGATAATAACAACCTAGGGAATGGAAAACAATGGAAAAATAAAATGGGTGAAATTTAAAATGGATGCCCCCAAGAAAGGGCTCTCATAGATAATGGTTGAATCCAGTCAAGCATATAAATTATTGAGATATAAAATGTTCATAGGTTCCTCTAACTCTTTCCCATCTGGTATAGCCACCTATATGCCCTGGAACCATAATTTTTAGTAATAATGTATGAACTCAACTAATTAGCCTCAAACTTGTTTTTAGTTTATATGCTCAACATTAGTATTCTTACAATTTTATTTTATCACTAAATCACCAAATTCAAACTCTCTGGGATGAATACATTTGTTGTAACTAAGATGTAGTCAATTTTGATGGTCTCTCAACTAGTTTACAATAGCTATCCATTTCTCATTCAGGAGCTCCAACCCTTATAATATGGTGACTAGGTAGTTTTCATCATCGATTATATTCTACAAGGAGATTCACAAAGAGATCAACTCAACCTCTATAGGGATTATGGCCTTAAATACAAAAACAGGGAGTATGGTGTGGCACACATAGGTGTGTGAGTTATAATTTAGTAAGCCCATAAGGATGGGAATAATTACAAGTATCAATCATGGCTAGTGTCATTTATAATCTTCTTAATAATATTAACAATGGTTTTATTGGACACCTTAGCTTGGTCATTACCTTGAGGGAAGTAGGGTGTGTACCTTTTGTGTTGAATTTGAAAATGAGTACAAAGGTATTCCATCCTTATTTTGTAATGATCCTCCATTATCAGATATAATGGTGGAGGGGATATCATAGTGATAGATGAGGTGATAATAAATGAATTTGAAAATATAATTTCTAGATACATAAGTGAGAGGATTGAACTCTATATAATTAGTAAAATTTTCAATAGCAATGAGGATATGCTTGTGGCCATCAAAGGAAGTGGGGTTCAGTTTCCCTACAAGATCGATTCACCTTATTAAAAATAGCCAAGGATTTGTAATCAACTGAATATATTGTGAAGGATCATAAATCAAATCACCATGTTTTTAGGCAAGCGACACATTTCTTGACATATTTTTAGGCATCCATCTCCATTGGTGGCCAATAGTAACCAATTCAAAGGATTTTCTTGGCTAATACGATGTCATTAATGTGGGCCCTACAAGCCCCTTCATGTACATATTTAAGTGCTAATTTGGAGAAAGTAATGTGTAATGGGAGGCATTGTGAATTAAGGATTTGTGTTTGTTTCATGATAGATTAATAGGGAGAATGTGGTCTTGAATATAGGCATATAGGTCTTGGTACCAAGGGGAGTTAGGACTAGCAATATCATATGCCATATTAGAATTTAGCTATACATGAGTTGGTTGAAGAAGGTTCTCAATATTAAATTGATACTCTTGGACATTTTTAGCCACTATTATCATAGACCTAATTATTTCCATTGGATCTACTAATATATTATTAGCTCTTGGTATTTGTTCAAACTGAATAAATCCAAAATGTTGTTTAAGGTTGTCAACCATACCTTTGTATGGTACTAGCTTATCATATCTTGTTGGTATTGGTTTGTAACCTAATTAATGATTAATTGGGAATCTCCATATACCATTAACTACTTAATGTTCCACTACATAATGAGCCAAAGTCCTAAAATGAGTGCCTCATATTCTGCCATGTTGTTGGTGCAGTGAAAACCAAAATGAAATGCCTTGAGAATGATATCCCCTTGTGGTGTGATGAAAATAATGTCAGCCCTAGATCCATGGGAGGTGATGAAAATAAAGTGTATACTGTTTGGACTTAATAGCTACATCTTCTATATTTAAGATCAAACTGTATGGGAAATCAAAAGTGAATAGCTTGGTGTCTAATAGAGGAGCTTCAACAAGTTGATATGCAAGGACTTTCCCCTTAATGGATTTATGGTTCTAATAGTGAATGTCAAATTCACTCAATAACATTACCCATTTGGCCATGTGACCTATCAAATTTGCCTTTAATAATAGATACTTGAGGGGATCAATCTTGGATATAATAATGGTCTTGTTATTTAACATACAGTGTCATCGTTTTTGGGAAGCAAATACCATTGCTAAATAATCCTTTTAAATTGGTAAATAATTATGTTTATAAGCTACAAGTTTCCTAATAAAATAGTAAATTATGAGCTCATTGCCCTGTTCATCTCGTTAAACCAAAAGTTCCCCCAATACATGGTTTGTTACTGATATTTAAAGAAGCAGTGATTTCCCTGGCATGGGTGGGTCAATACTGGTGTATTGGCCAAATATGTTTTTAATACTTCAAAGTCTTTCTGAAAATCTGTGTTCCACTATAATGTGACACCTTTCTTCAAAAGATGAGTGAAAATATGAAACTGATCTACAAGTTGTGAGATGAACTGATGAATGGACTAAATCTTTCCCTACAAACTATGGAGTTAATTTAGATTGGAGGGAGGAGGCATCTCCACAATTGCCTCAACCTTGGAAAGATCAACTTCAATCCCATTGTGTGATATAATAAATCCTAATAACTTTATATAAGTAATGAAAAATATTCACTTCTTAGGATTGAGGCATATCTTGTATTCATGAAGTCACTCAAAGATTCTTTGTAAAACTTCAAGATGTCTTTCATGTGTTTTTGAGTTTTCTAAAATGTCATCCATGTAGTTATCAACAATATTGTGCATCATGTCATGGAAGATGATAGTCATGGCATGCTGATAAGTTGAATCAACATTCTTTAAGCCAAATAGCATGAGTTGATAACAAAATGTCCCCCACAGAGTGGTAAATGATGTTTTGTATTGGTTCTCAGGTGTATTTTTTATCTGATTATATATTGAGAAGCCATCCATTAGGGACAACATCTCATACTTGGTCATTGAGTCAACTATAATGTCTATATTTGGTAAGGTTAAGTCATCCTTAGGGTAAGATTTGTCGTTATATCTGAATTCAATACACAAGTGAATGTTTTGTGGTTTCTTGCTTACTAGAACAATGTTTGAGATCCATTCTAAGTAATCTAGTGGCCTAATAAAACTTACTCCTAATAGTTTTTATAAATCTTTCTTAACCAAGATAGCAATATGTAAATGTATTTTTCATAGATTTTCTTTTATAGGTTTAACATCGAGATTCAAAAAAAGGTGATGTACCACCAGATAAGGATCCATCCCTAGTATATCCACATAAGACCATGCAAAGATATCAATGAAATCCTTTAAAATAAAAATAATGAATTCATGTTCCTCGGTAGTGAGGGGCATGCCTAATTGAATTATCTTTAGAGACTTATATGTGCCAATATTTACTTATGTGATATATTCCACAAGGAGTGTAGAACCATATTTAAGGATAGTGGTTAATGAATGAAATTGATCTTCTCTAGTTGTTTTTGAGATACATGACTTACCCCAACAATAATAATTAGATTCAACCATATCTGGTAATGGATAATTAATAAATGCTTCTAGAAAGTCTTGAACAAAATACATAAAGACTCTATGTTCCTATAAACTAATGTCAGAACTAACTATAATACTTGGACAAGGAGCAAATTGAGATTCTTTAGGAGGTAAGTGAACTTCCCCATCCAAAGGCACCTAAAAAAGGGTTTCACTAGTGGACTTGTATTTTTATTTTCTTTTTCCCTAATCCAAAGGTGCCTCAAATAGGTTTTCACCCAAAGATCTTGATGTTTTATGTTTTTTGTGAGAAAGGAAGTTCCCCTACTCTCCAAAGCAGGCAGTAAGGTCTAATGTGAAGTCAAAACCTTGTTTATGATCACCAACTGGTAACCCATCTCTAAGACCCATGAATTTATAAATTGCCTCCTTATTATGAAACTCATCTAATGGTATAATATAATATTTTTGGTCCTAATCAATTAGGTTGGAATAATGGAGGGAAAGGGGGATGTGGGATGTGATGGTAAGAATGACATTGATATCAAATAGTTGGTATTAACAAGCTCAATGTATATGCTATAATTGGATGTTGTGTCACTACCAAGAGTTTTGTTATCAGACATGATAGTAGTATCACTCTCAAAATCCAAGTGATCACCTACAGTGGTATGAATCCAAGACCTCAATTTCCTTTATGTTTTTCTACATGAACATGCTCAAGGATGCCATGTTAATTTTCCCCTATGACTTTGCCTTTATAATCTTGATTTTCCATGATTATATTAGGGATGGGGTACTTAGTGCTCTAGAAACACATTAAAAAACCATCACCATTTATCAAAGACCCTTTAGAACTGGTAGGTTGATATTGGTTTAGTGCTGTATCCTTTACAAATACTAGTGGTCCCTACTAATGAGGGTTGGGCTTCTTTTTCCACGTCATGTTGGAATTATCAAGGGTTTTGGTAGGTTTGGGTCTTCTATAGGATTTGGAAGATTTGGTAAATTTTCCAATGTGGAAATCATCTTGGATATTGTACATGGAAATGTCTGTATCTTCAATGGTAAAGTGAGATGAAATTGCTAGAGGAGGTGGATTAGAAGAAGTGGACACGAGGTCACTTGGGTCAATGTAATTAGATTTAGGAGATTCATGAACTACTTATTTATTATTTTTAACTACAAACTCAGTGCTATGACAATAATTTTAATTCCCTTTTTCAGCTTCTAGGTTTTTAAAATACTAGTATCACTATAAATTTCTAGGAATAATGACCTCTAATCCAAAATGAGGGAATTTGATACATTGGTGTAGCATATAAGGGACTACCCATACTTCATGGATCCAAATACAACCAAGAAGCAAATCATAAGGAAAATATATATATCAATTACATGTCAAATGGTGTCATGGATGATAGGTCCAACAATGATTGGAAAAAAAATGGTGCCCATTAACTCTCACTCTATATTTTTGTAGGTTTTGATAGTGATAATGTTTGGCTACATATCTAATGATGTATATCCCAAGTGTTGGATTAGTTTCAACAAAGATATATTCAAACCTAAACCATTATCTATGAGAATGCATTTGATTATATGGTGGGAAGTGATGGCTTCAATGTGTAAAGGATTATTGTGTAAGGGAACAAGGGATGACTTATCACTTTGATCAAATCTAGTTGTTTCCCTAGGGATAAATGCCTTATAAGAACTTTAAAATTGGGTAGGATTAATGGCATTGGGAACCTTCAATTGTTAGAGAAGGTCATTCAATATTTCTCTATGAACTTCTAACATACACAAGAGATCCATGATGGAAATATGCACATGCAATTTTCTTAACTATTAATCAATATTGTATTGCTTCTCAACAGAAAGGCGAGATGGTTTGGCTTTAGACAGTGTAAAGTCTTGGATAGGATTGGAAGTGGAAGATGGTGAAGGGCCTTGAAGAGTAACTCATGGACTATAGTTTTAACTGCATGATTTTGACTTGGGAAGGAGTTACCTAAATTAGAGGAATTGGGTGAAGGACCAAGAATAATAATCTGTGAAAGTCAAGGTCCTTCTTTGACTCAATGGGGAATTAATTAAAGATGAAGGTGGAGGTCCTAAAATAGAAGGGTTGACACTCTATTTATTATTAGAAGGTGGGTGAGAAGTGACCTTAATAGTATCAATGTATTTATTGGTAACACATCCTATGACATTGACATAATCATATGGGACATTATGATGATAGACTTGGTTGGCTTACACATCATGATCTTGACTATGATTGTTTTGATTCTGACCCTAGCCTTGTGTTTGATTCTTATTATTCCTTTGATGTTGATTTTTATGTTTTAGAAAGGGATCTTTGTAGATACTCATGTTCTAATTGGTATTGGCACCATTCTTCCCTAACTTTATTTCTCCATTTTCAAGTAGATACTGGATGAAATGTTTGAGTTGTACACATCTATAAATCACTATACAATTATAAATCATATGGCCTTTAACATGAAGATAATGACAAAATTCATTCTCTCAGTACCATGTTGGATTGGGTTGACCTTTTGGAAAGGTTGGGATTGGCCAAACAATCATATTAACCACAACCAACTTTTGAAGTACTGCCTCAATGGGCCCATTGAGGTCACTAAAAACTCTATTTTGAAATTATCCCCTTAGTGGGGTTCCCTTTTCAATGTGAATGGTGGATTAGGTGGGGTATCTTATGGAGGTGGTTATTTCACCATTTTCACATGTCTTGCCTCCATAACCTCGTAACCAACCACATTCTTATTTTTATTAAAACCCTTTAGATTTTTATATTTGTTTTCTTAAACTGGCACTAGAGGTTGGGCTTGTATTTGGTTTTTAGAGTATATTATGACTACACCTTTATCAATAAGTGATATTCCAATCTTTACCCACTTTTTTATGATCTCTTCAAATGTGTTCACAAAATGAAGTCTTAGATTATAGGCTAATTCAACATTCATATTCTATGTAAAAATACTTGCTAACTGTTTATCAGGCAAATTGTATGGGAAATGACTAGCTACGGCCTTCCATATTTACAAGAATGTAGAGAAGATTTTTCCACCACATTATTTAGTATTACATAATTAAACAACGATCAACTCATGTTCTATGTTGTATGGTAAATGTCTAACATTTCTTTTTAATAAATCATCAAAAGTGGTAACCGATCCCTTTGGCAATTGGAGGAACCAATCCAAATCTTGTCCACCTAAACTTCATGGAAATAAGTGGAGTAAGTAAATACTACTAAATGCCACCTATTAACATGTGACAAAGAATGTTTGTATATGTTCTCTTGGATCACCTTTCCCTTTATATTTATCAAACATAGATAGCTTGAAGTGAGATGGGAAAGATACTTGAAAGAAACTCATGTCAAAGGGGTAGGGACATATGTCATCAAACTTCTACTTCCTACTTGAAGCCTTGAAACTGTTTCTTTCATTTCATTGCATTCTTGGAGGTTGAGAGCATTTTGGGATGGAAGGAATGTGTTTTACTAGGCATTCAAGAATTGATTGGCTTCGTTTGGATTGGTATAAGTAGGGATAGATCCTCTTTGTGTGGTTATATTAGGGATATTCACCCTATAACCAAAATTATAAGTTTGATAAGGGACTTGCTATTGGATTGAATTTGGATATGGATTGTCAAGGCACTATTGATTTGGAGGAATTTACAACTGATGAACATACACCTATTACAAAAGGAAGGGGAACTACTACTGATTCTAATAAATTCATTATTGTGAATTAGAGGGAATCTATTGTGGTTCATAGGAAGCCATTTTTTTTTATAAATTAGAAGGGGTGGGAAATGTGTGTTTTAAATTACTTACCACTTGCTATGGTGGTGTATTTGTAACTTACTATAGTGTATTTTTGGGTACATGTTGCGTATTATAAAGGCCTTCTTGGTGATTGAATAAGGTATGTTGCATATTAGCTACAATTATTGTGAAGCACTTCTTGGAAGTGCCTACTCAAAAGTAGCCAATGGATCCACATTAGATATTTGATTGGCTAAAGGTTTTTGTGGTTGTTCAACCAGTTAGTTTTAGTTTGTGAATGAGGAATTGTTGAATGAAGTTACAACTAGATAAGTCATCAAATAGGCTAAAATCTTATTTGTGTAACATTGACTAATCTACTATATCATGGAATAAATGATTTAGCCATGTTGGAATGGGTCGACAAGTTAACCTTTTCTTTTTATAGATGACATAATAACTGAATTTGAACTTTGGGTAAGAGGCTAATTTTGGTTAGTAGTTCCCTCTTGAGATAACTTCTCTATGCAAACAAGGTTGAATAAATGCTCTATAGGAAAACTGGATGGGAGCTTAGCTCTAAATTCTAGTAACCTTAAAAGATATTCATCTTTATCCTCAAAGAATTGGTTCTCATAATAGTTTTGACTAGACCCTGTCATAGGTGGAACATCCTCAAATGCAGTTGGGTGGTCTTCCCCATCTTCACTATTTCAAAATTTATAAGATATGTTGGGGATCAACCAAAAATGTTGATTACTATATGAAAGCAATAAAATGTGGAATTAAACTAGAATGATAAGTAACTAGAATCAGAAATAGCAAAGAATAAGAGATACAAGAAACCACCCTGAAAACTTGTATTAAACTCTTTACAGAAGGAATACAATTGAATAAACTTTTTTTCTTCCACACCTCTCTCAGATGTACAGATCTCTTTCTAGATATCTTTCCCTCAAGAGCTCTCTCTCTCAATTACAATCAATTCCAACAACCTGGATTGATACACATATACAATCTTGTACTGTCCAACACCATAAGCTATGAAGATCTAATCCTATTATATAATAATTAGGAAACATGAGCATATAACTACAGCCATTAGATGCACCTCCTAATCAAGGGCTCTAAACAGTCTTACTAATAATAGAGATGCGGACTTAAGACTAACACTTAAATCTATCATGCAAACATTCTGTTCTATCCACAAAAATAGCATTCTAGACGCACAGGTGACCGACGTCGGTCCCTGCCTGTCTGCACCTGACTGACGTCGGTCGAACATAATCGATGTTGGCATCTCCCAGTCGACTCTTGACCGATGTCGGTCGCTCCTGACCGACGTCGGTAACTGTGTAACACCAACAACCTACAAAATACTCATTTGGTGAAGCTTTTAGCTCCACACCTTAACAATCTCCCACTTGGAGATAAACAGCTACACCAGTACCTGTATAGCAACATCTTCTAGCACCTCCATCTTCAAACTCAATCATGAAGACCAACAAAAGTTGAATGAAGATTCAACTTCTCCTTTGTTATTGGCTTGGTTAACATATCAGCAAGGTTCTTATCTATATGGATCTTTTCCAGCTTCAACTCACCATCCTCCAATACCTGTCTAATGAAGTGGTACCTAAGCTATATATGCTTTGTTCTTGAATGAAAGGCTAAATTCTTAGCCAAATGAATTGCACTCTGACTATCACTGTATAGTCTACAACTCTCTTGCTCCTTTCCAAGCTCTTCCATTAACCATGCCATCCATATCATCTCTTTGCTAGCCTCTATGACTGCAATATATTTTGCTTCTGTAATTGACAAGGCAACAACCTTCTGCAACTTTGATATCCAGCTAACCGTCGTTCCACCAATAGTGAAAACATATCCTGTGGTGCTTCTCCTGCCATCCAAATCACCTGCCATATCTGAATCTACATAACCATGTAGAGAAGTATCTAAATCTCCATAGCATAAATGCCTACTACTGGTCCCTCTCAGATATCTAAGGATCCACTGAACTGCTTTCCAGTGCTCCTTCCCTGGATTGGCCATATACTTACAACTCCCACTGCTTGGGCAATATCTGGTCTAGTACATACCATTGCATACATTAAACTCCCTACTATGGAAGCATATGGAAATATACTCATGTACTCTACCTCATCATGTGAATTAGGACACTGTTCTTTACTCAATTTAAAATGTCCAGCCAAAGGTGTGCTTACCGATTTTGCATCCTACATATTAAACCGTTTCAACACCTTGTTCACATAATCCTCTTGAGACAAAATCAACCTGTGATTTTTCCTATCTCTCTTAATATTCATGCCAAGGATTTTCTTTGATGCTTCCAAATCCTTCATGGTAAATGTGTGAGCTAATTTCACCTTAAGCTCAGAGATATCATGCATGTGTGATCCTGAAACCAACATATCATCTACATACAACAACAGAATAATATATCTACCATTATCCAATCTCTTAAAATACACACAATGGTCAGATTGACACCTACTATAGCCATGCTCAGTCATAAACTTGTCAAATCTCAAATACCATTGTCTAGGAGCTTGCTTGAGGCCATACAAGCTTTTCTTCAATCTGCACACTAGCTTCTCCTTACCTTTGACCTCAAATCCTTCTGACTGTTTCATATATATTTCTTCATCCAAATCTCTATGAAGAAATATTGTCTTAACATCAAGCTGCTCAAGATGTAAATCCTCAGTAGCAACTAAAGACAATACAGTCCATATAGAATTCATTTTAACTATAAGAGAAAAAATCTCACCAAAATCAATACCTAGTTTTTGTGCAAATCCTTTCACTACCAATCTGGCCTTATATCTCATCTGTCCATTCTCACCTTCCTTCAATCTATAGATCCATCTATTCTTTAGTGTCTTCTTTCCTGCTGGCAACTCAACCAAATCCCATGTTTGGTTCTCTTTCAAGGAATCAATTTCTTCATTCATGCCTAGCTCCCACTGATTCTTGGATTCCACCTATATTGCTTCATCAAAACTCTCTGGTTCTCCACCATCAGTAAGCAATAAATAGAATAATGAAAGGAAATATCGAATTGAAGGTTTACTTACCCTTTTTGACCTCCTGATGGGCGTCTGAGACTCATTCACAACACACTGTCCACCCAAATTCTCTGACAGTGACCGACCTCGATCACTTCCAGGCCTGTAACTGGCTGACATCGGTTCTCCCTAATCGACGTCAGTTCCTCCCTGACCGATGTCAGTCACTGTATGACCGACATCGATTCTTGTATTGATGATGTCGGTTCCTGCCTGACTGACATCGGTCTCTGTGTTTTTCTATATGTGATTAATTTTTCTCGCGAGCTCATTTTGGATCGTCACCTCATCCAATTCTCCATTGCTCTACCCAGATTGATTCAGCTTCTTGAGCTGATCACTATACATCACTTTTTCATTGAAAACAACATCATGGCTCCTAATTATTTTGTAAGTTCCTAGATTCCAAAACCTGAATCCGAAATCATCAGAGCCATAGCCAATAAATGTGCACCTCATAGACTTAGCATCCAGCTTCTTTCTATTTTCCTTATCAACATGCACAAAGGCTTCAAAACCAAAAACTTTTGAGAAATGAGAGATCTACCTTTTTACCTATCCATGCCTCTTCTAGAATTCCACCATCCAGAGCTGTAGAGGGTCCTCTGTTAATCAGGTACACTGCAGTATCCACAGCTTCTACCCAAAACTCTAAGGGCAATCCAGCATGCAACCTCATACACCTTGCATGCTCCATTATTGTTCTGTTCATCCTTTCAGCAACTCCATTTTGCTGAGGTGTCCTTGGAACTATCCTTTGCCTACGTATTCCATGCATATAGCAATACCAGTTGAACTTATAGCTACAAAATTCACCACCATTGTTAGATCTCAGGCACTTCAATCTTCTGCTTGTTTCATTCTCAACCATAGCTTTTCAAATCTTAAGCGTGTCAAAAACATCAGATTTCTTCTTAATACAATAGACCCATACCTTTCTTGTAGCATCATCTATGAAAAAAACATAGTACCGTGATCCTCCAATAAAAGCAACCTGAGCTAGTCCCCACACATCTGTGTGAACAAGCTACAACTTGTGCTTCTTCTTTGTTGACCCAGTCTTGAAAAAACTCACCCTCTTCTATTTTCCAAATACACAATGCTCACAAAAATCTAGATCTATACTTTTTAAATCTGAAAGCTTACCTTTTGACTTAAGAATAGACATTCCCTTCTCACTCATGTGGCTGAGCCTAGAGTGCCACAACTTTGCATCCACATCTAAAGTAGATAATACAAAAAGAGAATTATTAGTAACACAATTACATAAATAGAGAGTACCTACTCTCTTACCTCTGGCCATTACAAGTGCACCCTTGGTCACCTTCCAAGATTCAGCTATGAAAGTTACTGTACAACCCTCATCCCCTAACTTTCCTACATAAATCAAATTCCTCTTCAGGCTGGGAACATGCATGACATCTCTCAACACCCATGTGTTGCCATTCTGCATTTTCAGCTGCACTTTTCCTTTGCCAATAATTTGACAAGGCTCATCATCCCCTAAATAAACTATTCCAAAATCTCCATGGACATAGTCACTAAAATATTCTCTATTAGGGGTAGCATGAAAAGAGGCACCAGAATCTAACACCCAAGATTCTATATTATTATGCAAAGAGAATATAAGAGCATCTTGTGCAATACCTGCAACTTTTGCTTCTTCTTTACCTTCATGTTGATTGTCTTCTTTTGGCTTTGACCAACAATCTTTGCTTATGTGCCCTATCTTTCCACAATTCCAGCATTGTGGCTTCCTGCCATTTCTGGATTTGGATCTACCTCTCATCTTTGACTTAGACCTTGATCTCCCTTTCTTGCCCTTCTCTTTTTGCCTTCCCCTGCTCTCAAAACTTAAAGCGTTCCCTGATGTTTCCTCTGTGCTTTTCCTATGAATTTCTTCATTCAAGATTACACTAACAACATCCTCTACTTTTAAAATATTTGAAGCAGATGTAGTATTACTAACTGCCATTACCAAGCTATGCCAGCTTTCAGGCAAAGAACATAATATTAAAAGAGCCTTAATTTCATCATCAAACACTATTTTGACTGAATTTAATTGATTTACAATTCCATGGAAATCATTTAGATGATTAGATACAGATCCACCTTCCTACATTTGCAAATTAAATAACTGCTTCATAAGATATACCTTATTTGAAGCTGAGGGTTTTTCATATAAATTTGCTAAAGTAGTCATTAACTCTACCGTTGACTTTGTCTGTGATAAATTAGATATCACAGTAGATGCTAGACTCAATCTTATAGATCCAAGAGCCTTTCTATCAAGAACTTCTCATTCTTCATTATCCATGTCTTTGGGTTTCTTTGAAACCCCACCTAACGGTAAGTATAGATCTTTTTGATACATATAATCCTCTATCTGTATTCTCCAATGTTGATAATTCTTGCCATTAAACTTCTCCATTCTCGGTTTACTTTCTTCTGCCATTGCTTCTCCCACTCAAACAAAAATCCCTGTGAGTAACCTGTAATCAATACACACTAACCAAATCTGAAACACCTGTTAGTCAACCTGAGCTCTGATACCACTTATTGGGGATCAACCAACAATGTTGATTACTATATGAAAGCAATAAAATGCAAAATTAAACCAGAATGATAAGTAACTAGAATCAGAAATAGCAAAGAATAAGAGATACAAGAAACCACCCTGAAAACTTGTATTAAACTCTTTACAGAAGGAATACAATTGAAAAAACTTCTTTTCTTCCACACCTCTCTCAGATGTACAGATCTCTTTCTAGATCTCTTTCCCTTAAGAGCTCTCTCTCTCAATTACAATCAATTCCAACAACCTGGATTGATACACATATACAATCTTGTACTGTTCAACACCATAAGCTATGAAGATCTAATCCTATTAAATAATAATTAGGAAACATGAGCATACAACTATAGCCATTAGATGCACCTCCTAATCAAGGGCTCTAAACAGTCTTACTAATAATAGAGATGCGGACTTAAGACTAACGCTTAAATCTATCATGCAAACATTCTATTCTATCCATGTAAATAGCATTCTAGACGCACAGGTGATCGACGTCGGTCCCTGCCTGTCTGCACTTGACCGACGTCAGCCAAACATAATCGACACTGGCATCTCTCAGTCGACTCTTGACCAACGTCGGTCGCTCCTGACTGACGCCGGTGACTGTGTAACACCAGCAACCTGAAAAATACTCATTTGGTGAAGCTTTTAGCTCCACACCTTAACAAGATACCCAGATTGATCATAAAAAATTTCTTCCTCAAAACTAGGTCCATAAGAGACCTCATTGTGAGTGTATCTAGACTTGTCTGAAATAACACTTGAATTTGAGAAGTGTTCAACCTTCGGCAAGTTCAACTTTGGTTGACCTTGATTCTAAATTTAGATTTAAAATTGGAGTAAAGTTGAATTGGGTTTGAATTTATAATTTGATTGACACAAGAAACCTGATTTTAGACTTGAATAGAAATGGGTAGTGTAACAACGCTAAATGGAAAGAATTTAGTTCCAATCGGAAGGCACAACGATGTGCAAATGTGAGAAGGGTGACTTGGATTATGGGCAACATAAGACTTTAGTGTGTATGTGAAGACACATTTTAGACTTTAGGTTTGAAACTTGACATGTTATTGGATGTGGTTTTGAATACTGTTGATGATGAAAATTGTGCTTGATCTTAATCAATCAACAATGGAAAGTTTCAAGCTATGGGACAATGCGACTTGAAACAACCTCCAGATTTTAGAGAAGCCGGTCTCTTCTTTTGTATTGGGTGTTGGGAAAAAGGGATGGGAGACTAAACAGAAACACAAAATGTAGGAATTGAAACCTAACTATGGCGATGTGCCTGAGTGTAATCCTAATCCTAACCTGAGCACAGTGAGACTATTATATGATACTATTACATTTAAGAGCAGACAAGTGCATGATCAATGTAAAATATTGGAATAACAGAAACAGAGGCTCATAACAAGGGAGTCTTTTGCTGAGATACAAGAATTGTCAACAAAGGCATAGTGTTCAATCTTCTTAATAGAATCTTCTAATCACATTAGAGGCGCAGAAGTCACACACAGTTATGTAGAACTTTAGACTCCAAAAAATGGGACATAAGCAAATAACATTTCCAATCACAACACTAGAAAATCTACAGCATAGACTAATTTGCAAATGACACAGATAACATCAACAAGGGCATAGTGTTCAATTTTCTTATTAAATCTTTCAGTCATACAAAAGATGCAAAAACACACACAGTCATATAAACCTTTCAACTCAGGAAAATGTAACAAAAGCAAATGATATTATTGGTCAAAAACTCTGAAAGTCTAAAACTATGAGAATTCCCCCCTTTTTGATTTTATAATTCCTCTTCTTAGAGCCTCAAATCACTCCTTCCATCACTCTCTTTCCCGTACAATTCTCCTCTGTCCTTTTCTCACATGGGACAAACAGACGGCATTTTTAATGCCTTGGATCATCTTGGTCTTATCAAGAACTGCCCTGACTATGGCATGACGATTCATGTCTAATACCTCCCTTCGCGCCTAAATTCCTCATTCCATCACCTATTTGGCTGCTCAACTGTCTACTCTGCCTCTGCCTATGGGGAACAAACAGATGGTGCTTTTAATGCTTGTAGGCTTCACAAATCTACCTGGTGCACTGTTCCATCTACTCGAATTAACTCTAGCTGATTTTCCCTCTATTTGGCCTTTTGGCAATAGATACACGGAACACTTTGTTATGTTAAAATGGGAGAGGACACTTAGTCAATTTCCTAAAAATCCTCTTATTGTTTAGAAAGCACCAAAAAATGACACTTGGTGCTTTCCACTTTCTTCTATATCTCTGCTTGTAGAAATATTCGAGATGTAGGTTAGGCTCCTCTGGATGATGACACTCAACAGCTTCCATTTACCCTTGAAATAAAACCCAGGACCCACCATGCTCTTTATAATGAAACTCAAAGATGATCTCTTGGATGTCAACATGTGGTGGCTTCCGAGGCTTCTGGGAAGATATGTGGCATCTTATGTTTCTCCTACTAGGGGTATGTGGCACCTTTCGCTTTTCTATTGCTTAGCTCGTTGAAAGTCTTTGTCAAAAGTAGAATGAAATGTGGGTGCCTCTATGAGACGCGGATGATGGCACATGGTACATTTTGCTTAACTGCCACTAGATATGTGGCACGATCTGTGGTTCTCTAGAAAGTTACAAAAAGGGCCTCAGAGGATGCCAGTTGGCTGGCTTTGTGTTTTGGAAGGCGACACTTGGCGGCATCCACTACTTCGACACTTAAGCAAAAATGAACCCATCCTCTGCTCCAAAACTCTGCCGCTATGTCCAAGGTGCGCAGGAACCAAATTTGCAACGCTCGAATAAAAAATAAATTAAATACGACGTAGAGTAAAAATTACTCTACAGTTATTGGTGACCACCAGGACTTTTGAGCCTGCTAAAAAAGAACCCGACTCTTGCTCGATCAAAATTTCAAAATTATAGCCTCAAAAGAGTCATCTGGTAGATGGACCATTCGTGGTCAGATAACCCTCGCTTATTGAATCAGACACATCTAGGGAATTATGGAGATTTGAGAGAGACTTAATGTGTCGAGAGTCTTGAAAATTTTGAAAAGATTCTGAGCTGCGGCCATGTGCTCAAAGAACACTTATTTTCAAAGAAAGAGCAAGAAAGAAAAAGTGGGAAAACAGAGCAACAAAATTGAAAGCAAACTACTATATACAGCTAACCAGGTATATTTGCCTCCCTCCTGGATCAAAAGGAAATTTTTTGAAGTTTCCTTCATGACGAGAAGACTTATGATGCTAGGTAAATGGCTGAATGGGATGGAGTTCTGGTGACTTGCTCTTCTTGCTTGCCACCTTGATTGGTCTGCATCTAAGTGAATCAGAGTCAAACATTCTTCCAATATATACATACTTTTCTTGTCCTTGGAAGCTTGTTAAATGTTGGTCCCTCATACTGGTGTTCTTCACAAAGAAATCAGTGGCTACTAGCTTATCACCATTAGCCATTTGATGTGCATAATCCCCTTATAGCGCATCATGATTTGACTTGTTTCCTTTTTCTTCGTTGAAGACCCTGTCAAACTTATCCTCTGCTTCCTTCTGGCCTTCTTGAAGAAGGGTGATAGTTGTGATGTCTGAAATGGAATCACGAACTGCTTGCTCATCCCACAGAACATCACCTCTCTGTTCGAAACTTTCTTCTTCAAAGCTTTCCTCAAGGGAGACCAGCCTCTCCTTTTCCTCCTCAAAGGTCCAAATCTCTAGATCTTCAAAGATATTCTCCTGATTTTCCTCCAAGTCAGGCTCCTCAGCGTAGTCATCCTCCTCATTGAAGCAACAGGGAAGTTCATCAAACAAAGGGGGAGAGAGCTCATCATGCTTATGTTCCTCCTCGTATTGCTGGAACCTCTGCATGTATGCATGCCCTGAGTCTTTTCCATTGCTGATGAGGTCTTCACAAGGAGCATCAATGATGATTTCTTCTTTGTGGTCGCTCATGATAGCCTCCTAGAAAATTGTAGATTGGAGCTTCTGCTCCTCACTCGCCTCCTACAGGACAGGTTCCTCCTCTTTCCTGCCCCATGATTCCACTATTTCCCCCAGGTCAGGCGGTTACCATCAGGGCAAAAGATGGAATTTACCCTTTTGGTTGGAGGGTAACTAGGAGGGCTGCTTGGGGAGATGCCATAAAAAGGCTGAGCTTGATCAAAATTATAGGAAGGACAACAAGGTCCATGATTTTGTGCAGAGGGATTATACATAAAAAATGATTTCTTAATGACACTAGGGCTGCTTAACTAGTTGATTCAACTCGGAGTCACCATTGGTGTTGATAGAGCAAATACCTCCATAGGCTAATTGGCTGAAGAACACACCAAAAATTTATCAGATCCTTGAAAGATTCATCTCACCGGGCGTGCCAGAAATTGTTGATGACAAAAATTGCACTTGATCTTAATCAATCAACAATGGGAAGTTTCAAGCTGTGGGACAATGCAGCTTGAAATAACCTCCAGATTTTAGAGAAGCTAGTCTCTTCTTTTGTATTGGGTGTTGGGGAAAAGGGATAGGAGACTAAACAAAAATGCAAAATGCAGGAATTGAAACCTAACTATGGCGATGTGCCTGAGTGTAGTCCTGATCCTAACCTGAGCATAGTGAGACTATTATATGATACTATTACATTTAAGAGCATACAAGTGCATGATCAATGTAAAAGATTGGAATAATAGAAACAGAGGCTCATAATAGGGGAGTCTTTTGCTGAGATACAGGAATTGTAAACAAAGGCATAGTGTTCAATCTTCTTAATAGAATCTTCCAATCACATTAGAGGCGCAGAAGTCACGCACAGTTATGTAGAACTTCAGACTCCAAAAAATGGGACAGAAGCAAATAACATTTCCAATCACAACACTAGAAAATCTATAGCATAGACTACTTTGCAAATGACACAGATAACATCAACAAGGGCATAGTGTTCAATTTTCTTATTGAATCTTCCAGTCATACAAAAGATGCAGAAACACACACAGTCATATAAACCTTTCAACTCAGGAAAATGTAACAAAAGCAAATGATATTATTGGTCAAAAACTCTGAAAGTCTAAAACTATGAGAATTCCCCCTTTTTGATTTTACAATTCCTCTTTTTTTATAGCCTCGGATCACTCATTCCATCACTCTCTTTCTCGCGCAATTCTCCTCCATCCTTTTCTCACAGGGGACAAACAGACGACACTTTTAATGCCTTGGATCATCTTGGTCTTATCAAGAACTGCCCTAACTGCGGCATGGTGATTCATGTCTAGTACCTCCCTTCATGCCTAAATTCCTCATTCCATCACCTGTTTGGCCCCTCAACTGTCTACTCTGCCTCCGCCTACGGGGAACAAACAGATGGTGCTTTTAATGCTTGCAGGCTCTACAAATCTACTCGGTGCACTGTTCCATCTACTCGAATTAACTCTAGCCAATTTTCCCTCCATTTCGCCTTTTGGCAACAGATACACGGAACACTTTGTTATGTTGAAACAGAAGAGGACACTTAGTCAATTTCCTAAAAATCCTCTTATTGTTTAGAAAGCACCAAAAAATGACACTTGGCACTTTCCGCTTTCTTCTATAGCTCTGCTTATAGAAATATTCAGGATGTAGGTTAGGCTCCTCTGGATGATGACACTCGGCAGCTTCTGTTTACCCTTGAAATAAAACCTGGGACCCACCATGCTCTTTATAATGAAACTCGAAGATGATCTCTCGGATGTCAACACGTGGTGGCTTCCGGGGCTTCTGGGAAGATATGTGGCATCTTTCGTTTCTCCTACTAGGGGTATGTGGCACCTTCCACTTTTTTGCTGCTTAGCTCGTTGAAAGTCTTTGTCAAAAGTAGAATGAAATGTGGGTGCCTCTATGAGATGCGGATGCTGGCACGTGGTACATTCTGCTTAACTACCACTAGATATGTGGCACAATCTGCAGTTCTCTGGAAAGTTACAAAAAGGGCCTCAGAGGACGCCAGTTGGCTGGCTTTGTGTTTCAGAAGGCAACACTTGGTAGCATCCACTGCTTCGACACTTAGGCAAAAATGAACCCGTCCTTTGCTCCAAAACTCTGCCGCTATGTCCAAGGTGTGCAGGAACCAAATTTGTAGTGCTCGAATCAAAAATAAATTAAATACGACGTAGAGTAAAAATTACTCTACAAATACATAAGTGTTTGACACAAGGATCAAGCATCAACACACAAGTATCACGAAGATACTTTAAGAATTGAGATAGTATTATGATATAATCATCGATCCTTTGATATACTTGCCTTTGAGAGGATTAAAATTTTAAAGATTCATTAAGTAATTAAAAGTAATTATGGTGGTGTTTTAATTCCACCCTTCCCTCAAAGGTTTGTACGTAAAGGAAATCTTTAGGGGATGATACCTTTACATGCCTACATCAATGAGAATTCCATGGTAAAAGAGGTTTATATTCTAAAGTTTTCATTTGGATTTCTAGATGGTCCTCAAATGACTCAAATCCATTAATTGGACGTTGAGACTTAATGGGTTATTCGCTGAAGGGTTTAATCTCTTTGCAACCACTTCATCCATAGAATTTCAATAAAGTGCTACTAGAAAGGTTCAATGTCCAAGGAATCTTTTAATTAAAGATTAATTAAGTGTAGCCTCAATTTGTATACCCCATCAGATAATGGGGTTGGTACATGCATTAAGGAATGAAATCCCAATCATTACATCGTATGAATTTGTAGGAAGGTGATGAAGTCCACCCCATGTAGTCTAAAAGCAATAAAGGAAATGAGTGTTTTTTATTCTTAGGATCCCACGAAAGGGCAGGAGAGGAGCATAATCTAAACAACCTTTCAGTTAAACAAGAATCAAGTAAGCTATGTGTTTTTTGGCCATCTAGGCTCCCTAAAAGGGGCAAGGGAAGAACATAGACACAATAATTTACACAAACAAGTAAGCAATAATACTTAAACAAATAATGAAAAACATAAGTGTTTTTAAAGTATGAAATGAAATTTAGGTTATTTCATTAAGCACCAAATATAAATATGAATGAATTTTTGCCTTGTTAATTGTATGAAACAACTCCTTAAGATCACAAAACCTACATGAAATATGTTAAAAGTTTAAAAAATGATTCTTGGTAAACAAAGGAAGTCAGAAGTCTACAATTTTTAGCTCTCGAGAAATTCACACAAGATACCCTTGCCATTATGCATGTCAATCTCATCATTTTACAGTGAATTAAAAACACAATCTACCAATCTCATCGATTAGCATGACAACCTCACTATTTCATAAAATGAGTTTGTCATTTTCAATAAAATAACACCACAAAAACACAATTACCTTATGCAAGCTTACTAATTAGAAATTCATTATCGTTGATGTGTAGGTCAATTTCATGATGCACATGTTAATCTTGTCGATCTCAATAAAAAAATAGTGAAACTAGTAATGGGGAGTCATCATTAAGCAAATTGATCTCATCATTTTGTAGGTCAATCTCATCGATCTCAATAAAAATACAGTGAAGTTGGTAATGCGAAGTCATCGTTTAACAGGTCAATCTTGCCATTTGGTAGGTCAATCTCATTGTTATGTTGGTCAATATTACCAATCTATTCAATTATATAGAGAACATAGAAAAAAGTATAGGTGAAACTGCCAACTCATAGTTCAAACTCACCATTCACAAGAGTGACCTCGTCAATACATAATACAATCTCAATTATATGCAGAAGACAAAATATGAAAAAAATAGAGGAAAAAGGAAGAAATTAAGGTCAAAGAGTGATCTGATTTCGTAATTAGAAGACTTAGAAGGCTTGGAAAAAGGGTTTTGGGGTGCATCATCCAACTAGACATGCCAAATGTAAACCATGATTATAAAAGAGAGTTTCTTTTGTTAGTACTCAAGATATAAAAAATTTCACAAAATATAATCCTTCAAACATGATTCTTCGGATTGGGCAAGGTCTAACCAAGACAAACAAATATAAAGTAATTTAAAAACTATTACCTTCCATATGGATGCCATCATCTAGCCAACACACCTACATGTTTATGCTCGAATGTAGAGTTCAAAGTCTTCGTCAATGTTACGGTGTAAAAGCCACCAACATATCTCCAAGCACTATCTGAAATGATTTATGGATCAATTGAAAGAAAAGAGGTGAAGCTTTTGATGGATTTCTAAAGAGTTTCTTCACACAAAAACTTCTTGGGATGTCTATGGTGACCCTTCTATTTATAGGTTCTCTAGATTGATTATAGTCTTTGGATCAAGATCAAGATGAGTGGCTACAATTCAATTCAATTTTGGAGGAAAATGCAATAAATATTTTAGAAAGAGGTTGTATTAATGAGGCATGGCTTGCCTTAATCCTAATATTTATTTTCATTAATGTCTAGTGCTTGCCAACTTTCTAGATGATGTCATGGATGATGTCATGATTCATATATTTTTTAAGTTTTTGAACATGACATAATTAGATATTATCCAATTTCCATGGATTTCCCATTTAGCCATTTGATTTAATTTGTTAGGATAATTTTAATCCTAATCATTTTTTGGATGTTTTATGTAATATCAAAATTCGATTATTTGTTCTAGTTAATTACCCCATAATGTTGCTTTACAAAACAAAAATTTGACTTGCATTGATTTAAAAGATGTTGGCAGTTGGTTACAATGCATTTCCCTAATCAGAGATGCACCAATATATTTTAGAAATTCCAAATGGTGTGTGTAGATAAATTAGAGTATTTCAATAGTATTGGATCTAGTTTGTGCATTATTGCAGGAAGTCATTCTGACTTGAAATTTCGACATGGCAGCAGTAAAAATTGAATGTCAATTTACGGAGGCAATTACAATAAATATTTTGGAAATAGGTTGCATTAATGAAGCATGACTTGTCTTAATCCTGATATTTATTTTCATTAATGTCTAATGTTTGTCAACTTTATAGATGATGTCATGGATGATGTTACAATTCAGATATTTATCGAGTTTTTGAATATGACATAATTAGATATTAGCCATTTGATTTGATTTGTTAGGCTAATTAATCCTAATTAGTTTTTGGTGTTTTATACAATATCAAAATTCGAATATTCATTCTAGTTAATTACCTAGAATGTTGCTTTGCAAAGTATTAATTTAACTCATATTGATTTAAACGAAGTTGATAGTTGGTTACAATGCATTTCCTTAATCAGGGACACGCCAATACATTTCATAAATTGCATGTAACGTGTGTGTACAAATTAGAGTGTTTCAATGGTATTTGTTTTAGTTTGTACATTATTATGGGAAGTCATTTTGACTTGTAATTTCGACACAAAAGTGGTAAAAATTGAATGTCTACTGTTGGGAGAGGTGTCGGTGCAGTGATATTTGGTGAAGCTAGATTGATGGCTGAAGAAGGTGTCATTGGAGTAATACCTTGTGGAGATGGATGACTACTTGATGCCACACTTCCAATTGATAACTCCACTTCATTTAAAGGTATTGCTACTAGAATAGTTGTTGACTTTTCAATACTGCCATCCCATACTTCTTATTTAATGAACTCAACATTTCTATTGATTATCACTTTTTTTGTGATTGGATTATACAACTTGTTAGTTTTCTTTTGCTTATTGTATCCCACAAAAATACACCTTTCTCCCTTATCATCCAATTTCTTCCTTTCATCTAGCACATGAGCATATGCTATACAACGAAAAACATTCAAATGAGCAACACTAGGTTTCTTTCCACTCCAAGTTTCTTGAAGTACTATGTCTTTTACACTCTTTGTTGGGCATCAGTTCAAGATATAGATTGCATAAGCTACAACATCTACCGAAAATTCATTTGACAAATGTTTGGCTTTGAACATGTTTCTCGATAGTTTCATATTTGTTCTATTATTCCTTTTTACAACATTGTTCTATTTTGGTTTATATCTAATAGTAAATTGTTTCTTGACTCCATGTGTCTTGTAAAAGTTTAGAAACTCATTTGACACATATTATCCTCATGTATCTGCTCTCATTATTTTAATGAAATATCTACTTTGCTTTTCAGCGATGGCTTTGAACTCTTTGAACATATCAAAGTTTCTGATTTGTATTTCAAAAACAAACCCAAGTCTTTTTGTTGAAATCATCGATGAAGATCGAGAAATATCACTACCACCAATAGGTCTTTGCATATATACATATCTGAATGAAAATTATCAAGAGGAGCCTTAGCTCGATATGACTTACCAATAGGGAAGGATTCTCTATGTTGCTTCCCTAGAATACAACCTTCACAAATCTTATTCGGTTGTTCTATCAAAGACAAGCCATTAACCATATTCTTCTTATGAAACATATTCAAACCATTGAAGCTTAAATGTCTAAACCTCAAATGACAAAGCCAAGCCTATATTTTTATGACAACTTTGAATATAGATGAAGGTATCATTACCATGACATCTTGAATAGGTGAAGATGAAACATTTGGAGGTGTCACTTGATCAACACTTTGAGCATATGTAGTCGACAATTCCTTTTGAATTTTCAGAACATTCTATTGTTTGTCATTCCAACTTTTGCAATGAGTTTATTACTTGGATTTCTATCCAAAATCACACATGCTCCATGTTCAAATTGAACTTTGTATCCCTTTTGTACAAGCTGTCCTATGTTCATTAGATTGTGTTTGAGTCCAGGAACATAATTTACATCTGGAATGCGTTTCTTTTCACCAAGCTTGGTTTTAATGTTTATGCTTCCTTTTCCCATAACAAAGACCTTACTATCATTTTCCAATTTCACTTTTGATTTACATATTCATCTATGTTTGCAAACATGCCTTTACATCTAGTCATATGATTACTACATTCACTATCCAAGAACCACTTATTTGCATAATGTCAATTTTTTTATAGTAATGACACTGAATATGGGATTTATCATGCCTTTGTCTTTGAGAGTGATTGTAGTTGCTGCCTCTACCTCTTCCACTTGCAGTATATAAATTTGTGTTTCGACTTGATCTTTCACCATCATGAAATGTACTTGTTCTTCCTCCTCTTGACAAATCTCTTCCTCTACCTATGCTAGAATTTGATCTTCCTTTTCCTCTTATGTTGCTAACTGAAACTTGTGTTCTAAATGCATGTTCAAGGGGAGAACTTGTTCTATTCAACCTTTGTCCATGGATTTGTAAGGATCCCATCAACTCATCAACAAAGAACAATAATAGGTCTTTTGACACTTCAATTGCAACTACAATGGAATCAAACCTAGCAGGTAGACTTTTAAGGATTTTTTCTACAACCCTTTGATCATATAATGTCTCTCCACGAGACTTGACTTGATTTAATACTCACATTGCACAGGGTAAAAACACATCAATTGAATCTGAATCTTGCACATGTAGATTATCAAAATATCTCGTAAGCATTTGCAACTCATATGCTATTTGTAGGCTCTCCCACGTTTGTTTGGACCTGGTTGATGATGCAACTATTGGGAAGATGGATTCGTCCATGGCTTGTTGTACGAAAACAAGACCTTTGCATCTTTTTCGTGTTCTCTTTCAAAACATCCTTATTTGCTTGTGATAGTGCATTGAATGCTGCCTAATTTGTTGGTTTTGGAAATCCATTTTTGACCAAATCCCACATTTATTGAGAGCAAAAGAGTGTCTTCATCTTGATACTCTAGAAATCATAATTTTCCCATTGAAAATAGGGATTTGAGGCTAGGCAAGGCTGCTGCCACTTACACTTGTCATGATTGAACTAAGCTGTTAAACTCCACGCCAAAGCTTTGATGCCAATTTGTTGGAAGGTGAAGTGTATGTGCTATGTTTTTCTCTAAAATACTATTCTAGGCAGTCACAAAATGAATGCTATTGAAATACTAAAAATGCAGATAATCAAAATAAAACACTCATACACCCTATAGATTATATTAATGAAAGTATGCTGCTGCAAACAGAGTTTTATTTAATTTTTATTTCTTTAGATAGCTGCAGCTCTGTTTTCTGAGATCTTGCACTTTTTTTACATAACTGATAGCCTGTATCAAATTCTACAGATTTCTTTCTTTATCTACAAGCAGAAGGTAAGACAAAAAGATTTCAAAAATTCCATGTCTTTTTGAGTGGAGTAATAAATATGCATTTAATGAAAAATATCTTCCAAAAATCGTGTTGAAAAAACTGAGAGCAATAAATGTAAGTACGCAAGATTAGATATTCCAACACCACCTTCTTGGGGCTTGATGAAAATAGGCTTTGTAGGTGAGATATGAGTAATAGAACTGGAGTTGTAATATATTTATAGTCCGTCGTTGAGTTAGGCTGAGGGTCATTGATTTAGCGGAGGGACAAAATTCATTTGTATGGAATAGGTGGGATATGAGGGATAGGGCTGGAGTTTTAATATATTGATAGTCCGTCATTGAGTTAGGCTGAGGGTCATTGATTTAGCGGAGGGACAAACTTCATTTGTATGGAAAGACATCTATCAGAGACAAAAAAAAACAGCTTTTCTAGGATTTGGATCACCTATCACACATGTTGATGTCACTTGTGATGGGAAATGGATTCTTAGAACTACTGATACATATCTTATTCTTATCAGTATTGTCTTCACTGAAAAAGATGGGAATGACAACACAGGTTTCACTAGTCAGATGCGGAAACAAATTGCCGCATCTAGACTGCTTAAGCTCACTTCAGTGCATGACCGTCTTGCTTTACAAAAATAATAAGCTGGATGGTGGCCAATTCTCTTGGGTAAGTGTTATTTTTATTTTTGTATATTTCTACATTTTGGTTTTGCTGTAGGTTGCAAGTTAGTTTGCCCTTGCCCTACTATTTTCCCTACCATTTACTTCTCTTTTAGTTTTTCTACCATTTGATTTTTTTAACTGTATGATGCAAGTTTTCCCTTGGCCTACCATTCACTTTTTAATATATATATATATATATATCTTTTAATTTTGTAAATTGTGTCCCATAATATAGACAACTGGATAATTTTATGAAATATATTGGTTCATATATATCTGGTGTTATGGTTTTACTTATCTAAAATTCCATTGCAGATGTTTCTGGTTTTCTATACTTCCATTGCAGATGTTTCTGGGTCTGAAAATGTTATCCCTATATCTCCTCAGTGGTTACATTCAAGGGCTGCTGAGAGCAAGGTATGAGTGCTACCAGCATTTGTGGTTCCCATATTTTCTTGTCAAGTGGCAATGATATGTTTGTATCATGTTTTTCTATACTTCCATTGCAGATGTTTCTGGGTCTGAAAATGTTACCCCTGTATCTCCTCAGTGGTTACATTCAAGCACTGCTGAGAGCAAGGTATCTACCAGCATTTGTGGTTCCCATATTTTCTTGTAAAGTGGCAATGATATGTTTGTATCAGTATATAAGATTTGTTTTACTTCTCTTCAAGATTAGACAGTCAGTTAACATGATAAATACAACAACAATCAGTTCTGCATTCTTTGCTTTTATTATTTCTAAATAATTAGAATGCCCATGGATTAGCTTGCAATTGTATTTTGTGTTTATTTGCTCCTTGCTATATCATTCTGTGTCAAAATTGTTTCAGGAATCTCAGATTCCAAACAACTCAACTCACAGTGAAAGTTGAACTTAGTGGTTCGGAATAATTAATTACTATCTTCGGTTTACTTTTTGATTTATTCTTCTCCTTGTTAGGAATATTTAGATATGGTGTATATGATCTTGACCTGGTCCAGATTTCAGTAGCGTTATCTACTAGCAATTGTACCTGAAGGTTCAATGGGTATGCCGATAGGGCGACAAAGGAAATGAAGAACACTATCCATGGAAATCAAAATTTTGTGATTAGATTTGGTAAATGATTAAAAACAAAGTGAGACCCTATCGATCAATATTGCCAATGTTGATTGTTGGCCTCCATAGTGCCAAACCTTGTGAATTTTTTTATTTTTAGATCCCATGCCATCTTTGTGGGACTTGTTTTACAACATAATGGGTTGACAGACACAATCGGTACCCATTTTGAATTGTTCACATTCCTTGCTAGGCCAACATAATTTTTGAAGTTAACCATGAACACTGTAAAATTTGAGGGCTTTGGGCACAATCTATAGACAATAGTGAGAACTTTCCCAAGAGACAGAAATAGTCTATGATATATAACCAATGTTTACGAAAGAAAGATAAACCAGTGAAATGGGACTGCACATTTGATGGCAGACAATAAATCAGTTCGCTCATAAAAATTATATATCATAGCATAGAGATATTTGTCAAACAGTTCATGTGACTTATGTATGCTGCCACATTTAGCATACATGTCCATCAGAGCATTTGCACCTACAACATCCCCCATTATGCTTTGATGAATGTCCACACACTGTTCAAAATCTCTCGTTTCGGAAAAGGTTGGTCTTATGCAAGAAAGGGTGAAATGCTCGGGTTGGACAGCTGTTGGTTGTTTTTGGTGAAACAGAGTCAATGCCTCACAAGGATACCCATGTTTGCTGTAAACTAAAATTACACGCCTAGTTGTGATAGTACATGAAATATTTAGTAAGGTGAATAGGATTAATTTTCAGCATAGAGGGGAGTTTTTTAAAAAACAATCCAATTTCAGCCTTATTTTAACCTACCTTGCTGAATACTTATCACAAACATTATGTTTGAAATGGGTGCCTCCATTGAACAATCCAAGCGTCTTGCATATGCTACTCCAGAAATTTTCATGCCTTGAACAGGTTGAAAAACAATAAGGTTTTAAATTTTGTTTATAACTCTGCCTATCATTCAATTCAGGGTCTCTTTCTTATTTCTCCTCCTCCCTCGCACCTCTTCCTTTAGAGCTGGGTTTTTTTGGTAATAAGTGAGCTATTTTCACCTCTTGTATTGTTGGCAGTTGATGGGTCCTTCTCCTTGAGGGCCCGGCATTTTTGTAATACTTGAAATTGAGATTGCAAGAAAGAGATTTTTACCTCTGGTGGTGCTTTTAGCATTGTCCCATCCAGGGAAAATGGCTGAAGAGAAAACCAGTGGTGGAAATTGTTGGGTGTGCAGAGGTGTAGGTAAAGAAGATTTCATTACAGAATGAGCCTGCTTATTCATTACAGAATGAGCCTATTTTACTACCTTTGCAACCAGCATGTTGGTACTCTAAAAAAACCAATGCTGTATGGTAATGTTGCAATTGATGGATTCTCACAAGGGAAAGAGATCTATCCCTTGTTCCTTATGATAATGTCTATGATTGTATCCTCCCCAGTCACACAGCTTACAAGACACATGCTCTCCTGGTATTGAAATCACCATGAAAAATTAATACCCACCTCAAAACAAACATGAGCAATTTATACCCACCTCCAAACAAACATGAATAATTCATACCCACCTCACTACACACGAATAATTCTATCTATAATCTTATAACAATTCCCTTGGTGTTAATGGAATTCAATTGCAGTAGGTGTTATTGCATAAAATTCAACTCCAGGTTACTTATAAGATTGAATTACAGTAATGGGTATTGTTGTTATTGAGTTCATGCAGCATTGGTTGCAGCAACAAGAAAAGAAAAACCTACCCCCATTTTCTTGTCATTGTGATTAATGTAAAAAAGACAGAACTAAGAATGACGAATAAACATGTGGATAGATGGGATACCCAAATGCAACAAAGCCCATTATGTTTACTACTTCTATATCTTTTGCTGCAGTCAGAAAAGTGTGAGTTGCAAAGGTTTTAGAGTCATATTTTAAGGTTTTTATCAATTAATTGTTCATTTCGTTTTTTAAAGCATAATGAAATGGAGATTTTAGATAAATATTTGGAAATTTTTAAGAATATGCATAGCACAGGTGTAAATCCAAACTCATAAATCTTTGTCAGCATCCTCCAGCGTGTGCTAAACTGGGAGCTTTAGAACAAGGTGTGGAGATCCTTCAAAATGAAATTGAATGTTGATTTTTGTTTGGTGTTGTAGTTTTGGCCTTTCTTGAAGTTATTATTTACAAAGTGTATTTTATGTGAGCTTGATTAAACCCCTGTTGTAATTTGACAATAGGAACACATAAAAAGAGCAAAATTCTAGGCCCAAGATAAAATCTCACTATGATAAATCTCTTTTGTTGGTTAAAGCAAGCCATTACTTTTGCAAGTCCTGGAATGACCTAGTATAATGGATGCTTTTGACAATGTAACAGATTCGACTATATAAAGGTCAGGTCAAGGCCAGTTTCAAGGCTTCTAATTCTAGTAGTTGATTCGTTTGTATTTTCTACGGATCCCGTTGATTGCAACGTTTATGCATCAGGAATGAGGAGAAAAAGTTGCATTTCGGGTGATATGGCCACCAATTTATTCTCGACACACAAATATGCTCATAATGAAACTTTTAAGCACCATATTAGACTGGTAATCCTATCTGCTATCTTTTTTTGTTCATAAACTACTAAGTCAAAAACAGATACCTTTTATTGAATGGGATGGCCTCAAGTGATCAAAGCATTGCGGCTTCCAAAGCAGAGCCCCAGGTTCAAATCCCCGGGAGATATGATAAAAAGAGTTTAGATTGGGTAAAATGCCCTTGGGTCATGGTATCTTGGCCAAACGTCACCAGCAAGGTGAATTTAGTATTCTATCAAATATATATATTAAAAAAATAAAAAATAATAATTAAAAAATCTTTTACACCTTGCTATGATATGCAGATTTTAGTATCAGGTGGAAGATATAGAACAACCCGTGTTTTTGCTTTAATTCGATATGACATCATAAAAACTATGTGAACTGAACTTCAAACAATCAAACAGATGAATATGGTATTGAAGTCCACTGACAAAGTTAGTAACATAGTGCATTAAATCCAGACCGAGAGGCCTTTGTGAAATCTATGCTTACTGATCCCTTTTGTAGCTTTAGGAGTGAAAAGCAATGGCTGCTTACTTGTGCATTTATAACACATTTAAAATGGAAGGCTGACCCATTGACCAAAGTTGTCTCTCCCCTTCTCTAGTCAGTAAAAAAAATCTGTAACATTTGCTTTGCATCATTACCTAAGTTCTGCACTTTGAGTACATCAATCACCTCTGCAGATCTTATGACCTATGTTGAAATTCGGAAAAATAAAAACTTGCTTCAGTCAAATATCTTTCTTCCATATTTCATCCTCTCATTTTCTCACTTCTAGTTTCGCAGTTTGTGGGTCATTGAATCCATATTTATTATATACAAATATTCTTCCTTAGATTGCATTATTTAACTTGTCTTGAATTGTTCTAGTACAGCCATAGCTTTCTACTGGTCGCAAACACAGACCATGTCATACTTCCATGCTTAACAAAGAAACAATTTGCTACTGCTCCATTTTGACTTTCACAACTCGATTCTTATTAATCCCCACCCAAAAAAACTACTCACCTAAAAAGAACATCTTTCAATATGAATCAAAATTAATATACAAGACATATTTCTAAATCGCTGCATTCTCAAAATTGATTCAATCCCCTGCCATTGAATATATCTGCATGATAAACAATACACCTAAGAACTGCCTGTAAAGTCATCAACAAAAAAGTCGTGTATGCTCAAGTGTGAACAACAAATAATTACAATTTATTAATTGTTGAACTTTATAGGTACTAGTAACACCTGTGTGAACAGAAACATCTTGAACAATAATTGCATGGGGTTGGAATAAGAAAGAAAAAAGAACAAGATTGTATAATGTGTACTAATGATCAAAAAAAGTGGTTCGTGGGACTGCCAAATACACTATTTGCAGATGGAAACAACAAGCATCTAAACAATGTACAGAAGAAATCGTTCCTCAGCCAAACCCATTATTTGCAGAATTGGGAAATATGCCATCCATTCAAAATTCTTCATCTTCCTCTGCAGCAACATCTGTCTCTTCCATGGCACAGACATCTGCTTCATCGATATCTCTATTTGCATCATCTTCTCCACATACAACGCCATTATTTATAGGATTTAGCACTGCCCCTTACGTACCACATTTCTCTCTCATCAACAACAACACATTTTGGAAGTCAAATTAATGCAGTGTCCAATACCCCAACTTGGATTTTCCAATTCCCTAAGCACGCAACTGACTCTTCAGCAAAGTCATGCTGCTCCCAGTTTTGGGCAAAATGAGACAATTTTATTCCTTGAGAAAAAGACTCATTCCCCTCCTAACTTTATCCATTTTTCGGCATAGTAGAATATCAAATTCTTCCTCAGCAATGACTTTTGTCGTCACAAATGAGGAAGACATGGATGAGGAAACTACTACTCAAATAGCGGTGTAAAGATTGTAAGTTTCATTGGATTTGGGCTTGGATCTGACACATCTACCGTCCCAAAATCCAATCCATTTGGAGGGCCATTGATTATTGGTCAACCAAATCCTGCATTTTCTCTTAGTGTCCCTACGTAGAAATTATTTAAACCAGCATCTTCAGTGTACCTGGAGCCCAATCATCTCTACAATCAAGTCCAAATCTATTGGGAAGTAGTGGTGGAATCAATGCTTCCCCAGCTACAGTTACTTCTTTTGGCAAACCAGGCCAGCCTGCCCCTCGGCAAAGGGCTCTTGGAAGTGTCCTAGGAGCTTTTGGTCAGTCAAGGCAAATAGGGCTTGGTAGTGGTTTAGTAGCAAGCTTTGGTTCTCCAAGTCCACTCCCATAGAGTGGATTTAAAGGAGTAGTTTCTTGGGGTGGATTTGCTGGAGCTGTGTCTGGGGAGAGAAGTTGTGGCAGCAGCGAATGCAGGATCTGGTGGTTTTCACGGTAAAGTTACATTGGAAACATGTTTTCTCCGAGAGTAATCCCAACCTGAGTTCCAAATCTCGTTCTCTGCTGTTTCTCGGTAAGGCAGAATTTGAACGGCGCTTGGGACCCGCAATTACTCAGCCCAATTTTATCGTTAGTTTTAAAAAATATATAAATTCATAAAATAAACTTAAATTAAATGTAAAATATGTTACTTCATTATTGGGGTGTGGTATATGGTAATCATATGTCTAGTTGTTTTATGTATGTGTTGGGTGTGGTCGATGAGGTGGAGCGGAGGGGGTGGGCACCTAGGGCCCTATTTAAGGGTTTAGGGGTCAATACGACTTTTTTATAGAAGTTTTACAATATGGTTTCTAGATACTTCTTTGACCTCTATAAAATAACCATGACTCTTGAAATTAGATAGATTATTAGAATTTTAATTATGTTGTCAATAAAGTACGACATAGAGATCTTTTGCCTCGTGATTTTACCTTGTTATATTTTAAGGGTTTCTTTGTAAATTTGGTACGTATTTGTTGCTATTTTCTTATCTTGTTTTAATGTTGTATTATTTTGTGCAATGTCACTTTTCTTTCAAAACATTGTTAAATGACATGAGAAATGAATGTAGAGAATGCCATAAGTATATTTTCTATTAATTTTTTATCAAAAATGAGTACAAATTACAAAGTACAAAGTTACCTTGATTTAATATTCATTATTAACTGATTCAGTATTATAACAAATAGAATGAGCACACTGCAATATATAGCATACCCTGATTTAAATCTCACCAACCATAGTATATAGACTATGTAACACCAAGTCATCAAAAGTCAAACCGCAACTGGGAAAAATGCTTACCAATCTCGCTTCAAATGATAAAACCATGTAATAAAATCATGTTGATTCATTTTGATATAAAACCACATTATAAAATGATAAAGTCAGAAAATTGCATAGAAGGAACTGTGTAATAAATGCTTACCAATCTTATTTCATTGTAGACAACTCGATGGCCATTTCTCGATGATTACTTGACACAAACAACATATCAACAATTATTCAAGATGAATAATTTGTTGTGATGAGGGCTTATCAATTGTGGCAGTTTTTGTCGACACGCTTGAGAAGTTAATTTTTTTCTCCAATATTATTTGGCAATGATGATGGTATTTTGTAGCAAAGAGCAAAAGAAACAACTATCTTTTGTTGCTTGCAACTAATAGTATCTTACATCTAAACATATTTTCTCATGCTTGTGTTTACATCCATTTACATTGCCCAATTATATGGTGAAACTTCTGCTTCATGTTGATGACCTAATCTTAATGGCAGAGACAATCTAAGATTTAAGAGATCATCTCTAAGCTCTAGAGCTCTTTTGTAAGAAATAGGGATGCAAGTAAACATTGAGAAAACTAGAATTATGATTTTCTTAATGAAAAAGAAGGAACACCATGATTTTTAGTTTGTAGAAGGGTCTCTTAAAGTGGTATCAGAATACAAGTATCTTAGCCTCAACTTTCACAACAAGATCAGATGGGATAGTTTCAAGATGAAATGAATATGAGGTGGCTGGAGAGCTTTCCATACACTTCAAAACTAGTGCAGGAATGCTGGGTTATGAGACTAGAAGACCATTAAGGTCTTATTTGGGTTACTTATCACACTAGTGATATGTGATATTATATGTTTGCGAGGTGTGTGATATTATATGTTTGCGAGGTTTGGGTTACCAATTGATAGGACCTAGGTTCCACAAAGCTCTGACACAACTTGTCAGATTTAAGAGCACATATGATTACCTTTGTGTAAGCAACTAAATGCGAAATTACCCAGAAGTAACAAGTAACTAGAAATCAGAAATAGCACAGAATATGAGAGGCAACACACAATTGTATTCAACTCATTCCAGAAGGAAATTACAACAAAGAGATCACACTCTTTCATCCACTTCGTGGGCATACCAGTAATCTTCCCTCAAGAGTTATCATCTCTTATTACAGGTCACAACAAACAACTCAAACACAGAGCTGTTGTTCACCTCAACCAGTCAGTACAATACTGCCAGTACAACCGAGTATGAACCGGTACTCCAAGTAGATCTCACCATGATCTTGCTCCTTGATGTGTTGATGTCACCTTTGATCTTGTTCTCCCGCAGATCTACTATTGACCCTCGCACACACACACCTGCAGACCAACCTGATCTTACTTACCCATGTAGATCTCCAACCTGATCTTGCACACCCTACAGACCAACCTGATCTTACATACCTGAAAGAACCCCTGTGATTCCACCATTGGAAGAACTCTTCTGGTTCTATGCTTTACAATACAGCCCATGAGTCTATTATATAGATCCCATGCATACAATAATTAGACAAGCGGCTCAAGACTCAAACTAGTCTTTAACATGCAAACAATCAGTTCAACAAACTACCTGTTCGTCAACAAGTAGTTTTGGAACTGCACAGGAGACCGACATCGGTCCCTGTCCGTTTGGAGGTGATCGACGTCGGCCAACTCTTGCCGATGTCGGTTGCCCTTCTGTTCACCCCTGACCGATGTCGGTGTTGGCCTGCCGACATCGGTGACTGTGACACTCAACAACCTCCTCCATGTTTGCATCCAGATGAAGCTTTTAGCTCCACAACCTAACAATCTCTTACTTGGAGATAAACAACTGCACCTATACCTGTACTAATACATTGTCTAATTTGTATCCTGGCTTGTATCCCTCTTCAAGCTCAATCTTGAAGACCAACCACCACACACCCTATGGTGCTACACTTGTGTCTGAATTTCTCCATTCCCAGCTTACCTTCTTCTGCCATTGCTATACTCCCACTCAATCAGAAACCCCTGAGAGTGACTTGTAATCAAAAAACACTTAACACACTCTGTGACCAAGGTGTTAGTGAACCTCGCTCTGAGAACCTCCAACCTTGCTTCAATACCAATTGATAGGACCTAGGTTCCACAAAGCTCTGACACTTGTCAGATTTAAAAGCACATATGATTACCTTTGTATAAGCAACTTAACATGTAGAATTATACCAGAAGTACAAGTAACTAGAAACTGAATAGCACGAATGGTCAATTACGGTGTTATAGAAAGAAAGAGCAGATAAAGAAAGATTGTTGGTTGGTAACAGATCAGCATGAAGGAACTGAAGAAGCAGATGTTGCAGGTGTTGTTGCACATGATGCTTTGGGATGTTCCTTGGATAAAATAGAATCTTGGTTTATAGATTTTGTTGCCTCTTTCCATGCAGCCCCAATTAGA
Organism: Torreya grandis; assembly: GCA_037957365.1. Taxonomy (NCBI): domain Eukaryota; kingdom Viridiplantae; phylum Streptophyta; class Pinopsida; order Cupressales; family Taxaceae; genus Torreya; species Torreya grandis. Next base: position 803,912 of record JARHVA010001656.1, read on the forward strand.
GGGGTTGGTGAGCCTTGTCAAAGTATTGGCAAAAGGGAAGTGCGGCTGAAATTGCAGACGGCCAACACATGGGTGTTGAAGGAGGTCATGCAGGTCCCAGTTCTGGAGATACGGCTAATTTCTATAGGAAAGTTGGGTGATGAGAGATGCACAGTAACTCTTACAGTGGATTCTTGGAATGTTACCAAGGATGCACTCGAATTAGCATATGATAAGAAAGCAAGTACTCTTTATCTACTTGCTTGTATTACTGATTTCACTTCTGTTGCACAGGTGTAGCTTTGTAGGCTTGGCCACATAAGTGAGAAGGAAATGGATGTTCTTAAGACAAATGGTAAGAGTTTAGCTTCGGAGAGCATAGACCGAGATTTCTGTGAGCAGTGGGATGCTACAAGAAAGGATTGGATTTACTACAGGAAAAAGAAGACTGATGTATTTGATAAACTTAAGAACTAGAAAGCCTTGGTGTTCTTGGAGGAGATGACGGACAGAGATCAGTGGATGGGGCTGGATACTTCTGAGCAGGGCAGTTTAGACATGGGTATGATTCAAAGAAAGCTTGCGGGTAAAAAGTCATCACTCATAGGCAAACACAGGTACCGGCGTCGATCATGGGTAACCGACGTCGAACAGACAGGTATCGACATCGGTCATGTGTAGACCAGAGGAGGTTGTTGAGTTGCAGGGAAACCAACGTTGGTCTGATCAATCGACGTCGATCATATACAGTGAGAAAGGCAACCGACATCGGTCAGGTATCGGTCGACCTCAGTCATCTCCAGCTAGACAGGGACCGACGTCGGTCACCTGTGCGGTTCTAGAACTGCGAGTTCACGGACAATTAGTTAACAAACTGGGTGTTTGCATGTTAAGAGGCTAATTTTAGTCTTGAGCTGCGGATCTAATTATTGTAATTGGATGTCTAATTATTGTTTGCATGAGATCTATATAATAGACTCATGGGCTGTATTGTAATTTGTGTGCTAGTAGAGTTGAGCAGGCTAGCTCCTTCTGTGTGTGAAGAGAGCAAGGGTAGCTTCTCTTAGTTCCACAGCAGTGCCAAGTGTGGGTGCTGGTTTGGAAAATCAAGAGGGTTTTTCATGTGTGTAAGATCTTAGTCGGCGAGTGTGCAAGGCCACGTTTGGAGATCTACATGTGTAAGTAAGATCATTGATTTGCAGGTGTGTGTGTGTGTAAGAGGTCAAAGGAGATCTATAGGTGGCAGCAGGATCAAGGTGACAGCAACACAACAGGTAGCAAGATCAAGAGAGATCTACTTGGAGTACGGTGTGTACTCGATTATAGAGCATAGAGGAAGGCAAGGTAGATCCTTCCAATAGTAAGATCATTTGAGTTGCAGGTTGTTGCAAGTTCATGGGAGATCTATTTGGAGTACGTTGTGTACTCGGTTGAGTATGTGTGTATACTCGGTGTATTGGCAGTAGTGGATACTGACTGGTTGGAGGTGAACACCAACTCTGTGTTTGAGTTGTGTGTTGGGACCATAAGAGAGAGAATGAGCTCTTGAAGAGATTTACTGTTTATGCCCTAGAGGTGTGTGAGCCCTAGAGGTGTGTAAGGAAGAAGACTGTGGCATCTTCTTTGTTGTATTTCTTTCTGAAAGAGTATTAATACAATTGGGTATTGTCTTTCATATTCTGTGTTGTTTCTGATTCTAGTTACTTATTGCTTCTTGTTAATTTCACATGTTTAGTTGCTTGGTAATCAATTGTGCTTCCTTGGGTTCCCAACAGGGTTATGAGACTAGAAGACCATTAAGGTCTTATTTGGGTTACTTATCACACTAGTGATATGTGATATTATATGTTTGCGAGGTGTGGGATACTAGAACAATGAGTTTGAAATGGAGGCAAATAGAAATATTCGAAAATATCTAATCAAAAAATTTAAAATCAAGGACTCAATCCCATATGAAATCATTCTTGCCAAAACATGTACTTTCTCTTTAGAGGCATAATGGAGGCAACCATTATGACCAAGTTAGTATGTTACTTGAAAAATGAAACACATGAAGACTGACAGATGGCCTAGGGCACCAAGAGAAGAAGAGTTGTGAAGGAGAAAAGACACTTGGATGAAGTAGAATAATAAGTGGATGAATAGACATGCATCATGAGGTTGGCTTTCCTGGTAGGTGTCCCTATAGGGGAAGTTGATGCAGAAGTTGATGGAGTGGTCATTGTGGGGATTCCATATAGGATCAATTACGAGAGCCTCTTTGTTGCGATAAAAGCTTGTGGATGACTGGGCCTCTCCTCTAACACATGCCCGTGTTGTCCCTGTTATCCTCTGCTAAGTTGTGCTACTTTAATCTTGGCAATCACCTCAACATCATTGGTGGGGTTAAGATGGCAAGCATCATCCAAATGGCTCTCATGGTGGTAATTGGTATTTAACCTGGCCTAGTAATATTCCACATGATCTTTTACCTTGTTGCAAGGATCCAATTGCCTATCATCAGTAATGGGGAGATTCAATGAGTCCTTATGCATAGACATGCCCTAAATGATAGAAAAACTTTTATACTTATGGTGCCCTATGATGATGGAGAGTGGGGGATAGGATTTTTGTCTCCTATAGAGGTAGAGGCCAACTATGCCATTGATGAGCTGGAATGCAATCTCCTATTTCACCAGCCATCTAGGACAATTTAAGATAGCTTGAAGGGAGGTCCCTAAATGCTTTCTACCTTGACCATGTAGTCATGATAGTACTAGTAGGTCCCAATGGCCAGGATGGATGCCCTTACCGCTTACGATAATTTCAGCATGAATTTCTCATTTATCACTAGGTATACAAGGGGTAGAAATGGTCATAGATGTACCCAATGTGATGCTTAAAGTGACAGATATATAATTTAGAGAATACGACATGAATAGGGGAACCCGTAAGCCTCCACTGAGGGAATGTAGTGCTCTTAATATCGATGGTGGTATAGGTAGCTTTGACCAAATAAGACATGCATAATTTATTGCAACCTAAACTTTGGGGACCTACTGAGATAGGTTAAAGGTAATTATGTCCCTGAGAGTCAGAACTTGGTTACCTTTGAGGATGATGCTAGGTAGAGGGACCCAATACTCGTTCACATGAATAATATCATTTGCCTATTTAAGCAATTGAGTAACAACATGCCAACACGACCCCCTTCTTTGAAAGCCTTGATGTTGTATAAGTCTACATCCTCTTTGTTGACCTAGTGGTCAGTGTTGTCAACCCAATCCTTCAACATGTCATAAACGATATGCATATTCATCCACATAGCATTAACCTCCTTATCATAGTAGATGTCAAACTCTAGGAGATTGTAGTCTTAAAAGTAGCTCTATAGATGTCTATAATTTAGATTTTATTGTTAGGTGAGTGGATGATATCATTAGTGCACTTGGATGTCCTTAGCAGGTTGGTAAAAAGATACCTATAGGGCAAAACCCTGGTCTTAGAAATAACTTTGTGGAGGCCTGAATTTCAAAGTGCAATGAGTTCATTGATGAATTTAACATCATCATCATTGGGATCATCATTAATATTAGGTAGATGGATGTCTTCAATTACTTGGAAGATCTCATTGTATTGCTTATACCACGTGATCCCTTAGAGGAATGTGGTGTCTTTGAAATCATGTTCTAGCTTAGGGTTAGAGGTAGAAGTTGCCATTGTTGTCAGCTCAATTCTCCTCTATCTTGCTTTTTTCATGTGCAAGATTTTTCAGAGGTGTGTCTCAATAGCTCTCGAGGATACTCAAATATAGTGATCTTATTAATTTGGATTGTAGATAATAGATAACTGTGATCTCAATTTGGATGGGACCTTATAGGCTTTTGCAATATCTCATAGTAATGGTGTCGAGGGCTCATGACACACGAGTTAATTTATGAATTGATGGTACAATTTTGAATTAATCATTTTAAAATTATTGGTGGACAAAAAGCAAGGTGGAGCTCTGCAACAGGGAGACAAATAGTCACCCTCCATTGTCAGTGCTTCATGCTTGCTTCCTTCTTTCTTGCTTTGCTTTGATTCCTTAGCAATTGTATGGTTGTATGTGTTGTGGATGTAAAGGGCTTATGGTTAGCATTGATTTGATTTATGTATCTTGGTTAACTTAAATTTTAATTGTATGTGTGCTTGGATTTGTGTTTATTTCCCTATATGGTGCATTGGTTTTGTCTCACCCTAGTCTTGGTGTGCGTATCCCCTGCACTCCCTTACCCTACCCTTGATCCTTTGATATGTGTTGGTAGTTTGCCGATAAGTACAATTAATGGTGTTTACCTATGGAAGGTGATGAACGAAGTGTGTCGAATCATGAAGAGTGTCTCGATGATGTTTGTATTAATGGAAATGGAAACAAAAAAGTAGCGGGTAATGAATGTCTTGAATCTTACAGCCCAGAGCCTCATATCGAGAAGAGTGGTGGAAAAATATGTGAAAATAAGTTGTTCAACGAAGTTCTGTGACAAGAAGAGTTTGTAAACCATTCACAAGGTGCAAAATTTGTTACTAACCCAAGCAGTGCACTTGAATAAGGATAAGGAGACATTAGTGAATGACAAAATGGTAAGTTCCCTAGCTATGGTAAAACCCCATTTTTTACACCCAATTTGTCTATGAAAAAAGATTTGGCTAAGGAAGAATCTCAACTTTAAAATATTAGGATTTTCTTTGTTTGTTTGAATATGAATTCTCTCTGCTTAAGAAATTTCTTTGATAACTGGCTAAATTCGGTATGGGGAAAGAAAATGGTTATTTATGTTGGTTTTTGCAGAATGTTCCAAAAATGATTTTTTTGGTCCTTTTTAAAAATTCCAATATGTAGAGAAGAGTCATAAATAAAGCCCTCTATAATGTGAGACAATCATTGTTCAAGGTGGTTTCTTGGATCCCTAATTTGGAAAGCCAAGACCTGGTGTTCAAAATGACCCCTAGATGGGTCGATATTGAAAATTTCCCAATGGAATTTCATCCCTCAATCCTTTCATCCCCTTGGTGAAGTGCTTAGGGTTGAAGACATAATATGGTCTCTGGTCTATATTAATGTGTGTGTACTAATCTTTTTAGACCCTCTAAAAACATTTCCAAAATTCCTTGTTTTTGAAATCAATGGGAACTCTTGTATATGTCCTATCCAAAGATTGGGAGGTCTAAATGCATGATTTTTTTATAAAAAAGATGGTCACATGAGGAAGAATTGCCCTCTGCTTCCTGCTAATAAAAATAATGATATTGTCTCCTAGAGAGGACCTAAACTCAATAGCAAAGATGTTCTTTTTAATCCCCGCTTGCCTCAAATGGAGGACCTAGAAAACATAAAAAACCTTGTTTTTAATTCTAAATTTGAGGAAGGTAGAACATCCCCTGATAAAGGCCCTAAAATTCAAAATGGATTAAATTTTGGTCAGAGTATTTCCACTTCCTATGTGATTGATAGTGGGGAACCTCTCCCCAATTGTAATCTTGTACCTAAATTTTTTGATGTATTGGTTATTGAGGAACATGATAAACAAATTGAGTTGATATAACAAACCAAGATTCCCTCTGAAGTAGGAAATGATCTAGTCCTGCATGATGAGGTTATGATTGATGTTGATCCCCTCTCTAAGGGGACCCCTCGGTTGCTTTGAAGGGCACCCAAAATTTTTCATGGTGTTAAATATGACGAGAGGGTGAACAATGAGATAGTATTTCCTCTTGAAAATATCTTTGAGTAGATAAAGCCCCTGATGGACATTTCTCCTAATAAGGAGGCTCTAAAGGTTCTGACCAGTGGTGGTACTGATAAAGATACTCCCCCCCCAATCATAATAATGGGGACAATTGGACCCCTAAAGGGTCTAGAAAAAGATTAAAAACTGTTGTTACTGAAAATATATTCCTAGACAGTCCAAGTGTCAAAGAGGGAAGAGTGATAAGAAATGGGGTATTGAGTGATGGAGATAATAACAATAAAAAGGAATAAAGAAAATAAGGTTCCTGAATATTTTTCCAGATTGTATCTAAATAAGGGGGAAGTAAGTCCCCAATAAAACCAAGTAATCCCAAGCTTGATAAAGCAAATTGTAAGTTGGAATGTAAGGGGCCTTGAATCCCCTGATAGGAAACCAATTTTCACACAGTTCAAAAATTTCATAACTAATTTTAATTTTCTCCTTCTTCAGGAAGTCAAAGATATTGGCACAATCCTCTCTTTCACCCTTAACTATATATGGCCTAATGCAATTCTTTTCTCAACTAATCACAAGAGACGTAAAGGGGGTGCCTCTATTTTGATTAACCAGGTTTGGAAAGACAATATTCTATAACATGGTGTTTCTCCCTATAATAGGGCATTCTGGGTTGTTATTAACAAGTATGATAAGATTTTTGGAATTTGTAATATATATGCACCTAATGACTACAGAGAAAGAATGGAATTGTGGAACTGGCTTACATCTAATATGAAAGACATTTTGTGGATATTCAATGGTGATTTTAACATGATTGAAGAAAGAGAGGATAAATTGGGAGGAGACATTCATATATGGAAAGGAAATGAGTTGTTTTTCTAGTCCAAATTCAAAATATTTCACAAATTGGCAAACCCCTTGTATAAAGGTAAAACTCAAAGTAAAGGAATATGGTATACTTCGTGTAATATCCAGACAGGGTCTAGAAGACTTTACTCAAGACTTGACATATTATGTTTGAGTAAAGATGCCTTTGAGATTTTACTTGAAGGCGATGGTAATGCGATCAAGGTCTATCCATTCACTATTTTAGATCATCACCCCATTGAGTTAAATTTTTCTCTCAACAATGATGAAAAAGATGAGAATACCACCTTGAAAGGATTGTATAAACTCAGTGTGTCCCACCTTGAGGAAAGATAATTCTTGGGTGGTTCTCGGTCTACTTGGAATGTAGCAAAATTTGCCTCAGATTCTGACTCTAAAATTGATCCCTGTAATAATTTTATGGACTTGGAAAAGAAAATTCTAGATCTTATGGGAAAATTAAAGTGAAGAGGAAAATGAAATCCTTCAGAATTGCCCAAGAACAACCTATCAAGTTGGAAGCTAACCTTCAATGTGACCTAAGCAATGAATCCTTGCTCAATCTATTCTCCTCTACCAAGCATAATTTAAGGCAACATCAGATTTATTGTGCCATGGGTGCCCAAGTTTGTTCTATACTTAACTGGTTCAAACTGGGTGATAAGGGTTCCAATTTTTAAAGTCTAAGCATCAAAAATAGAAAATCCCAGGCATTAAGGAGAATGATAAGATTTTAGAAGATCAAGATTCTATGAAAAAAACATTCTTTGATTTATACTCAAAATTATTTTTAATTTAGGGGTCAAATGATCAGATTGAACAGAGCAGGGTGCTATGTGAGAAGATTATTCCAAGAAAGGTTTCCTTAGTTCTAGTAGCATTTTTTGATAGTGAGATCTCACTAGATGAGATCAAAAGTGTGATTGACTCTTTGAAATCTGATAAGGCCCCTAGTATTAATGGTTTCTCAATTGAATTCTATAAAGTAAATAAAGACTAGATTTCTACAGACTACCTAGAAATGTATAAAGAAGCAATTGGGGTGGGATTCTGGAAATCAATAAAGGGGTTATCAAGCTCATTCCAAAGGAAGGACATCCCTCCCTTGTTAAAAATTGGTGTCCAATTACATTACTCAATGTTTCTTATTAAATCCTAGCTAAGATTTTGGCAAAAAGACTTTCCCCACTACTACCCTAGATGACATTTGAAACCCAGAATGGGTTTGTGGAAAGTAGCTATATACTAGATAATCTCATTGTAAGATAGGAAGGCATGTATTGGGCAAGATATTCCCATCAAGATATTAGAATGATTCTCCTAGATTTTGAAAAAACATATGATATAATAGAATGGCCCTTTATTGAAAGAATGCTTAGGGATTTTGGATGTCAGGACAGGTTATGTAGAATGATCTCAATTTTATTCAAAGATGCTTCAACAATTATTGAGGTAAATGGGGAAATCATAGATTCTCTTCCCCTTCAAATATCAATCAGGGAAGGGTGCCCTTTTGTTCCATTCTTTTTTGTCTTGGTAGCAGATGTACTACATTATCTGCTTAAAACAAATGATATTGGCTCCCCTATGAGAGGTATCCAACTTTCTAATCAAATGGAAATTATTGATGTTCTATTTGTTGATGATTCTACTCTATTTTCTAAGGTATCCAAGGACAACCTGGCATAAGTTAGAGATAGACAAAATATCTATTTCCTGGCCTCATGGTCCAAAATCACCTACCATAAGTCTTGTATTATTGGATGGAAGGAGAATCAATTAGAATGGCTAGATGAATTTGGATGGGACTAGAAGGGTCCCAACCAATTGGTTAGATATTTGGAGATTCCATTTACTCTTAATCCTTCCCAAAAATAGATGTGGGAATGGGTTTACACCAAGATCAACAAAAAAATTGAAAAGTAGCAAGGCCCCCTGCTTTCACTCCCAAGTAGAGTCCAGGTTCGTTAGAAAATTATTTATTCATACATTTTGTATTACACTTCATGTTGGCTCTTAAAAAAAACTTAGATTAACCTATTGCATAATGTTAGGTGTGGAGTCTGATTGTCTTCCAAGATCAGAGGTTAAAATTATGGTGTTATTTTAGTCAATTTTTAAATCCCATTCTTTGTATCCAAAATGGTGTGGGGGGTTGCAAGGGGGGAACCCCCCTTGTAGGGTTTGCAGGGGATGACCCCCCTAATAGGGGGTTCAGGGGCCACACACCTTGACGGGGGTTTGGGGGTAGTGCCCTTGATGCAAAATTTTTATTTTAATTACCTCATTAAATTATAATTTCGTAGTCAATTTGAGCCATTGATTATAGGTTTTCAGATCTAATGGTAGAAGTTATGTTTAGGTGTTTTTCACCCTAAAATGTATGGAGATATGGCTAAGATGTATTTGGAGAGAAAATTAACATAGAGTGGAGGCAGAAAATGTAGAGAGGTGTAAAAAGGTTTGTTATAGGATTTTGTTTCTCTATTGTAGTGCTAAAATAATATACTGGACACATTTTGTGGATGTAACCCATTTTGGATGAACCATGTTAAATCTGGTGTCTCCTAATATGTGTATGTTTTTGGTTTATTTTGAAATGTTTGATTAATTCATTTCATAGTTTCTATTGTATACAATTTGGGAATAAATATGGATTTCATTTATCCTAACACAAAATTATTAGAGAGTTATTATGGTCAAATGGAAAGGGTAACAAAAAAAGACATGCAGTTGCTTGGAAGTTATGTTGTAAACCAAGAGATCTTGGTGGTCTTGGTCTGAAAGACCTATGAATTCAAGGTAACACCCTAGCAGTTAAGTGGATCATCAAAGACTGTAATGGGGATGAACCTTAGAAAGTATTGATTATAAATATCATTTTGAGAGGATTTCTTAAAGGTAAATCCAGATGGAAAGGTTTGCACATTGCCAAAATTATTCTCACCTTCATTCTTTTAAAGTAGCAGGCTCTCCCAATTTTGTGTCTATATGGAAGGCCTGGGACTTAGTGAAGCACTTTGTCACTGCAAAACATGTTTTTAGTTGGATGGGATCTTGTTTTCAAGGGTATAGATTAATACGGTGGAATTTTCACCTCAATAACCATTTGTTGGCCCTTACCAGGGGATGCTCTACTTTAGAATGGTTCAAGAAGGGTCTGAGGGACTTTAAGGATTTATTTGGGCCTGAGGGATGGGCCTCCTAGGATATCATTAGACACAATTATCATATTCTTACTACACAATGTAGGACTTATTCCATGGTAAGGAAAGCTCTCAAGAACTATAACTCAGTAAAAAATATTGACAATGATAATGAATTCTCAGATAATATCAAATGGATCAAAGGGCCTCCCCTTCACGAGTTCTCAACCAAGATGATTTATTTTAAACTTTCCTCTAACCATCCCCTATATTTAATGCTTAATCTCATGTGGAATGTTCGTGACTCCTACCATAATTAGGCTTATAGATTTCAAGTGGTTTGGGCTTCCTATATTGAACAAAAAAAAACTTGTTTTAGATAGTTGTTTCTATATAATAAGTTAGATGTTGGTGAAGTGATTGCCAAATGTGGGGATTTTCCCCCTTGTCTTGTGTGTAGTGATGTAGAGTTAATTTAACATCTTTTCTTTTTCTATCAATATGCTGCTAAGGTTTGAAAATGTTGTCTCTATAGGTGGTCTATTATTTTTGACTATGAAATTAATTAGTTTAATATTGCCTTTGGATATGTTTGTTCTATAAAGAAGATTCATCCACTTTTTCACAAATTTTGGTTGTTTTTCTTTATTGAAATTCTTTAGTTTATATGGAAGCAAAGGAACCATGATATTTTCAAGGTAGAATTAGGGTACTTAATGAATTCACAGTTGAAGTCATTGTAAGAGTTATGGATATGCAGATATATCTACAATTGAAGATTCCACAAAACTAGCTGAAGCACTTCCTTCAGATAGGTTTGTTGAAAGTAACTTTTAACTACATCTTGGACACTGGTGGGTATCCTAAACTTATCCCACACCCTGACTAGAGCCTTTCCCATCCTATTGCGGCTGAGGTAACTATATCAAAATATGATTGGTCATGTATTGAAGAATCCTACTTTGAGGAGGCAAAATATCATATTCCCTCATGGATGTACTCTTCTGATTCAGATAAGAAAGACAACAAGTGTTGGATAAATGTAACCAAAGACTGGATGGAACTTAATACAATCTCTAGCCCATCAAAACCCAATTTTGGAGGTAGTACGTCAATCAGGGAAGAAATGGACGTAGACACTGGTGTTCTTGTGGCAGATAATACTCTCACACAACATGCTTTTGGGGTTCGTCTGGAGTCTCCTTTGTTCCCAATTAAAGAAAAAAAAACATGGAATTTTTTTCACAAGATCTTTCAAGAATCGATAAGCAAGTTGGAAAAAATGCTGGATACAAGTCGTATACAGGAGGCAAATGAAGTAATGAATTTTACTAGAGATAACAATTTTAGTCCTCTTTTAGAAAAAATTGATAGATACTTCTTGCTAGAGGATGTGACGAAAGATAATTCACATAAGGGATCTCAAGTAACATAGAAATTGGGACCTGATATGTAAAATATGAATTATATTGTTGGAATCATTGAAACTTTAAATTGATAACTTTTTTGGTGGGTGACATTGTCACCCTGATGAAAGTCTAGTTTTTTATTTTTTGTTAGTTTTTGTTGATGCCTCCTATGTGAGGTTTTTTATATTGACATATCATTAACTTTCATAAAACTTTGATATATGGTTGGATGCTGACATTTGACTACCTATATGATAGTACCACTATTTTTTCACCCTTGGGTGATTTAGTATTTTGTTCATGATATTTCAATATATAAAAAAGAAAAGAACCATTTTCCATTTTTTTCAATTTGATTTTGTGAAACTAGTTATAATTAAATTGGTTCAACAAGATGGGATGCATAGAGATGTCAAATCATGACCTACCTAAATGGGCCAATAAATATAGAGAGCATGATAGGAATGCACCTAGTTTTTACCCTCATGGTGCTTGAGATGCATTCAAAGTCAGCTATCAATTTTATTATGATGGTGCCTAGAGGTGATATAGAGATAATTTTATAAAAGTTCCCATATCAGATTGAGACCTATACCATCGCATAGAAATCATCAATAGCTTTCCAATGGTATGTGGAACTCCAAAAATAGATCTCGTTTGCTCCTTATGCAGTTGGTCAAAGTTCTAGTCAAAGTAGGTCAACAAGTGACCAATGCTGGTCAAAATCTAAAAATTGATGATCTTTTAACTTTATGAACCAATTCCATGGTGTAGATCTCATTGCAAGCTTTCTGACACATTTTACGATTTGAAAAATGGAGTCCGTATGTGCAAGTTATGACTAATCAAAGTGATGATGTGGCCATAAAGTGATGTGGCAATAGAGTTACGTGGCAAATGAAAAGCAATTTTAATGTAGTTAAAATATAAACCATCGTATATTAGGAAATAGTTATCACCCCATATTTTTAAATACATAGGATACTATTAAAATTCCATATTAAAATGTAAAGGGATAATATAAATCCCATAAAAAATGGTGGAATGAGATATTATCCAATCCCATCAAGACAAGTGGGGATAATGATTAATATAACTATTTTTGCACCTCTAACAAGTATATAAAGGGGTGAGGGGTTATTTGGAAATCATTGGAATTGGAATTCAGTGAATTCATTTTAAGGTTTCAAAGCTCTCATGGCAGAGCCAAAGCTAGAACTAGAGCCAAAGAGCCGAAGAGATGAAGAGCCAAGAGCCGAAAGCTAAAGAGCCGAAGAGTTGAGAGCCAAAGAGTCAAAGAGTCGAGAGCTGAAAGCTAGATCAAGAGTCAGTTCCAACCATATGTTGAGTATCCTAATTTGAGTTCATTCGAGCCACTTTTTAAAGCTTCAAAGTGAGACTTTTGATAGAGAACTTCAAGAATACGAGATAACTTTTCACAACAGGAAGGTGGAAGGTCTATCCATGAGTTTCAAGACTTTTTGAAGGTCTATTACTGAGTTTTATGTTATTTTAGAGGTGTGATTCAGGAAAGTGGAGAATCTGTCTGAGAGTTCTGAGATTCTTCGAAGGGCCAAACATACACATTTGAAAGTGTTTTGGGAAGGTGAAGAATTTGTCTGAGAGTTTCGAGATTCTTCGAAGGCTCATAACACATGAATTCATTATTATTATATAAAGGTTGCCTTATACTTGCAGACATTTAATAATGAATTGGTTTATCTAATTTGTGAACCCAGAGACGTAGGCATTGCCAAACTTTGTAATCAACTTTTGTGTATTGTGGTTGGTATTTTTACATTTATTTTCTTTAAGTTGATTATTTTATGGATTAATTTTGGTATATTTAATAAATTTCCTACAAGGATCTAAGGTAAAATTGTTGTATAAAAATTAATGCCAGTTTATGGATCAGTTTAGTATCAGAATGATTCTTACCAGTGGCTAATAGTTTTTCTGTATTCTGTTAGTGAGCTTTTATTTGTGTATTGACACAAAATCATAGGCTATTTGGGACCATCATGAAGTAGTGGATATGCACCATAGTGGTTCCAATAGAGGAAAGGCTCTTGCTATCCCAGTACTAGTCAGTATTCAAAATCTCCAGTTTGACATAGGACACCATCTAGACCTCTAAACATTATCTTACGATTCACGAGAGCCTCTAGGTAGAGTGTTCCAGTTGTTTCAGAGGGATGTGTCATTAGAATCATGTTTGATGGGGACACCAAAATGGGCTGTGACTGCTGATGTTATACGCCAATTAGGCTTGCCAACATTACCACTACCACATGCCAAAATAGTTGGCATGCAAAATGACATTGTCCAAGGTATGGCAACATGTTATTGCACCTTATGATTTGTAGTTGGGAGATAGTTCTCAAACATGGTGACTCTCAATATCATCCCATTGGGCATGAATGAGATTGTTCTAAGAAATTTTTATCTCCATTTGACAAGCATCTTTCATAGATGATGGCATAGAGCTTCACCTAGATCACACTTGAATCATATAGTTTGAGATAGGGTAGGTCTCTAGACCCAGTCACGATGATTTTAGTCAAACATAGGACTCGTATGTACTAGGTGACCATCAAGAACCTAAAGGCAAGCCACATGATGATTTGTAGGGTGACTACTAAAAGAGCCAAGCCCACACTAGGATTCAATGGCTGGTAAGAAATCTTAGGTGGTAGTTAAAGGCTTTTGAGTATTTTGGTTTACCCATTTACATATGCTCATAGAACCATCAAAAATAATGTGCTAGTTAGGATGTATGAATAAGACCCATATGGGCAATATTGTGTCATACTCCATGCACAATTTTTTTTAAGACCCAAGAGGCACTTTTTGTATCTTTATATACATGCATTGTAAACATTGTAATTTTTTTTATTACAGAGTCACCTATAGAGAAGAATTGAGTGATAAGTTTATCATACTCAAGTTGTCTTCTCACATTTTGGTAGACATTTTCTATTAACAGTGGTATGTGCAGATTAGGATATGCTTGTTTCTATCAAGTGTTATTCTACAGAGAATAGTTTAATAGACCTAAGAAGCACTAGGTCCACATGCGTACTTCTATGTAAAGGCTGTTGAGGCTATGCAACAGAAGAGATCATTAGACTTATGTGTAGAGGCTCATTATAGTTGTGTTATAGAAGAAATCACTAGACTTCTGTGTAGATGCTCATTCCAGTTGTGCAGTAGAAGAAATCATTAGACTTTTGTGTAGAGGCTCATTGCAGCCGTGTAATAGAGGAGATCACTAGAATTCTATGTAGAGGATCATTGTAGCCATGTACTAGAGGATATCACTAGATCTGTGTAGAGACTCATTGAAAGCCATGCAGTAGAAAAGATCACCAAGCTTATCTATGTAGAGGCTCTTATGAAGCCATGCAATAGAGAAAATCATCACATTCTCAACCCTAGTTCTTTGTATAGGCTATTGATGGTCATGCAACAATAGAGGAATTGAGAAGGTGTGATCAGTCAGTTATTCTAAGCATTGTAGGCATATTTGTGGAACGTGCGTAGACCAATAAGACCCATCGAAGTATCTTCAAAACTGACAAGGATTTTAATTAGGTATCAGCTTTTGGTGAACTAAAAGGCTTCTCAATGGGGAGGTATGATCTAGAGATCATTTTGGAAAAGTTCCCAAATTAGATTGAGACTTATACCATCGCATATGACTCATCAAGAGCTTTCCAACAATATGCATAACTCCATAAATAGAGCTCATTTGCTCCTTATGTAACTGGTCAAAGTTTTGGTCAAAATAAGTCAACAAGCAATCAACACTGGTCAAACTAAAAAATTGATAATTTTATAATGTTTATGAACCAATTCCATGGTGTAGATCTCATCACAAGCTTTTTGACACATTTTACAGTTTGAAAAATGGAGTTTGTATGTGCAAGTTATGACCAGTCAAAGTGATGATGTGGCCATAAAGTGACATGGCAATAGAGTTAAGTGGCAAATGAAAAACCATTTTAATATGGTTAAAATATAAACCATCATATATTGGGGAATAATTAGCACCCCATATTTTTAAATACATGGGATATTATTAAAATGTAAAGGGATAATATAAATCCCATAAAAAATGGTGGAATGGGATATCCAATCCCATAAAAAAGGTGGGGATAATGATTAATTCCACTATTTGTGCACTTCCAACAAGTATATAAAGGGGTGAGGGGTTATTTTTAAATCATTAGAATTGGAATTCAATGAATTCATTCCAAGGTTTCAAAGCTCTCATGGTAGACCCAGAGCCACAACTGAAGAGCCGAGAGCCGAAGAGCCAAAGAGATGGAGAGCTAAAGAATTGAAGAGTCAAAGAGATGAGAGATGAAGAGCCAAAGATTAGAAGAGCTGAGATTCAAGAGTCAAGAGTCAGAGCAAGAGCTGATTCTAGTCATATGCTAAGTTTTTTGATTTGAGTTTGTTTGAGCCACTTTTTAAAGCCTCGAAGTGAGACTTTTGGCAAAGAAATTTAGGAATGTGAGATTGTTTTTCATGATAGGATGGTGGAAGGTCTGTCCATGAATTTTGAGACTTTTTGAAGGTCTATTGCTAAGTTTAATGGATTTTTAGAGGTGTGCTTCAAGAAAGTGGAGAATCTATCTGAGAGTTTCAAGATTCTTCGAAGCGCTGAACATACACATTTAGATGTGTTTTGGGAAGGTGAAGAATCAATCTGAGAGTTCTGAGATTATTCAAAGATCCATAACACATGAATTCATTATTATTCTATAAAGGTTGCCTGGTACTTATAGACATTTAATAATGAATTAGTTCAACTAATTTGTGAACTCAAATATGTAAGCACTACCAAACTCTGTAATCAACTCTTGTGCAGTGTGGTTGGTATTATTGCATTGTTTTTCTTTAAGTTGATTGTTTTACAGATTAATTTTAGTATATTTATTAAATTTCCTACAAGGATCCAAGGTAAACTTTTTGCATGAAAATTAGTGCCATTTTATAGATCAAGAGGTGATGCTATTGATTTGGTATAACGAGAATTGTTTAGGTGTATGGTCCTCTAGGTGTATGAAAGTACACATGGAAATCCATAATTAAATCATGACTCCTAGACCATACCATTATTTGATAGCTCTGGGACCTATCTATGTAAATTATCTCTCAGTGTACAAAAGTAGGTGTGGTAATTCCTAATTGGATCGGGACTCCTAGACTATACCATTCTCTGACAACTCTAGGACTTGACTGTGAAAACTATCTCCCAAGTGTATGAAAGTACACATGGAAATCTTTGATTGGATGGAGAATCCCAGACCATACCATTATCTAACAAGTCTGGGACCTACAAAACACACAAAAATACTAAGTCATTACAAAGCATTTTACAAAAGAAGGGCTATTTACTAGTAAAAAATGGCCTCCAAAAGGGTGCCAACTAGGCCTTAAGATGTTGGCTTCGGGACTCCAAGACACTAACATTTTTTTGAAATAAAAATTTAGTGATCGAAAAGAAACTAAGTATAAAAATATTTTGAAGCACAATGAGACTGGTTTTTTGAAGCATAAGCCTGCAAAAGATATATAAATATAAACAAAGGGGGGCTCTCTCAGATTTTTACAAACTTTGAATATTGAAACTCGATTGGAATTAACTTGTGGGGGTTAGGGCCAAGGTTTTTAAATAAGATGAGTTTCAAATTGGGCTCACTAAAGGGTTAAATTCTTTAATATTTCTAACTTTCAAGGGGTCACCTTTTATTTTATGAAAAGGGATGTGTTGGTCACAACAATAATGAGCAATGGGGCAAGAGGGTTTGTGTTTTTTTACACCACATGGGTGGTCAAAACAAAGGAGCATTTCATTCTTAAGTAATCTCAACACATGGACATAAAAGCCAAATTTGTGAAAAATTTAAGAGTTGGAAAAATGATTAAAGAAGTAGGGGGAGATGCTAACCTAATTTAACATAAGGCGAAACAAGGATATAAAATATACCTTGGGGCTCGAGATTGTTTGAGTGGTTGGAATAATTGGTGTAATCGATGGTATCATAGATCATTCAATCTCATGGACATAATTAAAACCATTTCATTTCATTTCATTTCATTGATCCTTTGTTTGAAGATGACCTTACTCTATGTCATGTTAGATTTATACACCATGGTCATAGTTTATCTAGAAAATGAGATAATTTCATAACAAATGACTTAAATTGAATGGTAAGAAAATCACTGGTAATAAACTTGATAAAAACATTCTACCACAACCAACAATAATAGATTAATTGTAACCACCACCATTGAGATCCCTCATACCAAATTGTCTTGTGAGATGAACTTATTATTAAATCCAAAGAAATTATTTTTGTCCCATATTGGAAAATTTTGGGTCATTTAGTTCATTAGACTATACTACAGACACATTCAAACAAAATTTGGGTTTCATTTTAGGTGGAGGCATCTAAATATGTGATGACAATGAAATCCTTTGTGGGCCAGATGAAGTACTACAAGGGATCATTATGATATTTAATTATATAATGAATTAAAAAAATCCATTTCTATTTCCATTAATTTTACTCATTATAACAATGTGGCAAGGTAAAAAGGTGGATGTTGGATGGATGAACTTGAGCTAGAATATTTTTTGTTATTAACTCTTATGCTCATGTTACTTCTCTTGATAAGTTTGGGTGCTATCTAGATTTTGGGGTTTAATGTTGTGTACACATTGAAAGGGTTCATGTAAAAAATGGTTTAATGTTTTATGCATATTAAAAAGGGGAAATGATTCAATAATAAAATTAAATTTTAAATGATTCAATGGTAAAACTATTTCCTTTATGCTTACTAGATTGGAATCTCAAAGTTTAAATAAACTTTATAATTTTCTCAAAGAAATAGTTTTTTGTTTTGATTCTTATCACAACATTCTTTACTTTAGATAACATTAAATATTACAACCTTGATGGGGGATATTATAGCCCATTTGGGTTTATAATTTGATCAATATTAATATAGTTGCATGTATCTCAAAATCCTTTAGATCCAAGGTTGACATTATTTGGATTTTTTTCTAGATTTTAATTTCAATTTAAAAATAGTTATAAGTTTTCTATTAGAAAATTGGACTACATATATTGAACATGACATTAAACATGTGGTCATAAACCCAAATCCTACATATCACTCTAAATGTACATTTTATGGACTGTTGTAGGTTCACGTCACCCTTAATGCACATTTTTTCTTGTATTTTTATATAGATCCTCAAAAATGTGAGGATGAATCCTATCATTGTCACTAGCCACAACTTTAGATTCAACCTATCTTGGTAGATCACTTGATAATATTATCATTTATGGTTGGGTAGAAATTAACAGATGTTATCATTTTTGAAAAATTGGATAATTTTGTATTTACCATGTCAAGAAATAGTTTTGAATTTGACTTTGTACTTGGAATGCTTTACTTCATTACTACTTTAAATGCCTTTCTAGTTTGGTTCACCTTATAATCATGACCTACTTAAATCCTTTAGGAGTCTCAATTGGATATCTTGGTTGGTGGAACTTGTGTCACCTGATAACATGTTGGGTATCATTGTTGTAAAAGAGATAATTAAGTTTAATGTGAGATGATTTTTGGCCAAGCTTGTGGGTTATTAGATTGTGATACACCTTGATCTAGCCATGTTGGTGACATAATTTTGTATTCCGGAAAAACCTTGTTTAAGAGAGCGAGATTTGTTATATTACATTTGAGTAAAGTTGATCATGAGATTTAAGCATAACATAAATCAGAGTGACCTTGGCAAGCAGTGGGAGATAAATTTTTTATAAAAGGCTTGGAAATAAAGTATTCTCCCCAAAGATGTAAAATGGAAATTAGTAAAACAGAGGAATCTTGAATAGTAGTGTAAGAATGCAATTCTCTACATTTTGGATCTTGATAGATGGATGCATAAGATGAAATACAAGAGTAAATACGAATAACAATATTTGTATAATCATCATAAGATAATTGATTTTTCAAAAGGATACTTGAGGTTTGCATTTACACCTAATTTCATATTTTCTTTATATGCTTGAAGTTTAAATATCTTTGAGCCTCAATTTTTACAACTTCATCGTAACATAGGATTTGATGCTTCGAACTTCTTCCAATTCGTTAAAGTAAGCTTCACACACTATCAGGTTACAACATGATTAAATATTATGGTAAATGTCAAATATTGAATTCAACATGAAAGAGGTAGAAATAAATGGCATATTAAAAATGTCATAGAAAAAATGGTTACTTAAGATATATGGTAAAATAAGGGGTATTGTATGATTACAATGGTGTATTTGCAAGGGTTGTTAAAAAATATAAAATTGAGAGGTGGAACTAGAAATAGGGGTATTATGTACTATCATATGAATGAACATGACATACCACTAGCTTACGTAGTAAATCCCATTTGGTGAAAAATGAGAATTCAAATGCACTAGCACAAATCTCTCTATGGGGAATCTCCATGGGTTCTATGAGATCCAACAAATTAAATGAAAAGCCCGCCTAATGTTTTATCTAATTTTGGATTAGTTTGATTAATTAACCCTCATTAGATATAATTATTGGAAAATCATTCAAATTATAATGATATACAAATATATGCAATTTTGAATGTAAAATAACTCAAGTATATCCAATATGTATTTTTCAAATATAAAAAATAATATAAAGGATGACATGCTTAGCATTTGAATGCTATGTGGAGGACTATGATTGTAGGTAGTTGGTAGGAAAGGTGACAAACTAGATTGCAGAGGTTTTGGATTTATGTGTGCCCCAAGATGATATCATCACTGTTAAGTCAGCTTCATCAAATAATATGTGCTAAATTATAAGGTTCCATATGTGTGGAATTAGCTTTTTTTGGGAATAGGTAGGTGCGTCTACTTCTCCTTTGGATTTTTGTGTGATCCTGAGGTTTGATTATTTGCATAACTCAAAAAAATATTTCTTCTTCAATTGTAACCATATGTCCACTTGTATGTACTATTCTAGTGCCTAAAAAAGTGATATAAATATGGGTTGATTTTACCTAAACCAACCCCTATTGACTGGTTGAGCATTGAATACTATAGACACTCAATTCTCACCACTTTCATGTCAAAATTACAATCATAAGTAATTTTTTGAAATAATGCACAAATCACCAAAACACCCAAATTCACCCACATACCTGACATGCATACTCTAAAATGATTGGGGAATCTTTGATCAGGGAAATATACTATAACCAATTATCAACTTCATCTAATTCAATCCGATCCAAATTGTTTTTTATAAGTGACATTTTCAACCAATTAAATGGAGTAATTATCAAACTTCCAATATTGCACAAAATCTAATCAAGGTTACTTAGCTAATCAAACTAGATCAAATGGATAAGTAAATAAATACATAGCAATTGGATAAATTTATATTGTGTTAAATAAAAAATTCAACAAATATTATGATTTGTGACATTATCATGACCTCATTCAAAAATTTGGCAAGCACTATCATGAATGCAAGAAATATAAACATAAATTGAGAATTTGGAATCCATGCCTCATTAATGCAAACTATTTTTAAAATATTTATAGCATTAATCACTTCAAATTAAATTGGATTATGGCCACACATTTCATTCTTGATCCAACAGTTATAATCTATTTGTTCAAGTTATAAATAGAGGGTCACCCCTCTAGGCATAACAAGTTTTTCTGTGTGTGTGTATATATTTATATAAGAGATTCAACCATTCTTCTTTTTGATTCAATCCAACCACTCATAAACAAGGGAAGATGTTGACATAATGCACTAACGACATTGTTGAAGACTCCAAACTCTATAATCTGAGCACAAACAAACTTGAATCAGGGTTGGAGAAGGAATCCATGGGAAATATATAATATTTGCTTATGTTTTTCTATTTGTTTGTTTTCTCTTAGACCTTATCAATATGATGTATTGTCCCTAAGGTGTCTTGTTCATTAATTTGTTGTTTTGAATGAGCTAACCCCTCTTGTAATCATAATCTACATTTGACATGCCCAGTGGGACCGACATACCCCACAATATCCTTGAGAACATTCTAGCACCTTAAAAATACAAAAGGAGATCATGTTTGAGTTTTTTCCACTTTTATCCTGCTAGATTTTCCACAGTTTTATTTTTTACAAATTAATGGAATCACTCTCCATATCAGTGGGTTCGCATAACATAATCAAAGATATTGACCTATGGAATGATGATATCACTCGTGTTATTTTTTGTCTCTATTGTGTTTTTTAGGAAAATGGTGGGAATGATCTATGTTTCAATGATATCACATTGTATAAATGATGAGATTACTCTATTGCATTACAACTACTAAATGATGAGATAGAGAACCTTAACGAAGGAAACAACTTGCAAATTGATGAGATTATCCAACAAATTTGTGGAATTGCCAATGTAATAATATATGGATTTTGTTTCATTTATTTTCTAATATTGGCATAAACACCCTACTAAATGATGATATCATCCTAAAAATCAATGATATCATCCTGCTAATCAATGAGGTCACTGGTTTTCTATTCTCTATTTTTCTTTTATAGAATGTCAGGATTGCTTTGCTAAATAGTGAGATCACACCGTGTGTTTTCCCTGAGAGCTAAATAAATAGCCTATTAATTTCCCATGCTTGTCAAAGACCACATTCTAAACTTCTAACTTGTTTTTTGTAGGATCATGGGTCAAAGAAAGTGGATTAATAATTAAGATATTTTTCTTGTCACAAACATTTTATTTAGTGTTTAAAATGAACTCATCTTTAGATTTGGGCTTACAAAGTTGTTTGTGTTTAAGTTATTTTCTTTCTTGATTTTTATTCAAAGTTCATTATTGAGTTATGTGTATTTTTGAGACCTTATACATGCATATGCTCTCCCCTTTGTTCTTAGGATCTTGGGTGACCTTGGAACGTGAATAAAGTCACTTTTATTTATTCCCAAAGATTCACCAAAGTATGCTCTTCTCTTGCCCTTAATGGGATTCCTAAGAATCTGAAATGGTGTTATTGTTTTATGTTTTTTGGAGTTCACAAGAGAAACATACAAGCAATACAAATTGTTTGAATGTAGTATTGTAATATTTAGATCTAATCAATGTAATACATTACTTTGATAATAAAACTCATTTAAACATGTGTAATAAATATATCAATAATTGAACAACTACATGAATAAAGGGTGTAAGAGAGCATATCTTGTTTGATGTTCTATTCTAGAATATGACAATGCTTAGGGATCATCACATGATTGTAACAGAGATATCGGTTCCATTCATTCAGAGTTTTGACTATGTTTAACCATTGGAGACTTGCATCCAAGTTAGACACCTACATCAATGATAGTGTCTTGAGGTTGACACTAGTGTCTAGACCATAATATAGCTTTATTTTTAAATTCATCAGTTACTTTGTTATAGGTTTTTGTTTCCTTTCTTTTGATGTCTTTATATCTAGCTTATGGACTGTTGATCCTCATGAAATGACAAATCCCTAGTTCTTCATCTTCATGGTGACCTTGGGGAAAATGGGTCAATGGATTCATGGTGTTGATCTAACCCCAAATACCCCTCTATCAATGAGCATTGCCTACATAACTAATACTCCAAAGAGGGCCTCAATTGTTATAGTTATCCCCTATGTGTTGGCTTGTGTGTAAATCATGAAATATGTAGAAAATAAGTACAATAGTGGCCTAATTTGTAACTTGGAAAATTAGGCTTTTGTACTACTTCTTTAATAATTTAGAATTGTATATGTGTTGTCCCTATGACTTAAATGAAATAAGAGAAAATAAGGAAGCTTTGCTCAATTGAATTCTTGATAGAGTGCTTTTGATAAGTTGCCTTGGTCTCTTTTGGTATTTTCTAAGTGTTTCTTAGGTGAGAAATGGATGAGGCTTGATCTTGTATTTATATCAATCCCTTTGGAGAGTAACTTGCATTAAATCACTTAGGATGATCATTAAGATATATTTTATTTACAAAATATATGACTTTAGGGCACTAGACACTTGTGTCATTGTAAGACACCTACATCGATATAGGTGTTTATCCTAGACACGAGTGTCTAGGGAATAAGAAAACTATGAACACGCTCATAACTTATAGAGGTGGAAGATAAGTACAATTTAAGCATTATGGATATGATAGAAGGTTTGATTTATCAATATAATACTACTTAGACTAAGAGATAGGCCAAGGGGTACAAGATAAAATAGATGTGAGAGTTGGCAAAAGCAAGAAATGTCTAAAAATAAGAGGAATAACTAACATCTAAGTTTGCCAAGTGTATAAGACCAAGGTGATATATAATCCATAAATATCATATAAAATTCCCCCTCTTTAATATAGTAATAAAATATATAGATTAAAGGAAATGAATGTGTACTTGGGTGTGTATTACACACCTTGTCTTTGCATGAGCCCAACTTGAGTGTTTTTGTAGTGACTAAACTACAACCAAGAGCATGTTACAATATATAATTAGTGCATATAATATGAAATTGAAATTATTTGAAAAGATTGAAATTAAAAGAGCAAAGTTTAAAAGTACACATGTGTATCGATGTAACTGCCTTATCTATTGGCAAGTTGATTTGAAAAGATATATCATTGTAAGGCTTTGAGACTGAGATTAGAACACATACACACACATATACATATACATATGCATATATATCTAGAAAGTTCATATATCTAAGGATATATATATATAGAGAGATTGAAATACACATGCTCCCAACCTTGGAGTAAAGGTGAGTTGTTACTCGGTAGTTGAGATTAACTCAATTATTGAATCCAATCATACTTATAAATTTATGAGGTTGGATGATACAATCAAGTCCAACTTGAAAACTTAGCAAGTTTGAGTGATTTAATCACCTCAATCATACAAAAAATAAACCAACTACTACTATAGATTGGCTCAATATAGTCTATACAAGTTTGATATGGTGGGTGGTGATAGTCAAAAGATATAGCCAGATTAGTAATAAACCTAAAATAGCAATAATTCCCACAAAATTGATAAAAAAACCTCAATTTTTTTATTTTCTTAAAATATTATCCATATTCAATAAAAAAATTGTGTAAAAATTTGAAACCAATCAAAATATATTGATGATTCCATAAAACTAGGGTTCACCACCCACAAATTGCCCAAATCAAAGCTCTGAGACCACTTGTTATAATCCACACTTATAATATTTCATAAATAATGCAAAATAAATGTAGATCAATTTAACACAATAGATATTGGTGGACCAAGATGTCTAAATATTCAATATATGCTGAATACCCTTAAGATAAGACAACACCATACAATACTCCTTTAGAAAGGAATAACTCCACAATGTCTCCTTGAGGGGACAACCTCCAATATCTTCTTATAATAGAAGATTCAATGCTTACTTGATATCTTTACAATGATAATCATCTCCTTTATATAGATCTATAATGGATGGATAACCTCTTAATCCCAATGTAGGCCGACCATTATCCAATGCACTAATTCTACAAGTTACTCTATTAGTAATATATTGGACCCATATAACTACTAAGGGGGATGTGTGCCACATGTCAGCATCTCCATTAACCCATATACAATAATATATCATATCCCTATGTACATAGCATTGTCTTTGAAGAGTTTTAAAAATTGAAATTGATTTGGATTTTGTAATATTAGGCACACATTGCATAAAATATTCACCTTAGATATGTCTCATGCTAAAACTGTGTATACTAATGATACCAATGTATAAAATTTTACCACAATAGTGAATTTGAATCAAATAATTATGTACTTTGGCCAATTTAGAAGCTGTGTAAGTGTGTACACCATGCTTCTAAAGCATGCCCCCACTATATATGGATAAATATGAAAACTAAACTAAATACCAATATGAAGAAATATGAAAACTGATATAAGTGCCAATGTGGAGAAATGAAAAAAACTAATATAAGTATCAATGTAGAGAGCATGTTTCTAAAACATAGCCTCACAATAATCTAGAGATAGTGAATATCGAATAAGTGTGGAGAACATGCTTCCAAAGCATGCCCCCATTGAATCTAAAAATTATACCAAGTGTGGAGAACATGCCTCTATGACATGTCCACACTAATGTGCCCCCCTTCTGAGGTGAGGAAAGAATAGAAACTAGTAGTTACCTCATCTTGAAAGGATAAGACAACTATATAATTTGTGAATGGAACCATTTAACATATAGAAAGAACATGCATATGTAGATATAACATTGAGGTGCACTCAAAAGCAAGTCAAAAGTCAATGGTCCAAGGAGACAACAAATAAAGGGCCTGTTCAAATGCCTCACAATTGAAGGGACAATCAAATGCCCACAAAAGTAAGAATATCAAATTCAAATATCCATACAATAAATAATGATATATGCAAATGTCAAAGAAAACACACATAAGCATTGGGGTTACAAATAAAAGAGCATATTCAAATGCTCAAATAAATAAGACAATAACAAGGCAAAACACTCAAGGAGGTGCATAAAAGAAAGCATAAGTAGCTCTCATAAACATATCATAGTATCTCATGGATCAAATGTGTTAATAAAAAATGTAAGTGCATAACATATCAAGTACCCTGTAGAAGCTATAAGCATGAATAAAGACATGTGTAAGTACATAAAAGCTCAAACATGATAATGAAAGGTGATCGTAGAACCATATAACTTGTGAGTATCAAGATCAAAGAAAATGGATGCCCCCAAGGGCAACATGACATGAGTAGAGGGAAGGCCCAACATTTAAAATAAGAATATATCATGTATATATGTATGCCTATATCACACTCAAATATAAGTGTGACACATGTATATGTAGAAGTAACTGAATATGCCATACATCAACATGGAACTAACACATAAATGCCAATGAGCCAATAAAACTTGATTATGCTAAAAATATTTTTGGACTTTTGAATGTTTTTATTTTTTTGATTTTTTTAGAATATTCAAAGAGACTACTCTATGATCTCATCTAATGGATGATCAAGTACCTCCCTACTTGGCACTTGACAACCTTAAGTTGGATCTTTTACATTGTTTAAATCATGATTGGATAAGTTTGAAAGGTACATAACATGTTCCTCCTCACATTTTACATGTGTAGTAGAAGAAGTAATGTTATCATTTGGAATATTATGAATTTGCCTTCATGATAAAAATAAACATCTTGCTGATTTAGATCAATTTTATCTTCCATTTGGTATAACCAAAGAATTCATAGTGTAAATGCATATGGATATGTGGTAGGCATAAGACAAACATGTGTTTGAATCACTTTAGGACCACAAACAATTGGTATTGTTATGTTATGCAAGGAACCTTTCTAACAAACCTTTATTTCTAGGTCTTGTAGACTAAAACCAAGCTACTGAAAAATGATTTATATGGCAAGTAGTTTTTTTTCATGTAGGATAAATATGGTTATGCCAAAAATAAGCACCACCCATGGATAAGGTGATTATCAAATCGTGTTTGTATGGATGTTATTTAATTTTTTTATTTTGACTCTCATGGTGTGTTGTGTGTGCTTACTATAATGTTAAATTATTATTTGAATGATCATGCATATAATTGCTAAATATTTTCTGTTTCTATTGACCACTAGGTTGTGAACTTGTTTCATTTAGAGGTTCATCATTTTATCATCAATGAGATCTTGGATCTTATGTTTTAAGGTAAAGTATATGTTCATAGAATGCCCTAATCCCTGATGATAATGACAATAATGATTCACATCATATCCTTTGGGTAGGAGGTCTAAACATATAAACCTTTATAGCATAAGGGAGATATATAATCTTACACTTTATTATTCATGGGATTAATGAAGTTGGAGACTTAGGCAAATATGATAACCATCTCTTCAGTACTTTAGATAGAATTATCTAGTTAGGTTGTCATACTAGTGTATCAATTTTATACTCATATTCATAGGATTGTGGTGTAGGATTATCTATTTGTTATACTATTACATAATGTTTGAAGGGATTAATATTCATTAGATATATGTAAATGAATCCATGATACATAAATTTTAAGCACATGTGCAAAGTAAGGGGAACTACATACATCTCATATATCCAATGTTGTCCCAAGAAAATTTTATAGTTCGAATCATTTGGCATAACTTGGCACAAAGTGGGTAATGTACCAGAACGCATGGTAATATTCAATGTTATTTATCCCAATACTCATCACAAAATATTATCAAATCCCTTGATGCTCATATTAGATGATTCTAAATATGAAAGTCTAATGCCAATTAAGGAGAGAAAGGATATGTTTCAAATGTTGAGCCTTGAGCTATTGTCCACAAGAACTCAT
The DNA here is from genome assembly GCA_037957365.1 of Torreya grandis. Taxonomy (NCBI): domain Eukaryota; kingdom Viridiplantae; phylum Streptophyta; class Pinopsida; order Cupressales; family Taxaceae; genus Torreya; species Torreya grandis. Next base: position 831,475 of record JARHVA010001656.1, read on the forward strand.
TTTATCATTTTATTACAAACACACACATGCATGTATGGTGGAAAATAAGTATTTATCAGAGGTTGGGATGGTGGATCCTCTTTTTCAAATGATATAGTATGTTTGGTCCATTTTATGGAATTTAATATAAGGGCCACTTGTAATGACTGTGCATTCTGCGGTAAGTTTGTCATCTATAATGTTCTCACAAAAATAACCTAGCAAGGTGGTGACTTGTCTAAAAAGTATAAAAGTGAAATCTTATCATTATATGTGTTTGAAATTGATGGGATATTCTCATGTTGGTTTTATTGATTGACTTTATAAGTTTGGGTTGAGGGAGTCAAGAATTGATAAATGATATTCTTTGAGTTCACCTCTTTACCTCTTTACACCTAAAGGTAATAATGTTTGCATTGTATGTTCGATTTTGCATTATATCTACAAAAGCAATCAATGTTATATCACTTGGTACTTAGGTATAATGTAATGCCTCACATAGGATATCTTTATAGATAGTGGAGTACTTTAGAAGCTTGAACATTGAAATTTTAGGACACATGCTGCATGATTTATCAATAAGACCACCACCAATGACATCAGTTTTAGAAGGCACTTGCTCTAATGAATTACCAAAGGAATTTTTAAGAGAGATCAAAGGTTGTTTTTGATTTAAAACTCTCTCATTATTGGAATGAATTTTCTTAATATATTTAACAAGGTAACTAATGTAGCAAACCATAGCAATTATGACATATTGGAACTGAAAATGGGTGATAGATGCATCTATATTACACATATTTTATAGAAATAAGGAATCAACAACAAAAAAATAAAAAAATCTTAATTTACATGGGGTTTGATTTTCAAAAATTAGGTTCACCAAATGTTTTATGATTTTAGAGTTCACAAGAGAAACATAAAAGTGATAAAAGTTGTTTGAATGCAATATTGTAATATTTAGATCTAAACAATGTAATACAATACTTTGACAATATATTTCATTTAAGCATGTGAAATAAATATAGAAATGATTGTGCAACTACATGACTAAAGGGTGAGATAGCATATCTTATTTAATGTTTTATTCTGGTATATGACAATGATCAAGAATCATCATAAGACTATAATAAATACATGGGTTCCATTCATTCTAAGTTCTGATTGCATTTAGCCACTAAACACTTGTGTTTAAGTTGGACACCTGCATTGATGATAGTGTCCTAATGTTGATGTTATTGTCTAGACTATAATAAAGCTCCATTTTTAAATTCATCAGTTGGGTTTTTATAGGTTTTTGTCACCTTTCTCCTAATGTTTTTAGATTGGGTTATGGATTTTCACTCCTTATGAAATGGCAAAAACCTAGTTCTTCATTTTCATGGCAACCTTGGAAAAAATGGGTTAGTGGGTTCATGGTGTTGAGCTGACCCAAAAGACTACTCTGTAAATGAACATTGCCTACATATCTAATAATCTGAAAAGGGCCTCAGATTAATGTATTTCTCCCTATGTGTTGTCTTGTGTGTGAATCATGTAATATGTAGAAAGCAATTATAACAATGACCTAATTTGTAACTTGGAAAATCAGGGTCTTAGGCTGTTCCTTTAGTACTTTAGACCTATATATGTGTTGTTATTATGACTAATATGAAAATAGGAAAGATTTTCTCAATTAAATGCTTGATAGAGTACTTTTGATAAGCTACCTTGGTCTCTTTTAGTATTTTCTAGGTGTCTCCCAAGTGAGCAATGAATGAGTGTTGATATTGTATTTATATCAATCCCTTTGGAGAATAACTTAGATTAGATCACTTAAGCTGACCATTAGGATATGTTTCATTTTAAAAATAGATGAACTTAGGGCACTGAACACTTGCATTAGAGTAAGATACCTATGTCAATGTAGGTGTCTATCCTAGATACTAGTGTCCAAAGAACATGAAAGTAGGTATAGGCTCAAAACTTGCAGAAGTGGAAGATAAATACATTTTAAGCATTCTAGGCAAGATATAAGGTCTAGGTCATCAATATAATACTTTTCAAACTAAGAGATAGGCCAAGGGAGACAAGATAGATTAGATGTGAGAGTTGGAGAAAGTGAGAAAGGTCTAAAACTAAGAGGAACAACCAAGGTTTGAGTTTGCTAAGTGTACAAGACTAAGGTGCTATATAATCCATAAATATCATCTAAAATTATTTTTATTATTTTTATTTTAGGCTTTGTGATTGGGGTGTCATTTCCTTAACATGAGCCCTTTAGAGTAAATGACTAGGGCTTGATATCCCAACATTTATACCAAACCTTGTTTATCTGGTGGGGTATATAAATTAAGGAGCATACCAAAGTAAAATCCTAAGGAGTTGTATTTTAAAAACACCATGATATGAGGAGCCTAAACCACTCCAATACCTAGGGTTATTTGTGGTCCCTTAGAGAATCCAAAAATTAGGTAGCGTGATCACTGAGAAGTGATGCCTAGCATGGTCATCAAGGGGTTAGACCCTCCCATGAATAGCCTAATTTTGGATTTATTCATTACCAGAGTTTGAACCCATATACCGAAAGGTATCAGGACCATTTAGTAAATCCAAATTGTAAAAATTTTAGAATAAGACCTTTTGGACATAAAACCTTCACTAATATATGGTTTACAAAATAAAAAGTTCTTGAAGATTGCCTAGTGCATATAGACTATGAGGGATGGTCTTTCACCTTTAGTTAAATTAAACTTTTCCTCTCATAGAGAGTAAATTGATGGGTTAGTGATTGTGTTGTAAACCCGTTATAGCATTAAACCAAGGATTGTATTGCTTTTATGTTGTTTCTTGGATGTTGTGTTATACTTATATTGTATTCAAACCAATTCTAAATTAAGTCAAAATCAACTTATCTAAAAAATTGTCATATCACATTTGAGCAATAAGGCATTATTCTACCAAATTTTCAAGCCATCGTTACCTTTCATAATAAGGTATTTCTCTACCCATTTTTTGGGTTATATTTTCTCCATTTTAAAGCATTATATTTTCCATTTGGTATGGTTCTTTGTCCTTAGTGTACCATTACACTACCCATTTGAAAAAAACTCCAAATCAAGTTCATTGAGCCAAAATGCATTTCTCATTCTAATCCCAATCAATTCTAATTTTGACCAACTTCCAATTTTGAGTCAATTTCAACTTCAACTCCAAACTTTTAAAAGTTAACTAAGGTCAAATAACCAAATTCAACTTTCAAAAGTCAACTAAAATCAACTTTGGACTCAAGTCAATTTCAAACTTAAAACATGAATCAAATTCAAAAGTTAAGTCAAGATCAAATATTTTTGAAATTTAAGGTTCAAAATCAGTTAACAGACATTTGAGAAATCATTCTTAAACCTTTTGACTATCTCATTTCAACTTTGATTAGACTATTTAAATAAAATTTTGTGCTATATTTGACATTCCATTTCAATAAAGTTTATAACTTAAATCACACATCAAGTTACTTGAACCTTGAATTTGATCGTAAAGTACTCCAATAACATTCAAAGTCACAACTTAACTTTCAATCATTTCTCAAAGTTACTAAAATCAACTTTGAATTATCAAAACCAAGCATTGTGTATGATCACATCAAATTGGCTCAAAGTTTAAAACAAAGATCACTTAATTCTAAAATGTTTAGATACATAATAAGTGGGGCTGTTCATAATACTAATTCTAAGGGAGAATGGTTTTATGATCCATTTGGGTCCTTTCAAGACAATTAAAGCTAATAAGAAGAGGTTTATCCACCTATGTTTGATGATTCCATGTCTAAATATAGGATATACCTCATGATCCTAGTTCCACTCAGGGATAATCTCTTGTGTGAGCTTCTACCCAAGTTACTATTAGCCAATTTTTGGATACCATTAGAGAGGTTCATAAATAACTTGACCAATCAAACCTACACCTTGATTAACCACCTTGAAAATATTTTGCAAGTCATGATTAAAAAAATTTAAGGTAGTTTTGATAAAATTAAGTTAATGATCCTTCTTAGTCTTGTGTTATTTTAGCCATACCATGATATGAAAAATTTGATTCAGAAGGTGTCAACGGTTTTTAAGTCTCTCTCAAGTCATCCCACCCTTTGACCACCTCTCATGAACATTATATTCATGTTTGGAGAAGTTAATGTTGTTTTGTAAAGTTTAAGGTAAATGTCATGCAAAAGAAAGGTAAATGTCATGCAAAAGAAAGGTAAATGTCATGTAAAAGAAAGATACATGTGGCCAATTTTAATGCATGTCAAGGCTTATAAATTTAATTTAAAAACTAAAAAAGATGAAATGTACGTACAAACACACTTGTCAAAGCATATGAAGGATATTTCCAATGTGATAAATGTTAAGATTTGGTCAGAAAAGGTCAAAACCATGATTGCTTGTAGGTTCAATGTACAAAAGAGAATAATCATCTCAAAAAGTCTATTTTGGTCACTTGTAAGGATATGAGGAGCTCATATTTAGATGGATATTCATGTATAGGTGTATATTCACCTCACTGAGACCAATTCAATAGACAACAAGCTTGTATATATCTAAAAAGGGAACAAATGCATTAAAAGCTCCATTGAACTCCTTGGTAGGCTTGCAAGGGTAATTTTGGTTTGCTCATTCCATACAATGGAGAGAGAGTTGGGACCTAAGTCTTTTAATAAAGGAAGGGTTCATAATGGACTTCAAATCCATGGACATATATTTTTTTAGATTGGTGGCCCCTCCTTTATGAATAATCACTAAGACCATTAGGTGGTCTAAAAACTTACATAAACTCCATATACTTAGTTTTCTCATTGAGATGGCAGTTTGAAGCATGTTAGAGACATGAGAGGTTATAGGGGGTATGAAAAATCTTCATTCATGACTCTCCAAGCCTTACTTGTCACTTGTGAGCTCAAGAAGATAGGAAACCTCCACTTTTTCACAGTTTACAGGTTGAAGGTCATGGTCTCTTGATGTTTTGGGGTTTTCAATAGAATGGAGGTATGTTAATGAGGATCACACATAATATTTTCACTCCATATAAAACTATTCAGGTCTATTAAAGAGTTCTCTATTCTTAGTACTCACCAAAAACATCTCAATAGGCTAGTGACTAGCAACTTCTCAAAGTGTTCATCATTGATCAGGGTAGCAGGTAGAACCCTAACAACATGGGAGTTTTACATTGTGTGAAAAGAATGATGAGTGGTTTAGGTAACATAGTTGGTCTCTTGGAACCCAATTTTATCTCTTTAATTCATAATTTGAACTCAAAAAGGCAAAAAAATTCATGTCATGATTCACCAAAAAATTATGTATAAGCCTGCCTACAAAAAGGTGAATTGAAAAGGTTTAAATTTGCATTATTAGTGATGTATGAGGGTTTTAACCTCATAAAAAATGTTGTGAAGTAGTGGAGAGTTATTATCAAGGTCAAGATGATCAAAATAGGTATCATGAAAGGCTTAAATCAATGAAAATTTAGACATATAATGTTAGCCAATTTTTGGCTACCATTAGAGAGGTTCATAAAAAACTTGGCCAATAAAACCTACACCTTGATTGATCACCTTGAAAATATTTTTGAATTCATGCTTAGAAAACTTTAAGGTAGTTTTGACAAAATTAAGGTAATGATCCTTCTTACTCTTGTGTTAGTCTAGCCATACCATGATATGAAAAAGTTGATTCAAAAGGTGTCAAAGGAAGCTAAAAAAGATGAAATGTACACAAAAACACACTTTTAAAAACATATGAAGGATATTTACAATGTAATAAATGTTAGGAGTTGGTCAGAATAGGTCAAAACCATGATTGCTTGTAGGTTCAACATACAAAAGAGAATAATCATCTCAAGAAGGCAAGTTTGGTCACTTGTACATGTATGAAGAGTTCATATTTAGATGGATATGCATGTAGCGGTGTCTCTTCACCTCCATCATACCAATTCCATAGACAAAAATCTTGTATAGATCTAAAAATGGCATAAATGCATCAGAATCTCCATCAAGCTCCTTGAAAGGCTTGCAAGGGTAGTTTTGGTTTGCTCATTTTGTACATAGGAGAGAGTGTTGGGACATGAGTATTTTACAATATGAGGGGTTCCTAATGGCCTTAAAATATATGGCCATAGTTCTTAAATTGGTTGCCCCTCATTTATGAACAATCACTAAGACCAGGAGGTGGTCTAAAACCCTACATAAACTCCATATGCTTAGTTTTCTCATTGAGATGGTAGTTTGAAGCATATTGGAGACATGAGAGAAATAAAAGTGGTTCTAGGGGGTTTGCACAAGATTCATTATGATTCTATAAGCCTCACTTGGCACGTGTGAGCTCAAGAAGATAGGAAAACTCTAATTTTGCATAGTTTGCAAGTTGAAGGTCATGGTCTCTTGATGTTTTAGTGTTTTCAATATAATAGAGTATGTTTATGAGGATAACACATCATATTTTCACTCCATATAAAACTATATAGGTTTATTAAAGATTTATCTATGCCTACTTCTCACCAAAACCTTCCCAACGGGTTGGTGACTAGCAAATTTTCAAAGTTTTCATCATTAATCAGGGTAGCATGCATAACCCTAGAAACATGGGAGTTTTACATTATGAAAAAATAATGATAAGTGGTTGAGGTCACATATTTGGTCTCTTGGAACCCAATTTGATCTCTTCAATTCATCACTAGAACTCAAAAAGGCAAAAGAAGTCATGTCATAATTCACCATATGATTGTGTATAAGCCTGCCTACACAAAGGTGAATTGAAAAAGTCTAACTTTAAAGTATTAGTGATATATGAGGGTCATAATCTCATAATTTTTTTTTTGAGGTAGTGAAGTCTTCTCAAGTTCAAGATGATTAAAATAGGTGTCATGAAAGGCTTAAAGCAATGAAAATGTAAACCTACAATATCAGCCAATTTTTGGTTACCATTAGAGAGTTTCACAAAAAACTTGGCCAGTAAAATATACACCTTGATTGACCACCTTGAAATTTTTTTTTAAGTCATGTTTAGCAAACTTTAAGGTATTTTTGACAAAATTAAGGTACTGATCCTTCTTACTCCTGTGTTAGTCTAGCCATATCATGATATGAAAAAGTTGATTCAAAAGGTGTCAAAGGTTCATAAGTGTCTCTCAAGTCATCCCACCATTTGAACACCTTGAATGAACAATATATACATGTTTTGAGAAGTAAGGTTGTTTTGTAAAGTTTAAAGTAAATGCCATGCAACATAAAGCTGCATGTGTCCAAGTCTAACACATATCTAGGCTTGTCAATTTAATGTCAAAGCTTAAAAAAATGAAATGTACATACAAAAACATGTGTCAAAGCATATGAAGGATATTCAAAATGTGATAAATGTCAAGAGTTGGTTAGAAAAGGTTAGAACCATGATTACTTGTAGGTTCAACGTACAAAAGAGAATAATCATCTCAAGAAGGCAATTTTGGTCACTTGTCAGGTATGAGGATCTTATATTTAGATGGATATGCATGTATAGTTGTCTCATCACCTTCCTTAGACCAATTCCATATTAAACAACCTTGTATAGATCTAAAATGGGAACAAATGCATCACAATCTCCATTGAGCTCCTTGGCAGGCTTGCAAGGGTAGTTTTGGTCTGATCATTCTTAAATATTTTATCATAGGAGGGGGTCCTAACAGCATTAAAATCTATGGAAATAATTATAATATTGGTGGCCTCTCCTTTACGAACAATCACTAAGACCATGAGATGGTCTAAAACCCTACATAAACTCCATATGATTAGTTTTCTCATTAAGATGGTAGTTTGAAGGATGTTGGAGACATGAGAGAAATAAGAGAGGTCATAGGGGGTCTTCACAAGCGTCATTCATTATTATCTAATCCTAACTTGGCACATGTGAGTAATAGATGATAGTAAACCTCCTTTTTTACATAATTTGTAGGTTGAAGGTCATGGTATCTTGATGTTTTGGGGTTTTTAAAAGAATGGAGGTATGTTGATGAGGATCCCAGATCAAATTTTCAATCCATATAAAAATATATAGGCCCATTAAAGAGTTTTCTATGCCTACTAGTCACCAAAATATTCCCAACAAGTTGGTGACTATCAACTTCTCAAAGTGTTCATCATTGATCACGATAGCAGGTAGAACCCTAAAAACATGGGATTTTTAAATTATGTGAAAAGAATTATAAGTGGTTTAGGTCACATATTTGGTCTCTTGAAACCAAATTATATGTCTTAAATGCATCATTAAAACTCAAAAAGGCAAAATAAGTCATGTCATGATTTACCAAAAGACTGTGTATAAGCCTGCCTACACAAAGGTGAATTGAAAAGGTCTAACTTTGCATTATCAATGATGTATGAGGGTCATAACCTCATAAAAAATGTTTTGAGTTAGTGGATAAGTTTTCTCAAGGTCAAGATGATAAAAAAAAGTATCATGAAAGGCTTAAAGTAATGAAAATGAAGACCTATAAGTCTACAAACATGTAGGTCTCTTTTTCATATGAAATGCAAGGAACATTTATTAGGAGGTGAGATTAATAGGGTCTAGAATAGGTTATGGAGAGGTTGAAAATGCCTTACTTTGATAAGAAAACATAACACATCAACTTACTTGATTGGAAAGTGTTTTAGGTCTATTGAAGACTTAGAAGGGTTGTAATGCTCTTAGCCTTACCATAGTGAAACCAATATGAGATTGGTTTTTCATTTATATAAATGGCTTAAACATGTATCTTAGACAAATATTGAATTCACACATTCATTGATTTGTTTTGGTTGAAGAAGGAAATATAGGAGATCACATGCAATCAACTAGGTGAGAGATATACTCCTTGATAATGGACTGTGCGACTTCAAGAAACATGACTGTGTTGTGTTCAGGTGAATATTCAAGGTAGTTTTAGTCATTTGAGGCATGTAACAAGTCATAAAATAAGAGAACACATTGTCTACAATCTCACCACTGACCAAGTAGTTTGGTATAAACCTGAGAGGAAGGATGCAAGGTTTTATTTAAATTGATGATTTAGATAGGTAGGTAGGGTTTGTGAGGTGCTAAGAATTAATGGAAAGTATATTCAAATAATTTTGGTGATTTCAAATGAAAGGAAAGTCATCATAACAGTTCAATAGGGTCTATTTTGCAAAGTTGATCACAAACCCTCACAACAAACTAAGTCAAATACTAATGGGTTATAGATTTTATATTCTTCAAGAGACCACTTGCATAGGTCAGGATAGGTGATATAGACCATACTAAAGTGCTAATAATCCATAACAAACACCAAAATACCTCTTTTGTTCCTCTGAAACTCTCTCAAATGGATACCTACAGGTTGCGGGCATGAGAGGCTATTTTTGGAAGATTGGAGCTATATCAATCAAATGCATGGGGGGAATGGATATTGGAGGAGTGAAAGAGACTTTTATGCTCCAATTATATGTCATTATTTTAGGGATCAAATTCCTATGTATTATGAATAATCATTAAGATGACAAACATATCAAAACCCTATTTTAGCCTAAAGAAGAACTTGAAGTGGCATAGTGTTTTTCTTGGAACATGAAATAGGTTGTGTATGGGACCAGGTAATATTAAAGGATGTTCATAGGGTCCCCCTTCTCCTAAAATGTATCATTATTTCATAAGTTGAGGCCCTCAACTTTATGAACCATTGCTAAGAAAACTAGCTCCTTTAAACCCTACCTAAACTCTTCTAAGAGCCCAATGAGAGAGATAGTGTCTCCAAACACTCAAAAATGTCTTAGATAACCCTTGAAATGGTCTTAGAAAAATTATTACCTCTCTTGAACACTCCCTCAAACCATTTGTTAGCACATGCAAGGTACAAAGTTACAGAAAAGGGCTCAAAATGACTATCATAGGTTACTTGAAAGCATGGAAAGTTCTGTCAAAACCTCAAATTAGACTTGGGGCATGATTAGGAGGTCATTAAAGTGGATAAAATTTTATATTTAAGTTTCACACATGTGAGCATTTATTAGAGCCAAATTTCCTTTTCTTAGGCCTATAGACTTAATTGATGGCTAATGGAGAGAAATAGATGGAGTAAGTACACTTGCACTTATTTTTTGGTCATGAAACTTTGTACAGAGTAGGAATAACATAGTGGGTACTCAAATATGTGCTTGGTTTTCTAGGGGCACATATATAATGTTCTATAAATGAGATTTTTCTATTTTGAGGGCTACAAGGAAATGAAGGCAAGTATGGGCTTTAGGTGTGAAATGAAGTCTTAGAGAGTGTTTGAGGCACCCAAGGGGGTTGATATAAGTTTGTTAAAATAGAGAGTTTTTTCATGGAGAGAGGTTACATTCATGAAGATAAAATCAATATTTGAGGCATTTGAGCAAAGAGAGACATAGTGAGATTGATGGGCTTCAAGATACCTTAGAAGTTATGATCAGTATCTCAATGTTAGTATAAGTAGACTCCTAAACATATGCAAAGTGTTAATAACAAGAGCAAAGGGAAGTTCAAAATGATTTGATGACCAAGTAATCCAACTTGTCACTTCCCAAGCCAAAAGGAGGGTGGTTTGAAGAAGAAAACAAGATGTGTCAAACAAATAGAGAAACCCCTACGCCATTTGGGAGAGGAAGCATCATCAAGAAAGCAACACATCATTAAATACCTTATGATATTATTCTATAACCTTTTTATTTATTGTAACTCTTGTCATGAGTGATTAAGACTTATCATTGCTCTCTTCCATGCCACTTCTTTGTCTTCTTATCTCATTCTCTCTATATATAACTTTGTTTGGATTTGTAAGGATCCTTTAGCTAAGTATGACAAAGCCTTGATCAACTAAACACTTGTAATATGACTTTGGATGATGAATAACATTGATTCTTACCTTATCACATGATGAAAACTAATGTACTTGTATGATTATTGATGAATGTTAGTAGTAGTGTTTATACTCTCTTTCATTTGTTCTCTTTTATCTATTTGCAAATGGATTATATTCTTTAAGGTCACATGGTGAGTTTGATGTAGTTTTGCATGGTTTGAAATTGGATTTCAGTCATTAGTGCCTTACTTAGACCTCTTGACCAACCCTCTCATTCAATGCATTATGTATAACCTCCATGTTGTAACATTCATGCTTGAAGGTCCTTGTTTAATAGTGTGATCAGATTTAGGCCTAATCCATGTTATTAGTGCATAATAGTCAAGTGGAGGGTGTTGATTTGGTGTATCACCTCCTTAATTAGGTTTATTTCATGTATTTTATCTCCCTTTTCCTTTACAAGATAGTAGTTTAGAATTGAGAGCTTAACTAATACATCAAGGGTAGATAACCCTCTAATCTAGAGGATTAATCCACTTAGGGGTCACCCATAAACTTGGACTAATCCTATTATATAGCTTAATTTAAAAGGGATTGAATCACCCTATCAAGGGTGAAAATTTGAGCTATAATAGTTTTGGCACACCTAGTGGGACAGGATTATCATTTGTTAAAGGAATATTTGGTGTTATCCTTCAATACACCAGCCTTTGGAGGCAACAACTTAAGCACTAATAGTGACTCCAAGTGGATCTCAAATGGTATGGGCAGTCCAAGTACCTCAAAAATAGAAAATTGATATGTATCATTACTCATATGATCAAAATTATTTTTATGTACCTTCATATCTATTAACAAGTTATTATTGTTCATGGTTTTTCCTCAAGTATCCCTCAAACAACTGCCTACCAAGTTTATCACCAACCCACCTTTCCCTCTAATCAACCGTGTCAAAGCTTTATTGTTCCTTATTCAATTTTATCCATATTTAAACAAACCATAATAGATCTTGTAAATATGATGACAAAGACTAATATAAAAGTAGAGTATGGTGTAATTTCTCCTATTTATCCCATTCATGAGGTTAGAGAGCTCTTGAAAGGCTTTTGGAGAGTGTGGATAGGTGTTGAGAAGGAAGATTAACCAACCAATGAAAATCTATAGGTTAAGAAGCTAATACACTTAGTGGAAGATATTATAGAGAGATGAGAGTAGGTGAAAGCCTAATTCAATTAGTTCTATATACCTTATGTTATCCCAAGTCAGCCTTTCTTTGTTCCAAATCTCCTCGAAGTTGTAATATAACATCAAAAGAAGCTCAATGAATCTCTCAATGAGTTATATATTCTCCAAGATAAACCTATGTATATTCCAAATCTATTCACCCTTCATCAAGAGCTTAAAACCATCCCACCTTGGAGACCTTCTTGGATGAAAACTCCTGATTATGTCATGGCTATCCTTAAGAACGAATCTTCTCTTATGCTCATCCAAAGTCAAGAGAGAGAAGATGTTGTAGAAGTCACACCAAAATGATTTATAAGTTGGAAGGAGTTTATTCATTATCAAGATTTATATCAAGAGGGAGAAATAGTGTTGGAGGTTAAGTCAAGAAAGCCTACAATCCCCTCAAGTCCTTCATCTACCATTCAATTTATAGCTATCCAATAATCATCCAATCAACCTAGTTCTCTTAAAATACTAAGTTGGAAGGACACACCAGTAGGTTTCAAGTAAGCTAATGAAGTCTTGTGCCATCCCACCCTCTCCTTTTATGAAGGATAATCAAGTGTATTGAGGTAAAATGATGGACATTTAATTGAGATGGAGAACTTGTTACGAAATAATGATGAGGTGGTTGTATTTGAGAGGCAAGATGTTGTAGTTATAGGTGAGTTTTAAGAAGGTTTTGAAGAGAGTGATTCTAGGGAACATGAGGAAGAGATCATCAATGACACTCCCCTTGATGGAGAAGAAAACAAATCAGATTTCAAGGTTGAGTTTAAGTCTCTACTTTTTGGCTAATAGCTAGATAAATTTTTGGATATCACAAATGATCAAGTGAACTACTTGGTTGGTATGGATTTTAGGTTGATGTATAAGAAAAAAAATTAGGTTTCATAGAATAGGAAAAACATGAGGTGCTATATCTCAATTGGGAAGATGATCTTCCATTCTTCATGGAGGAGGAAGACCGATCTAGTATTTATGAAGGAAAAGACAATCATGCAGTAGTTGAACAAATTGTAGCTAAACATGAGCCTACTATTCCCCAAGAGAAAGGAAAGGTTAGTATTGAAGTTAATATATTTTCAAGTAATGAGGAATATGCTTCCTTTTGGGAAGAACTATAATTTTTTTACTCTAGTCTAGATGGTAAACGTATAGCCCATGAGGTCAGTGCTAACGATGTTGCATTGGTAATGATCATGATCAAGAGATGCATGAAAAATATCTTAAAGATAATATCATGATTGATGATCTTATTGAACCTCATGGATAAGTAAACAAAGGCAGTGAAGACATGTGGAAGTCTTACTTAGACATGTTCAAAGAGTTTGAAGGGTTTGGCAGGCTATCACCTCAAGAAAATCAAGAAGTTATTGATGAGGAGTACAAAGCTCCTAACAAGCCAAAAAATTTTACTATTCATCACCAAGAGGTTCAATTTAATGATGTAACAATATATGATGAGTATGACACTCTTCAAGATGAGCAAGAGATAGATTTTAAATAATAAATAGAAGCTAATGCATTGTTGTCTTCATGGAATAAGATGATATAGAAAGCACTCTCTTTTAAAATAACAACTCTCTAAGTGAAGTTATTCAAGATATAAAGAAGTTAGAAGTTGATAGGCATGGAGAAGTCATAGATAATTAGGATCAGCCTATTAATGAGGCAAGAATGATATTGTTTAGGCTAAGCAAATAAGCTTTGGATGAGTATGATTTTGTCCTTAACTCACATAATAAGCCCATAGACAATGGAATGAAGCAAGAAGGTTTGATGGATAGCCATGGAAATCATGAGTATGCCAACATCTTAGTATGTAGGAGTAAGTTCTCACTCGATGAGGAGTATTTGATTAACTTAAATCAACATATGATAATCTAATTTCATGGTACCATAATGATCCCAAAATATTTCCATTTGATCTTGGAGGAAGGAGATATGTTGAGGTTAGTTGAATATAGTAGATTTCTTATGATTTATTTTCCCTAAGTGATTTATTATCACAAGTGTGTGTGTTGTGTACTAAGAGGTGTTTCAATTTTTCATCTTATTCAAGGTAGTATTGTGTCTCAATTTGAGGGAAAATGACTCCATAGCCCAATAGATAAACAAGGTAGCTAGTCTAATATGCTTAGTAAATAAGCATCTATAGGAGACTGCCAAAGATGTTCATAAATTTTTTGATACCATTAGATAGACTCATGAAAAACTTGGCCAATCAAACCTACACCTTGATTGACCACCTTGAAAATATTTTGTAAGTTATGCTTATAAAACTCTAAGGTAGTTTTGACACATTTAAGGTAATGATCCTTCTTAGTCTTGTGCTAGTCTAGCCATACCATGATATGAAAAAGATTATTCAAAAGGTGTCAAAGGTTAATAAGTGTCTTTAAAGTCATCCCACCATTTGAACACCTTACATGAACATTATATACATGTTTGGAGAAGTTAAGGTTGTTTTGTAAAGTTTAAAGTAAATGTCATGCAAAAGAAAGGTGCATGTGGCCAAGTCTAATGAATGTATAGTCTTGTCAAGTTAATGTCAAAGCTAAAAAAGATGAAATGTACCTAAAAAAAACTTTTAAAATTATATTAAGGATATTTAGAACGTGATAAATGTTAGGAGTTGGTAAAAAAAGGTTAGAACCATGATCGTTTGCAGGTTCAACATACAAAAGAGAATAATCATCTCAAGAAGGTAGTTTTGGTCTCTTGTACAAGTATGAGGAGATAATATTTAGATGGGTATACATGTAGAGGTGTCTCTTGCACTCACTTAGACCAATTACATATACAAAAATATATTACATATCCAAAAAAGGGAACAAATGCATCAGAATCTCCATCGAGCTCCTTGGTAGGCTTGCAAGGGCAATTTTGGTTTGCTCATTTTATACAAAGGAAAGAGAGTTGGGACATGAATATTTTATCAAATTAGGGGGTCCTAATGGAATTTAAATCCATGGAAATAATTTTGAGATTGGTGGCCCTTATTTTATGAAAAATCACTAAGACCATGAGGTGGTCTAAAACCCTACATAAAATCCATATGCTCAGTTTTGTCATTGAGATGGTAGTTTGAAGCATGTTGGAGACTATGTACACATAATATTTTAAAAATTTATCAAATACTAATGATTTACACATTTTAGGAACCCGTCATGACTTAATATCTCTGAGTACATGTCTTAAGGGGTGCATCGAGAAAGGGGTGGGCAGACCTTTGGTGCTTTGAAGGATTGTTGTCCCTTTTTGCCACATTATTTCAAATCTATTCATCTCCTCAAAACTTTACCTAAGCTATTTATCCTCCCTTGCACATTACTCAAGTCTTTTACTCTTTTCATCCTTATTCTCCTTGCTTAGCACCATTTTAACCAATTTAGCAAAGTAGGTCGACCTCGTCGACCTAGAATAGTTTAGGGTGACTTTAGCTCTTTAGGTTTGTTAGCATTCTGACCAACCTAGCATAGAATTTTTGACCTAGTATAGTTTAGGGTAACTTTAGCTCTTTAGGTTTGTTAGCCTTCTGACCAACCTAGCATAAAATTTAAGCATTAACTCAAAAATGTGCTAGGTCAACTGGGTCAACCTAACACAACCAATGTTATTGAATCATTTTAGGGTGAGATACTCCTATATATACAAGATCATTTCTGTAACTATAAGAATATACAATCAAGAGTTATTATTCTCTGGCACTTATGCACAATTTTCTCTTCCACCATTCTACTTGAGGAGTCTTAGCATAAGATTATTATTTTAGGGAATCTAGTCTTGTAGATAGATCGTGGATGCTTTGGCCTAAAAAAATGATCCTTATGAACCATAACAACCTCTTGCAAATCCCCATTAGCCAAGGGAGAGATTGAATTATGATGGGTTCACATTCAGGTAAGTATATTTTTACTTTGTTCTCCTCTCTTTTAGTAGATAGAAGTAACATAAGTGCTGGGTCGAATAATATTACTCTTCATATTCTATGTATTAGGGTGTTACTCAAACTTACTTTATTTGAAGTTACTTATACATATTTGATTGCTTTGTATCTAACCCCTCACATTGCACCACAAGCTTTGGTGCACACTAGATTAGTTTACTTTTCTTGTTATTAGAATAGTTTATTCTCTTATTTTTTAACATAAGTGAAATATCAAATCATATGACTCTTTTAGGGTTGTGAAATTGTGTTAAATTGTAGGCTTTGGAACCCTTCATAACATGATATGTTGTGACAAGTGATATAAGTGATCCCCTAATCGGGTCTAGTGGATCTCTATATTGGTCATGCTCCTACTTAACAAGTATATACCCAATCAGAGGTGTAGGTGTGATCTATCTTATCTGATCTATGAGTAATTCATGTACATCATGCAATTTTGATTGTATAAATTTTGGTGAACCTGATGTGAATCTTATCCCACCACTAGTTGGATTGTCTTCACATTTCCATTTTTGTTCTTTCTTATTAGTATTAGCATTCACTTTGGTTTTAAATTCATTACATTCTAGTGAACCCGATGTGAATCAAATCCTTGTAGGATTTTTTCACTTTTCTTTCATTTATTTTTTTTACTTTGATCATATATTTTGACATACTATATCGATTCTATCGACCTAGTTCTTTTTCATTGTGTGTAGGTTTTCATGAACAGGGAATTGGATTGACCAACTCAACCCAATATAAGTTTTAGTTTTCTAGACTTTCATATTAACCTACTAGGTTGACCAAATCAACCTAGTGTATTTACATACATCTAATTTAGCCTACTAGATTGACCAAGTTGACCTAATGCATTTTTAACACTTTTTCAACAAGTTCCTATATTACTTGATCAACAAGATTGACCCAGTTTGTAGGTTTTTTCTAATTTTATCCACGGTTCTTGATCAAAAATATCATTCATTTCCATCTCTAAACCATCAAGGTCAGTCTTTTATCCTCTATCTCTTTTTGTTCTGTACTTTTCTTTCAAATTTATAGTCTTTAAAACCACCCCTGCATAGTCAACTAGGTCAACCTAGTTCTATGTTTTTTCATAAGTTGCTATAAAGTTTATCATCTTCCTTATGTCATCATGAATCCAATGTATTTTATGGTTTGTAAAATAGATGATTAGAACTAAAGATATAGGAAAAGCAAGGAACCTATCTATTGTACTAGGTCAACCTGGTTGACCTAGTGATTTTTCTAACCTTTGTGCATTGTACTAGATCAACTTGGTTGACTCAATATAGTTTTATAGTCCTTATTGATGTACTAGATCAACTTGGTTGACCCCGTATATTTTTTTTCCTTCTTTACTTTCCAACTTAGCTTTCCACATTCTCTGTATGTCTAACTTAGTTTTATATCTGCCTGACTTAGTTCTTTATCTTTGTCTATTATTCTTATTTTTTTAACATTATTTTCCTTTTATCCTCAAGAATCATATACCCCATTATAAACTTATTAGATATCTTTAATCCATTTAGATGCTCTATGGGGTTCTCTTTTATTCTTATGCTTTCCTATCTCTTCTTTCTCTTTTTAGCTATTGGGGCATCTTGCGATGCCCATCCACACATTACTCTAGCCTTTGGGGCATCTTGTGATGCCTAACCACATATCATTTTAGACTTTGGGGCATCTTGAGATGCCCATACCTACATCTACTTACCCTTTGGGGCATCTTGTGATGCCCACTCTTATTCTCTATTACATGCTACCAAACTAATTTAACTCCAAGAAACCTTCTGAGACACCTAATCTTGTCTCCCATGTGCTCATCCTTGATATAGCCGTTAATATAGTATGTTTTCTTTTTTTTCATGATTTATATTTATATCTTTATAAAATATTTTTATACGTTACTTAATCATGGGTCTCTCCCTCTATAGTATTTACCTCTTGTTCACAAACCTTTAGTCCTCCCTTTTTGGTCTTTTGGTTTCTTGATGTACCATAGTCTTCCTTATCTTATTTTTCATACTCTTATTTACCAATATTGATTTGGTGCCCCTTGGGATTTTATTTTGTGAGTTTCATCATAAGATCATGGATAGGACCCAACATCCCTCACAAAACCATCATAATTTACTTATTTTCCTTCTCTTATTGCTTGTTGCCAATGCTATTTTGTCATCCTTTGTGTTTTTATTTATGAAGTGCTTTATCAAAAGACTCCCTCACTTTTTTATTATTATCACCCTCATGGGTCTCCCTTTTATGAGTTGATTTGTAAGACTATGGATAGGACCCGACCCCCCTCATAAAATTATCATTCTTTTCATGTTTTTGATCCTTGTTCTTAAACTTTAGCTTTTGCTTCTTTTGCTAGATGAAATCTGCACAATAATCTATGTTAGCATGTTTTCCATTCACTTCCCTCTCTCTTATGATAATGAATCACACCTTTGCTGTCATTGTATCCCTCTTTTCCCTTTACACATTTTTTGTAATTTGAAGAAATTCAAATTGTTCCATGTGTCATTCCTCTTGATTTCCCCTTTCTCTCATCTCCACATTGGATAAAACAAGGTCAATGTCAAGATAGCAATTTTATTTCACCTGGATTTTGATACTCTTAGACCCCATGCTCTTTGATGTTGTCTCTTAGCAACCTTGACCCAAGTTTTAAAATGAATGTCATCTTTAGCACCCATGTTTAGTTTTCAAATCCATATGGAGGAGGAATATAAAAATCCATCAAGAAATTTAAAATCCAAATCATTTGAAACAAAAGTCAATGATATCTAAAAGGCAACATACAAATCTTAAAAGTCAAATTCACATAAAAAGATGTGATTATAAGCACATCTCCTGTCTCCAATCAAAGATCAAACTCCATAGTTGGCTTCACATAGAGTTGAATTACTTTGGGATGTGGTGTGATAGTAGATTAAAATAGGGGAATTCAAAAAAATATATGGTGTTACCTACTTTCTCATGTAAGTACCCAATCTTCGTAGTAGACTGATGGCTCTATAAAGGGTCTTGAAGAATGGGGAACACATCATGGAGAGGTAGGTACATTTTACTTTTCATGCATATAGCCTTCATGAGATGATCTATATACTTCATTTGTTGACTTAAGACTTGTGTAGCTAAGAGAAGTTCTTCAGACTCCCTAAACTTGATAGTCCTCTTGTTTTGACAAACCAAATTTTAGTGTCTTGACTTCTATAAAGAGTTTCTCTACGTTGGTTTTTCCTTTATTCTCCCCTCCATCTATTTCATCTCCCCCCTTGATATACAAATTATGATTCCAAATCTATTTTGCCTCTTCTTTAATTCCTTCTTCTTCATCTCTTAAAAACATGCCAACATTACTTTGTTTCAATTTTATCTATTCTTAGAGCAAAACAACATGTTTGAGAAACTTTGGATCATTTTCTTCATATCATTTTATATTTACTAGACTTACTTTAATTTCCTTTTTCTATTTATCATGATTTTTCTATCCTAATATTATGGACACCTGAATTTGTACCTTTTTTCCATTGTTGAATGAGATGTGGTTTGTTACTGCTCACTCATCAATGTTGTTTTCCTTTTTATGCACCTTTTTCCATTATTGAGTGAGATGTGGATTATTACTGCTCACTCATCAATGTTGTTTTACCATTTTTTTTCTTTTTATCATTAATTTGTCTTGCTTATCATTCCTTTTTAAACAAGTATCCTTGGTTTGAATTGGTGAGTTTGCCTTTTTCTTATTTGAGGTTTACTTATTTGAGTTTTTTGGTCTTTAGTAGCCTTGGCTTTTTGATTACCCAATTTACTCTTGTTTGACTTGGTCATTTGGTCTAACATAACACTTATCACCTAGCTTGCCAAATTCCAAAGTATGTCCCATCCACATAGCACCAGTTATCTTGGTTTTTCTTGTGTTTGTTTGTTAATTCTCCTTAGTTTTCTATTCTTAGGTTTGTCAAAAGTAGTCTCTGCACCCTACACAATCAAAACTAAAAACACAACTGAAAATCATCCCAAAATAAAAGGTAAGTCAAGATGCACATCAATTTTTATTTTAAGTTATTTACTTTTTAGATTAGTTTCTATTTTAGTCATTTACTTTTAGTTATTTTATGATTTTTAAAATACTACAATTTTTTTTAGTATCAGTGTTGTGTGTCTTTATGTTCTTTCTCAAATTACCATCCCCTAGTACACCTTAGTGACATGTGATGAGCTTTGAGTGGGGAATATGTATACGTATAATATTTTTAACTTTTATCAAATACTGATGCTTTACATCTTGCAAGAACCCATCATGACTTAATCTCTTTGAGTGCATTCCTTAAGGGGTGCATTGAAAAAGGGGTGGGTAGACCTTTGGTGCTTCATAGGATTGTTGTCCCTTTTTTCCACATTATCTCCAATCCATTCATTTTCTAAAACCTTTCCCTAAGCTATTTCTCCTCTATTGCACATTCCTATAGTATTTTCCTTTTGTTATCCTTCTTCTCCTTACTTAACACCCTATTGACTTGTTTAGTAAACTAGGTTGAATTGGTCGACCTAGTGAATTTTAGGTTCATTTTATCTCTTTAGGTTTGTTAGCCTTCTGATCGATGTAGCACATACTTTAGGCATTAGCCTAAAAATGTGCTAGGTCGATCAAGTTGACCTAATATAGTTGACGTTCCTAAATGATTTTAGGGTGAGATATTCCTATCTATATAAGATCATTTCAGTCACTATAAGAATATGCAATAAAGAGTTATTATTCACTCGCACTTCTTCATAATTTGCTCTTCCACCATTCTACTTAAGGATTCTTAGCATAGGTTTCTTATTTTGGAGAATCTAGTCTTGTGGATAGGTCTTTGATACTTTTGCCTAACAAAGTGATCCTTACAAACTGAAACAACCTATTGTGAAGCCCCATTAGCCAAGGGAGAGATTGAATCACAATAGGTTCACATTTAGGTAAGTATATTTTAACTTTGTTCTCATCTCTTTTAGTAGATAGAAGTATCATAAGTTTTGGCTCAAATAATATTACTCTTCATATTCTATGTATTAGGGTGTTACTCATACTTACTTTATTTGAAGTTCCCTATACATATTTGATTGCTTTGCATCAAACCCCTCACATTGTGACACAATATTTGGTGTGCATTAGATTAGTTTATTTTTCTTATTATTAAAATAGTTTACTCTCTTGTTTCTTAGCATAAGTGAAATATCAAATCATAGGACTCTTTTAGGGTTGTGTAATTCTATTAGATTGTAGGATTTAGAACCCTTCGTAACATGACATGTTTTTATAAGTGATACAAGTGATCCTCTAATTAGGTCTAGTGGATCCCCATATTGGTCATGCTCCTACTTAACAAGTGTATACCCAATCAGAATTGTAGGTGTGATCTATCTTATCTGATCTAAGATTAATTCATGTACATCATGAAATTATGATTGCATAAAAATATATGAGATCAATAAGAGAGGTCTTATGGGGTATTATAAATCTTCATTTATGATTATACAGGCCTCACTTGTCATGTGTGAGCTCAATAAGATAAGAAACCTCTAATTTTACACAATTTACAGGTTGAAGGTCATGGTATCTTGATGTTTTGGGGTTTTCAAAAAAGTGGAGGTATGTTTATGAGGATACAACATCAAAACTTCACTCCATATAAAAATATACATGTCCATTAAAGGGTTCTCTATGCTTACTTGTCACCAAAAGCTACCCAATAGGCTTGTGACTAACAACTTCTCAAAGTACTCATCATTGATCAAGGTAGTAGGTAGAACCCTAATAACATGGAAGTTTTACATTGTGTGAAAATTATAATTGACTTAGGTCACATATTTGATCTCTTGAAACCTAATTTTATCTCTTAAATGTATTATTATAACTCAAAAAGGCAAAATAAGTCATGTCATGATTCACCAAAAGACTGTCTATAAGCCTACCTGCATAAAGGTGAATTGAAAAGGTCTAAATTTGAATTTTAAATGATGTATGAGGCTCATAAACTCATAAAAATATTTTTAGGTAGTGGAGAAGTCCTCTTAAGGTCAATATTATCAAAATAGGTATCATGAAAGGCTTAAAGTAATGAAAATGCAGACTTACATGTCTACAAACATGTAGGTCTCTTTTTCATATGGAATGCAAGGAATGTTGATTAGGAGTTGACATTTAGAGGGCCTATAATAGGTTATTAAGATGTTGAAAATTCCTTAATTTGATAATAAAACATAACACATCAACATCCTTGATTGGAAAGCATTGTAGGCCTATTGAAGACCTAGAAGGGTTATAATGCTCTTGGGCTTACCATAGAGAAACTGATATGAGATTGGTTTTTCATTTATAAAAATGGATTAAACATGTATATTAGACCAATATTGAACTCACACATTCATTGATTTGTTTTGGTTTAATAAGGAAATATAGGAGGTCACATGCAATTAGCTAGGTCAGAGTTAGACTGCTTGCTAATGGACTGTGTGACTTCAAGAAACATAACTGTGTTGTATTCAGGTGAATATTCAAGGTAGTTTGAGTCATTGGAGACATGTTAAAATTCATAAAATAAGAGAACACATTGTATACAATTTCACCACTAACCAAGTAAACTTAGAGATGTCAAAGCATAGTCAAAGTGAATCTTAGGCCTAATAGTAATCTACAAGTCTGTCCTAGGCCTGAGTAAAGAATAAACTAATAGGGTAATGTTAGAGGGTTTTATAAGGGAAAAAAAATATAAAAGGATTATGAAGACACTTTCAATATTTTTAAATATCATAAAATTGATAGGGACTATGTTGAAAAGGTTTTTATTCTAAAAAATGTAGTCTAAATACCTAATGCACACCTACAACCAAGGGAGTTTTGGTATAAACATGAGAGGAAAGATGCAATATTTTATTGAAATTGATTAATAAGATAGGAAAATAGGGTGTGTGAGGTGATTATAATTAATGGAAAGTATCTTCAAATCATTTTGATCATTTGAAATGAAAGGAAAGTCATCATAATAATTCACTAGGGTTTGTTTTGCAAAGTTGATCACAAACCCTCACAAGGAACTAAGTCAAATTCTAATGGGTTAGAGAGTTTATCTTATTTAAGAGACCACTTTAAAAGGTTAGGATATGTGACATATACCTCAATAAAGTGATCACATCCACAACAAACACCAAAATACCTCTTTTGTTGCTCTAAAACTCCCTCAAATGGAGACCTACAGGTTGTAGGTTTGAGAGGCTATTTTTGAAAGATTGGAGATATATCAAGAAAATTAATGGGAGGAAATGGATATTAGAGGAGTGAAAGAGAATATTATTCTCCAAGTATATGCCATTAGTTTAGGGATCAAATTCCTACTTAGTATGAACAATAATTAAGATGATAAACATCTCAAAACCCTATTTTAGCCTCAAGAGGAGCTCGAAGTGGCATAGTCTTTTGCTTAAAACATAAAATAGGTTGTGCATGGGACTAGGTGATATTCAAGGATGTTTATAGGGTCCCATTGATACAAAAAATTAGCATTGGTTCATAAGTTTAGGCCCTCAACTTTATGAACCATTGTTAAGAAAATTAGCTCCTCTAAACCTTGGCTAAACTCTTCTAAGAACCTAATGAAACAGATAGTGTCTCCAAACAATCAAAATGGCTTGGATGACCCTTGAAATAATCTAAGAAACCTTTATACCTCTGCTTATCATCCCCTTAAACCATTGGTTGGCATGTGTAAGGTATAAAGTTATGGAAAAGGGATCAAAATGACTATTGTAGGCTATTTAGAAGCATGAAAGGTTATGTCAAAACCTAAAATTAGTCCTAGAGATTGATTAAGAGGTCATTAAAGTGGATACAAATTTCTCTTAAAGTTTCACACATGTGAAAATTTATTAGAGCCAAATGTCCTTTTCCTAGGCCTAGAGACCCAATTGATGGCTAATGGAGAGAGAAATAGGTGGAGTAAGTACACTTGCACTTATTTTCTAATCATAAAAATTTGTACAGAGTAGGAAGAGCATAGTGGGTACTCAAATATGTGCCTAGTTTTCTAAGGGCATCTATATAATGTTCTAGATAGTGATTTTTGTCTATTTTGATGGCTATAAGGAAATTAAGGTAAGTATGGGCTTTATATGTGAAATGAAGTCTTAGAGAGTGTTTGAGGCACCCAAGGGGGTTGATATAAGTTTTTAAAGATAGATAGAGGTATTTCATGGAGATAATTTAAATTCATGAAGATAAAATCAAGATTTGATGCATGTGAACAAAGAGAGGCGTAGTGAGATTGATGGGCTTCAAAATACCTAAGAAGATATGATCACTATTACAATGTCAATACAAGAAGACTCCTAAATAGATACAAAGTATCAATAAAAAGAGTAAAGGGTAGTTCAAAATGATTTGATGACCAAGGAACGCCACGTGTGACTTCCCAAGCCAAAAGGAGCGTAGTTTGAAGAAGACAAGATGTGTGAAGCAAATAGAGAAACCCCTACACCATTTTAGAGAGGAAACATCATCATGAAATCAACACATGTCATTGAATACCTTATGAGATTATTCTATAACCTCCTTCTTGACTGTTACTCTTGTCATGAGTGCTTGAGACATATCATTTCTCTCTTCTACACCACTTCTCTATCTTCTTATCTCATTCTCTATATATACAACCTTGTTTGGATTTGTATGAATCCTTTGGTTGAGTATGGAGAAACCATGCTTAAATAAACACTTGTACTATGCCTTTGGATGATGAATAAATCTAATTCTTACACTCTCAAATGCTTGAAACTAGTGTACTTATGTGAGTGTTGATGAATGTTAGTAGTAGTGTTTGTACTCTCTTTTATTTGTCCTCTTCTAAATATTTGAAAATGGATTGTATTCTTTCAGGTCACATGGTGATTTTAATGTAGTTTTTCATGGTTTAAAAGTGGATTTCAGTCATTATGCCTTGCTTAGACCTTTTGACCAATCCTCTCATTCAATGCATTATGTATAACCTCCATGTTGAAACATTCATGATTAAAGGTCCTTGTTGAGTAGTGTGATCAGATTTAGGCCTAATCCATGTTATTAGTACATGATAGTTAAGTGGAGGGTGTTGATTTGGTGTATCACCTCTTTAGTTAGGTTTATTTCTTGTATTTTCTCTCCCTTTTCCTTTGCAAGCTAGTAGTGGAGAATTAAGAGCTTAACTGAAACATCAAAGGGAGATAACCCTATAATCTAGAGGTTTAGTCCAATTAGAAATCACCCACAACCTAAGACTAATCCCACTATATAAATTTAATTTGAAAGGGATTGAATCACCCTCTCAAGGGTGCAAATTTGAAGGAATATTTGGTGATATCCTCTCTTGAATCACCCTCTCCTATAGTTTTGGCATGCCCAGTGAGACATGATTATCATCCATTGAATGAATATTTGGTGAGATACTTAAAAACATCAACCTTTGGAGGCAATAACTTAAGTACCAATAGTGACTCAAAGTTAATCTAAGATGGTATAGGCAGTCCAAGTGCCTCAAAAATAGAAAATTGATATTTATCATTACTCATATGATCAAAATGCTTTTTATGTACCTTGATATCAGTCTTGCCAAGTTAATGTTGTTCATGGTGTCTCCTCAATTATCCCTCAAACAAATTCCTACCAAGTTTAACAACATCCCACCTCTCCCTCTAATCAACCATGTCAAGGCTATGTTTCTCCTTCAATTTTATCTAGCTTTAAACAAACCATATTAGATCTTGTAAAGATGATAAAAAAGACTGATAGAAATGTATAGTATGGTGTAATTTCTCCTATATAACCCATTCATGAGGTTAGAAATCTCTTGAAAGGATTTTGGAGAGTGTGGGTAGGTGTTGAGAAGGAAGATCAACCAACTAATGAAAAACTAGAGGTTAAAAAGCTGATCCACTTAGTGGAAGATAAGATAGAGAGATGGGAGTAGTTGAAAGCCCAATTCAATTAGTCCTACATACGTTCTCCTATCCCAAGTAAACCTTATTTTGTTAAAATATCCTCCAAGATGCAATGTAACATCAAAAGAAGCTCAACGATTTTCTTAATGAGTCCACTAGCCCCAATATTCAAAGTTGGAAGACTTGTATTACCCAAGAGAAACTTATGTCTATTCTAAATCTATTTATCCTTCCTCAAGAGCCTCAAACCATCCCACCTTGGAGACCTTCTTAGACAAAAACTCTTTATTATGTCATGGCTATCCTTAAGAATGAATCTTCTCCTATGCCCATCTAATGTCAAGAGAGAGAAGAGGTTGTAGAAGTCACACCAAAAGGCTTTCTAAGTTGGAAGGAGTTTATTCATATGCAAGATCAAGATCAAGAGGGATAAAGAGTCTTAGAGGTTAAGTCAAGAAATCCTACAAGCCCCTCAAGTAATTCATCTACCATTCAAGTTAAAACTATCCAAGAAACATCCAATCAGTCTAGTTTTCATAAAATACCTAGTTGGAAGGACACTCTAGTAGTTTTCAAGAAAGTTAATAAAGTATTATTCCATCCTACCCTCTCCTTTTGTGAAGACAAGTCAAGTGTATTGAGGGAAGAATATGGGCATTCAATTGAGAAGGAGAACTTGCCAATAAAGATTGATGAGGTGGCTATCTTTGAGAGGCAAGATGCTACATCTATAGGTGAATTTCAAGAAGGATTTAAAGAGAGTGATTCTGGTGAATATGAGGAAGAGATCATCAATCAATGTCACTTCCCTTGGTGGAAAAGAAAATAAATCAGATTTCAAGGTTGAGTACAAGTCTCTACTTTTTAGCCAATAATTGGACAAATTCTTGGATGTCACAAATGATCAAGTGGATCAACTTAGTTGGTATGGATTTTAGGTTGATGAAGAAGAAAAAAAAATCAGGTTTAATAGAACAATAAAAACATGAGGTGATAGATTAAAAGTGGGCAAATGAGATTACATTCTTCATGGAGGAGGAAGACCAGTCTATTCTTGATGAAGGAAAGGACATTCATGTAGTAGTTGAAAAAATTACAGCTAAACATGAGCCTGTTATTCCCCAAAAGAAAGATAAGGTTACTACTGAAGTTGATATCTTTTCAAGTAATGAGGAAGAAGCTTCCTTTTGGGAAGAACTAATTTGTTTTTCTCTAGTTTAGATGGTAAACTTATAGCCCATGAGAAGAGTGCTAATGATGTTACCTTGGTAATGAGCAAGATCAAGAGAATAATGAAAAATCCCTTGAATATACTATCATGAATGATGATTTTGTTTAACCTCATGGAAAAGCACAAGGAGGACTTGAAGACATGTGGAAGTTCTACTTGGACATGCTCAAAGAGTTTGAAGGGTTTGGTAGGTTAGCACCTCAATAAAATCAAGAGGAAGTTATTGATGAGGAATACAAAGCTCTTATCAAGCCAACAAATTTTACTATTCATCACCAAGAGGTTCATTTTAACGATGTAGTAATATATGATGAGTATGACACTCTTCAAGATGAGAAAGAAATAGAGTTCAAATAATCAATAGAAGTTAATTCCTATGTTATCTTTATGGACCAAGATGATATGGAAATCACTCTTTTTCAAAATGACAACTCTCTAAGTGAAGGTCTTTAAGATATCAAGAAGGTAGCAGATGATAGACATGAAGAAGTCATAGATAATCAAGATCATCCTATTGATGAAGTAATAATGATATTATTTAGGCCAATAATTTAAGATTGGGATGATTAATATTTTTTCCTTGACTCACATAGTCAACCCATTAACAAGGGAATAAAGCAAGAAGGTATGATGGCTAGCCATGAAAATCATGAGTATGCCAACATCTCAAAATGTGGGTGTAAGCTCTCACTCCATGAGGAGTATCTTATTAGACTTCAATAAACATATGATAATATAATTTCATGGTGACATGATGATCCCAAGATATTTTCATTTGATCCTGGAGGAAGAATATATGTTGAGGTTAGTTTTGTATAGTCAGTTGCTTATGATTTATTTTCCCTAAGTGATTTATTAGCACAAGTGTGTGTGTTGTCTTGTCTTGTTTTGGTTGTTTGTGTTTTGTATTTTATGTATTTTGTGTTGGAATGTGTTTTAGTTTATCATTTTATCCAAGGTAGTATTGTGTCTCAATTTGAGGGCAAGTGACTCCATATCCCAATAGATGGACAAGGCAGTTAGTCTAATATGCTTAGTAAATAAGCATCCCCAATAGACCGCCAAAGATGTTAGCCAATTTTTTGCTAACATTAGAGAGGTTCATAAAAAACTTGGCCAATAAAATCTACACCTTGATTGACCACCTTGAAAATATTTTGTTGAGTTATGCTTATAAAACTTTAAGGTAGTTTTGACACAATTAAGGTAATGATCCTTCTTAGTCTTGTGCTAGTCTAGCCATACCATGATATGAAAAAGTTTATTAAAAAGGTGTCAAAGGTTCATGAGTGTCTCTCAATTCATCCCACGCTTTGAACACCTTTCATGAACATTATATAATTTTTTTGAGAAGTTAAGTTTGTTTTGTAAAGTTTAAAGTAAATATCATGCAAAAGAAAGGTGCATGTGGCCAAGTCTAACACATGTCTAGGCTTGTCAAGTTAATGTCAAAGCCAAAAAATATTAAATGTACATAATAAAACAATGGTAAAAACATATGAAATATATTTTCAATGTGATAAATTTTAGGAGGTTGTCAAAAAAGGTCAGAACCATGATTGCTTGTAGGTTCAATGTACAAAATAGAATAATCATCTCAATCAGGCAGTTTTGGTCACTTATATAGGTATGAGGAGAACATATTTTGATGGATATTGAATTATAGGTGTCTCATCACCTTACTTATACCAATTAAATAGACAAAAAACTTGTATATATCCAAAAAATGGAACAAATGCATCAGAATCTCCATCAAGCTCCTTGGCAGGCTTGCAAGGGTAGTTTTGGTTTGATCATTATGTACAAGAGAGAGATAGTTAGGAACTAAATATTTTATCAAATTAGGGGGTACAAATATATGGAAATAATTCTTATATTGGTGTCTGTTCCTTTATGAACAATCACTAAGACCTTGAGATGGTCTACAACCCTACATAAATTCCATATGCTCAATTTTCTCATTGATACAATAGTTTGAAACATGTTGCAGACATGAGATAAATAATAGAGGTCTTATGGGTTTTTAACAAGATTAAATCATGATTATATAGGCCTCACTTGGCATGTGTGAGCTCAAAAATACAATAAACCTCTAATTTTGCATAGTTTACAGGTTGAACGTCATTGTATCTCAATGTTTTGGGTTTTCAATAGAATGGAGGTATGTTTATGAGGATCCCAAATCAAATTTTCACTCCATATAAAACTCTACATGTACATTATATATTTATATATGCTTACTGGTCACCAAAATCTTCCCAATAGGATGGTGACTAGCAACTTCTCAAAGTGTTCATCACTAATCAGGGTACCAAGCACAAACCTAGCAACATGGGATTTTTACATTATGTGAAAATAATGATAAATTTTTGATGTCACATACTTGTCCTCTTGGAACCTAATTTTATCTTTTAAATGCATCATTATAACTCAAAAATGGAAAAGAAGTCATGTCATGATTCATTAAAAGACTGTGTATAAGCCTGCTTGCACAAAGGTGAATTAAAAAGTTATAGATTTATGTTATTAATGATATATGAGGGTCATAAACTCATAAATAATGTTGTGAGGTAGTGTATAATTATTATCAAGGTCAAGATGATCAAAATAGGTATCATTGAAGGCTTAAATCAATGGAAATGTAGACCTATAGGTCTCTTTTTCATATGAAATGCAAGGAATGCTGATTAGGAGGTAAGGTTTAGAGGGCCTAGAATAGGTTATGAAGAGTTTGAAAAGGATTTATTTTGATAATAAAACATAAAACATTATCTTCCTTGATTTTAAAGCATTTTATGCCTATTGAAAACTTTGAAGGGTCATAATGCTCTTGGGCATACCATAGAGAAACCAATATGAGATTGGTTTTTTATTAATAAAAATGGCTTAAACATGTATCTTAGACCAAGATAAAATTCACACATTAATTGATTTTTTTTAGTTGAATAAGTAAATATACGAGGTCACATGCAATCATCTAGGTGAGAGATAGACTCCTTGCTAATGGACTATGTGACTTCAAGAAACATGACTATGTTATGTTCAGGTGAATATTCAAGGTAGTTTGAGTCATTGGAGACATGTAAAAAGTCATAAAATAGGATAAAAAATTATATACAATGTCACCACTGACCCAGTAAACTCAGAGATGGAAAAGCATAGACCAAGTGAATCTTAGGCCTAATAGTAATCTATAGGTCTGTCTTAGGCTTGAGTAAAGAATAGGCTACTAGGGTAATTTTAAAGGGGTTTCCAAGGGAAAAAGAATATAAAAGGATTATTAAGACACTTTAAATAGTTTTAAAGATCATAAAAGTTCTAGGGACTATGTTGAGAAGGTTTCCATTTCAAAAAATGCAGTTTAGATACCTAATGCACACCTATAACCAAGGGAGTTTTGGTATAAACATTAGAGGAAGGATGAAGGTTTTATTTAAATTGATGATCTATATAGGAAAGTATGGGGTGTGAGGTTCTCATAATTAATGGAAAGTATATTCAAATCATTTTCATGATTTGAAATGAAATGAAAGTCATCGTAATAGTTCACTAGGGTCTGTTTTACAAAGTTGATCACAAACCCTCACAAGGAACTAAGTCAAATTATAATGGGTTAAAAAGTTTATCTTATTCAAGATACCAATTTCATAGGTTAAGATAGGTGATATAAAACTCACTAAAGTGATTATAATCCACAACAAACACCAAAATACCTCTTTTGTTGCTCTAAATCTCTCTCAAATGGAGACGTATAGGTTGCAGGCCCATGAGCCTATTTTTGGAAGCTTGGAGATATATCAATAAAATTCATGGGAGGGAATGGATATTTAAGGAATGAAAGAGAATATTATTCTCTAATTATATGCCATTAATTTAGGGATCAAATTCCTATGTAGTATGAATAATCATTAAGATGACAAACATCTCAAAACCTTATTTTAGCCTCAAGAAGAGGTCAAAGTAGCATACTATTTTGCTTGGAAAATGAAAGAGGTTATGCATGGGACTAGGTTATCTTAAATTATGCTCAAAAGTTTCCCATACTCCCAAAATGTATCATTTATTAATAAGTTGAGGTCCTCAACTTTATGAACCATGGCTAAGAAAACTAGCACCTCTAAACCCTGCCTAAACTCTTCTCAGAGCCTGATGAGAGATATATTGTATCCAAACACTCAAAATGGCTTGGATTTCCATTGAAATAATTTTATAAATGTTAATACCTCTCCTGAGCACCCTTCAAACCATTATTTTTCATGTGCAAGGTGTTATAGAAAAGGTCTCAAAATGATTGTTGTAGGCTATTTAGAAACATAGAAAGTTGTGTTAGAACATCAAATTAGACTTCAAGCATGATTAAGTGGTAATTAAAGTGGATACAAATTTATCTTAAAGTTTCACACATGTGAGCATTTATTAGAGCCAAATATCCTTTTCCTAGGCCTATAGACCTAATTGATGGCTAATGAAGAGATAAATAAGTGGAGTAAGTACACTTGCACTTATTGTCTAGTCATGAAACTTTGTAAAAAATAGGAAGAGAATAGTGGGTACTCAAATATGTGCTTGGTTTTCTAGGGGCATCTATAGTATATTCTAGATAAGGAACTTTGTTTGTTTTAAGGGCTACAAAGAAATGAAGACAAGTATGGGCTTTAGGTGTGAAATGAAGTCTTAGAGAGTGTTTGAGGCACCCAAGGGGGTTGATATAAGTTTGTTAAGATATATAAATGTATTTCATGGAGAGAGGTTGCATTCATAAAGATAAAATAAATATTTGAGGCATTTGAGCAAAGAGAGGTATAGTGAGATTGATGGGCTTCAAGATACCTACGAAGATATGATCACTATTATAATGTCATTATAAGAAGACTATTAACTAGATGTAAAGTGTCAA
Source organism: Torreya grandis (assembly GCA_037957365.1). NCBI lineage: Eukaryota > Viridiplantae > Streptophyta > Pinopsida > Cupressales > Taxaceae > Torreya > Torreya grandis. The sequence continues at coordinate 863,566 of JARHVA010001656.1, forward strand.
TAACTAGAGTAAAGGGTATTTTAAAATTATTTGATGACCAAGTAATGACACTTTTCACTTCCTAAGCCAAAAGGAGGGCAGTTTGAAGAAAAAAGATGTTGTGTTAAGTAAATAGAGAAACCACTACACCATTTGGGAGAGGAAGCATCATCAGGAAAAAAACACATGTCATTAATTACTTTATGATATTATTCTATAACCTCCTTCTCGATTATAACTCTTGTCATGAGTGCTTGAGATTTATCATTGCTCTCTTCTATATACACAACTTTGTTTGGATTTGTAAGGATCCTTTGGTTGAGTATGGTGAAGCCCTACTCAACTAAACAATTTTACTATGCCTTTGGATGATGAATAAATCTAATTCTTACCTTATCACTTACTTGAAATTAGTGTACTTGTATGATTGTTAATGAATGTAAGTAGTAGTGTTTGTACCCTCTTTCATTTGTCCTCTCCTAATAATTTACAAATGGATTGTATTATTGTAGGTCACATGGTGAGTTTGATGTAGTTTTGAATGATTTGAAAGTGGATTTTAGTCATTAGTGCCTTGCTTATACCTCTTGACCAACCCTCTCATTCAATGCATTGTCTATAACCTTGATGTTGAAACATTCATGCTTGAAGGTCCTTATTGAGTAGTGTGACCAGTTTCAGGCCTAATCCATATTTTTAGTGTGTGATAGTCAAGTGAATGGTGTTGATTTGGTGTATCAACTCCTTAGTTAGGTTTCTTTCATGTAATTTCTGTCCCTTTTCCTTTGCAAGCTAGTAGTGTATAATTTGGATCTTAGCTAATTCATCAAGGGGAGTTATCCCTATAATCTAGAGGTTTATTCCACTTAGAGGTCACCCACAACCTATGACTAATCCCATTATATAACTTAATTTGAAAGGGCTTGAATCACCCTCTCAAGGGTGCAAATTTGAGCTATAATAGTTTGGGCATACCTGGTGGGACAAGATTATCATCCATTGAAGGAATATTTGGTGATATCCTTCAATATATCAGCCTTTGGAGGCAATAACTTAAGCACCAATAATGAATCCAAGTAGATATCAGATGGTATAGGTAGTCTAAGTGCCTCAAAAATAGAAAATTGATATGCATCATTACTCATATTATCAAAATGCTTTTTGTGTACCTTTATATCAGTTTTGGCAAGTTAATGTTTTTCATGGTTTCTTCTCAAGTATCCCTCAAACAACTATCTATCAAGTTTATCAAAAACCCACATCTCCCTCTAATCAATTGTGTCAAAGCTATGTTGCTCCTTCTTCAATTTTATCCAGCTTTAAACAAACCATACTATATCTTTTAAATATGATGATAAAGACTGATAGAGAAGTAGAGTATGGTGTAATTTATCCTATATATCCCATTCATGAGGTTAGAGAGCTCTTGTAAGGATTTTTCAGAGTGTGGGTAGGTGTTGAGAAGGAAGATAAACCAACCAATGAAAATCTAGAGGTTAAGAAGCTGATACACGTAATGGAAGATAGGCTAGAGAGATGGAAGTAGATGAAATCCCAATTCAATCAATCCTATGTAACTTCTCTTATCCCAAGTCAACCTTCTTTTATTCCAAATCTCTTTCAAGATGTAGTGCAACATCAAAATAAGCTCAATGAATTTATTAATGAGTCCACTAGCCCCAATATTCAATATTGGAAGACTTGTATTCCCTAAGAGAAAATTATATCTATTCCATATCTATTCACCCTTCCTCAAGAGCCTCAAACCATCCCACCTTGGAGACCTTATTAGACTGAAACTCTTGATTATGTCATGGTTATCCTTGAGAATGAATCTTCTCCTATGGCCATCCAAAATCAAGAGAGAGAATAAGTGGTATAAGTCACACCAAAATGATTTATAAGTTGGAAAGAGTTTATTCACATGCAAGATCAAGATCAAGAGGGAGACAGGTGTTGGAGTCCTCAAGTCCATCTACCATTCAAGTTAAAACTATTCAAAAAGCATCTAATTAACCTAGTTCTCCTAAAAATACCATTGGAAGGACACTCTATAAATTTCCAAAATCAAGTTAATGAAGTCTTCTGCCATCCCACCCTCTCTTTTTCTGAAGGATAATCAAGGGTATTAAGGTAATAAGATGGACATTCAATTGAGAAGGAGAACTTGTCAAGAAAGAATGATGAGGTGGCTATCTTTGAGAGGAAAGATGTTATAGTTATAGGCAAATTTTCAAGAAATTTTTGAAGAAAGTGATTCTAGTGAACATGAGGAAGAGATCATAACTGAAACTACCCTTTGTGGAGAAGAAAAAAAATCAGCTTTCAAGGTTGAGTAGAAGTCTCTAGTGGAAAAATTTCTGGATGTCACATATGATCAAGTGGATCAGCTTGGTTGGTATGGATTTGAGGTTGATGAAGAAAAAAACAAATTAACTTTGATAGAATAATAAAAATATGATGTTCTAGATCTCAAATGGGAAAATGAGCTTCCATTCTTCATAAAGCAAGAAGACTGGTCTAGTCTTGATGAAGGAAAGGAAAATCATGTAGTAGTTGAATAAATTGTAGCTAAACATGAGCCTACTATTCCCCAAGAGAAAGGTAAGGTTAGTATTGAAGTTGATATTTTTTTAAGTAATGAAGAAGAATATGCCTTTCGGGAAGAACTAGAAATTTTTTGCTCTAGTCTAGATGGTAAACATATAGCCCACAAGGATAGTGCTAATGATGTTGCCTTGGCTAATGATCATGATCAAGAGATGGATGAGAAAGATATTGAAGAGAATATCATGATTGATGATCTTGTTTAACCTCATGGACAAGTAAAAGGAGGCCTTGAATACATGTGGAAGTCCTACTTGGACATGTTAAAAGAGTTTGAAGGGTTTGGTAGGATAACACAATAAAATCAAGAGGAAGTTATTGATGAGGAGTACAAAGCTCCTAACAAGCCAACAAATTTTACTATTCATCACTGAGATGTTTAATTTAATGATGTAGAAATATATGATGAGTATGATACTCTTTAACATGAGCAAGAGATAGAATTCAAAGAATCAATAAAAACTAATGTTGATGTTGTCTTCATGGACCAAGATGATATGGCAAGCAATCTCTTTCAAAATGACAACTCTCTAAGTGAAGGTCTTCAAGAGATAAATAAGGTACCAGTTGATAGGCATGAAGAAGTCATAGATAATCAAGATCAACCTATTGATGAGGCAAGAATGATAATTTTGGTCACTTGTACAAGTATGAGGAGGTGATATTAAGATATATTCATGTATATGTGTTTTATAACCTTCCTTAGACCAATTACATAGATAAAAATCTTGTATAGATCCCAAAAATGGAACAAATGCATCAAAATATCCATAGAGCTCCTTGGTAGGCTTACAAGGGTAGTTTTGGTTTGATCATTCTGTATAGAAGAGAGAGAGAGAGAAAGAGAGAGAGATTTGGGACCTAAATATTTTATTATAGAATGGGGTCCTAATAGCCTTAAAATCCATGTAAATAATTCTTAGATTGGTGGCCACTCCTTTATGAACAATCACTAAGACCATGAGATGGTCTAAAACCCTATATAAACTCCATATGCTCATTTTTATCATTGAAATGAAAGTTATAAACAAGTTGTAGACATGAGATAAATAATATATGTCTTATGGAGTATTAAAAAGATTCATTCATGATTCTCTAGGCCTTACTTTACACGTGTGAGCTCAAGAAGATAGGAAACTTCCAATTTTGCACAGTTTACAGGTTGAAGATCATGGTATCTCAATGTTTTGGGGTTTTTAATAAAATGGAGGTATGTTTATGAGGATACCACATGAAATTTTAACTCCATATAAAAATATAAAGGTCCATTAAAGAGTTATCTATGCCTATTGGTCGCCAAAAGCTTCCTAATGGGTTAGTGACTAGCAACTTCTCAAAGTGTTCATCATTGATCAGGGTAGCAGGCAAAACCATATCAACATGGGAGTTTTAAATTGTGTGAAAAGAATTATAATTGGTTTAGGTCACATATTTTTTCTCTTTTAACCCAATTTTATCTTTTCAATGCATCATTAGAACTCAAAAAGGTAAAAGAAGGCATGTCATGATTCATCAAAAGATTGTGTATAAGCCCGCCTACATAAAAGTGAATTGAAAAGGTCTAAATTTGCATTATAAATGATGTATGAGGGTAATAACATCATAAATTTATTTATAAGTAAGTGGATAAGTCTTATCAAGGTCAAGATGATCAAAAGAGGTATCATGAATTGCTTAAAGTAATGAAAATATAGACCTACAGGTATGTATATATGTAGGTCTCTTTTTCATATGAAATGCAAGGAATATTGATTAGGAGGTGATGTTTAGAGGGCCTAAAATATGTTATGAATAGGTTGAAAAGGAATTAATTTGATAATAAGACATAACACATCAGCTTCCTTGATTGGAAAGCATTTTAGGCCTATTAAAGACTTAGAAGGGTCATAATGCTCTTAGGCTTACCATAGAGAAACTAATATGAGATTGGTTTTTCATTTAAAAAAATGGATTAAAAATGTATCTTAAACCAATATTTAACTCAAAAATTCATAATTTTTTTGTTTTTGAAGAATTAAATATAGGAGGTCACATGTAATTAGCCAGGTGAGAGATAAACTCCTTTCTAATGGACTGTGTGACTTCAAGAAACATGACTATGATGTGCTTAGGTGAATATTCAAGGTAGTTTGAGTCATTGGATAAATGTAACAAAAAATAAAATAGGAGAGCACATTTTATACAATGTCACCATTGACCAAGTAAACTCAGAGATGGCAAAACACAAACCTAGTGAATCTTAGGCATAATAGTAATCTAGAGATATGTTTTAGGCCTAAGTAAAGAACATACTAATAGGGTAATGTTAGAGGGTTTTATTAGGGATATATAAGATAAAATGAGTATGAATATAATTTCAATATTTTTCAAGATTATTAAAGTGCTTGGGACTATGATGAAAGGGTTTCTATTCCAAAAAATGTAGTCTAAATACCTAATGCACACCTATAACCAAGGGAGTTTTGGTATAAACATGAGAGGAAAGATGCAAGGTTTTATTGAAATTGATGATTTAGATAGGAAATTATGGTGTGTGAGGTGATAAAAATTAATGGAAAGTATCTTCAAATAATTTTAATGCTTTGAAATGAAAGTAAACTCATCATAATAGTTCACTAGGGTCTGCTTTGTAAAGTTGATCACAAACCCTCACAAAGAACTAAGTCAAATTATAATGGGTTAGAGAGTTTATATTCCTAAATATACCACTTTTATAGGTTAAAATAAGTGATATATACCTCAATAAATTTCTAATAATGCACAAAAATACTAAAATACATCTTTTGTTGATCTAAACCTCTCTCAAATGGAGACCTAAAGGTTGCAGGCCTGAGAGGCTTTATTTGGAAGCTTGGAGCTATATCAAGAAAATGAATGGGAGAGAATGGATATTATAGTAGTGAAAGAGAATCTTATGATCGAATTACATTCCAATAGTTCAGGTATCAAAGTCCTATGTAGTATGAACAATCATTAGTATGACAAACATCTCAAAACCCTATTTTAGCCTCAAGAAGAGCTCAAAGTGGCATAGTATTTTGATTGGAACATGAAAATAGGTTGTGCAAAAGACTAGGTGATCTTAAATTATGTTAAAAATGTCCCCATACTCCCAAAATGTAGCATTGGTTCATAAGTCGAGGCCCTCAACATTATGAACCATTGTTAAGAAAACGAGCTCCTCTAAACCCTGCCTAAACCCTTCTAAGAACCTGATGAGAGAGACAGTGTATTCAAACACTAAAAATGGGTTGGATGAAATTTTAAATGATATGATAAAATTCATACCTCTCCTGATCACCCACTAAAACCATTGGTTGTCACGTGTAGGGTACATCGTGTATAGAAAAGGGCTCAAAATGACTATTTTAGGCTATTTGGAAGCACAAAAAGTTATGTCAGAACATCAAATTAGACTTGGAGCATGATTAAGATGTCCTTAAAGTGGATCAAACATTATATTTAATTTTCACATGTTTGAGCATTGATTAGGGCCAAATCTCCCTTTTTTAGGCCTAGAGACCTAATTAAGGGCTAATAGAGAGAAACAGGTGGAATAAGTACACTTGCACTTAGTTTTTGGTCATGAAAATTTGTACAAAGTAGGAAGAACATAGTGGGTATTCAGATTATGTGCTTGGTTTTACGGGGAATCTACAAAATGTTATAGACAAGGATCTTTGTTTGTTTTAAGGCCTACAAGGAAATGAAGGTAAGTATGGGCTTTAGGTGTGAAATGAAGTCTTAGAGAGTTTTGAGGCACTTAAGATGGTTGATATAAATTTTTTAAGACAAAGAGAGGTCTTTCATAGAGAGAGGTTGCATTAATGAAGATAAAATCAATATTTGAGGCATTTGAGTAAAGAGAGGCGTAGTGAGATTGATGCGATTCAAGATACCTAAGAAGATATGATCACTATTACAATGTCAATACAAGAAGACTCCTAAATAGATAAAAAGTATCAATAAAAAGAGTAAAGGGTAGTTAAAAATGATTTGATGACCAAGGAATGCCATGTGTGACTTCCCAAGCCAGAAGGAGGGTAGTTTGAAGAAGACAAGATGTGTCAAGCAAATACAAAAACCCCTACACCATTTGAGAGAGGAAACATCATCAGGAAATCAATGCATGTCATTTAATACCTTATGATATTATTATATAACCTCCTTCTTGATTTTAACTCTTGTAATGAGTGCTTGAGACATATCATTTCTCTCTTCTACACCACTTTTCTATCTTCTTATCTCATTCTCTATATATACAAACTTGTTTGGATTTGTAAGGATCCTTTGGTTGAGTATGGTAGATCATTTCTTATCTAAACACTTGAATTATGAAATTGGATGATGAATAAATCTTATTCTCACCTTATCACATGCTTGTAACTAGAGTAATTTTATGATTGTTGATGAATGTTAGTAGTAGTGTTTGTATTCTCTCTCATTTGTCCTCTCCTACCTATTTGCAAATGGATTATCTTCTTACAATTCACATGGTGAGTTTGATGTAGTTTTTCATGGTTTGAAAGTGGATTTTAGTCATTATTTCCTGTCTTAGACCTCTTGGCCAACCCTCTCATTCAATGCATTGTATATAACCTCCATGCAGAAACATTCATGCTTGAAGGTCCCTATTGAGTAGTGTGATTAGCTTCAGGCTGAATCCATGTTCTTAGTGCATGGTATTCAAGTGGAGTGTTTTGATTTAGTGTATCACCTCCATAGTTAGGTTTATTTAATGTATTTTCTCTCCCTTTTCCTTTGCAATCTAGTAATGTAGAATTGAGAGCTTAACTAATACATCAAGGGAAGCTAACCCTATAATATAGAGGTTTAGTGTACTTAGAGGTCACCCAAAACTTAGGACTAATACCATTTTATAACTTAATTTGATATTGCTTGAATCACCCTTTCAAGGGTGAAAATTTGAGCTATATCAATTACACAATCAACATGCAAAGGAAAGAAATGACTTGAATATCTTGTTCAAAATAGTGAGCTTATTATTGCACAACTACAACATGCTAGTTAATGTATGGCCTTTCTAGCTGCTACCTTAGCCACTACTTATTTCAATAATCCTTCAATTATATATAAAAATATTCCCATTGAGAAATAATAAAGAGATCTTTCAATTAATCTCCCATCAAATACGAATTTCTCTACAATTCTTAAACAAATTCTCTTTATGGACCCCCTATACCATAGGATAATGTTTTAAACTTTTAGGGTTGAGCTTCAGTAAATCCCATGTTTAATTAAAGGTTGAGTATAATAAATTAGGGAAATAATATGCATAAAATTTCCACTGATTTGTTACAAAATTGACTAGATTTGACTTTTTATAAATAGTAAAAAATAGTATAAATAAAGACTTATCTAGAAAATACCTGATATGGATGATCTGAGTGATGTAAATTGAGATGGAAGTAGGTCTAAGTGTCATAAATTAGATACCTATGTCAAAACCCTATAAAACCACATTTGGATAGTAGCACCATGTGTTTCTACTATCCTAATATTAGCATGAATGTCCTCTGGGTAGGATTTTCTTTAACTTCTTAGTAAACCATGTGTTTCTAGTGTCTTATTATGAAACTCTATATTATTCATGTAATGACTTATTTACGATGTAAGCCATAATCCTCCTTAAAATTAGGGTATGAGTTGAAAAGTGTGTTCATTAGTAGGATAGGCTTGACATCTTTAACACCCTGCTATGAAGAGAGTTGCCTACATACCAATACTTTAAGGAGGGATCAAGCCCGATGTAGTTTTCTGTACCTAAGTTCTAGTGGATGTATAAGTGATAATAGTATGATAGTGGCCTTGAGTGTGCATGAGATTGGAAATCTATAAAATTTGAGCTTAGGGCTATTGTAGATGGTAGTATATAAAAATAGGTCACATTAGGGATTAATAACTGTAATTTTGCTCAACTTATTTCATGTTTGAATAGGTATTTTATATCTAATCTTTATCTAGTGGATATAGGGATACAAGTCATGTACTAATAGTGTTCTATTTCTTGTGCGGATAATAAAAGATGTCTAGGACAACCATAGGAGGATTTTAATTTTGAAAATATATTCATTCACAAAAGTTAGGGTAAAAGACATAGGTGTCATTTTGGGGACACTAGTGCCATGTGACTCTTATGTCTTTAATATGGTGCTACTTTTTATATGATAAAACATTGGGCACAAAGGGATAGGGTTAGGAAATGAAGGTTTGGGATTACATTTGAGCTGACTAGGGATGCTTGTGGTTTGAATGAAGGCTGGATAAGTGCGATAATAGGATTTAGGATAGGTTTATGGCTATGCTAGGGATAGGTAGTCTCAGGTAGCACTCTTAGAACTCAAGTACCTTCTTTAGTTGATTACATTTGCATGCCGGCCCCCACCCCCCATTTTATGATAGAAATATAACATAATGAAATGAATGGTATAAAGGAAAAACAAGCATACTTGGACTTACCTAGGAAGTGAATCCCATGAAGATGAATTTGAGTATGTGAAGCTAGGTCTATGTATGTAAAGTATGATCCAATGCATGACCTGCAAATGAAACATATATAAATTAGTTCTTACTTAAGAGATATCAAAATCAAAATACTATGCAGAGTAAATATGTAACTAATCAAAATTAATTAAAGAGATGGGAAAGAGGAAAAGAAATGAATACACCTCATTGAGTATGTGAACCAATGCATAAACCTAGTGACAACCTATGTGTGTACATGTATATAGTGATTAATCAATGAATATCTTGGACTGATCTGATAACTTACTCAATACTCATGTTTGGGTGGCTTAAGATCTCAATTCAGTTTTGACTCCATCATTGACCACCCTTGCTTGGTGGATCATGCTTTGTAAATAAATTAGATTAGATTGATAGTGTGTCTAACTCTCTTATGTGAGTGGCTCAAGAAATCAAGTAGGCTATGAATACATCATTATCCACCCATGTGTAGTAGATGCATTTGAAATGAAACTACATGAAGTAATAAAAATGTCTAATTGAGTATATCTAACTATGTATGTCAGATCTACAACCACTCAGGTATATTAGGCAAATTTAAGCCATTTAAGAATGCTAACTACTACAGATGGAGTAAGACATGAAACTGATGATAACTTAGAATATAATGTCAAGTGTATACAACATAGAGTGACATGGAATTTCTCATTCTATCTGATCAACTGGTGTCTAACTAAGCATATGGAAACAATGTGCCACACACATGCCTCCAATCTAGTATCTGAGTATATTCATTCTAGATTGAGTTGTAATAATTATATATGGGTATCTAAATTGAATATGGGAATTGTCATGCTATGCATGATGCCCTAATTTGAGAAACTAATATGAATATGAGTTGAGCTAATGTGAATCTATGAAAAAATTGAGTATAACTAATAAACTTGTAACTAGATCTTTGCAAACATGTATTGTACTTGTAATATTCTAGCCAATCTAAGTTATTCTAAAACTGAGGATACTGGACAATAACACCATATCTTGGATAGTAGCACTATGTGGCACTAGTTTCCCCATTTGGGTGCTAATGTCCTTTTGGTCTGAATTCTATCACTCTACTACTTTTTGAGTCACTATTTTCCCTCTATGTTTACCCATGTTGGATTTTCTATAACTGAGCTTATGTGTTGAAAAATGTACTATGAGTGCAATATATGAGACTAATCTCTATGATAAACCCCTATGAATGCCTCCTCTTTTGAGGTTATTTATTGAACTTGCACAAGAACTATCCTCAAAAGAAAAATCTCTGCAAATATTGTGTTAGCTAGAATATATATGATAACTATGTGGTAATCCAATATAATGTACACACATAACATCATAATGTAAGATAATCTGATCATAAGTGTGTAATGTGAGATGTATGTCATGCCTATCATTCCAAAAAGGTGTCAAGATAGATGTAATCAATGTATATAACAATAAATTTGAGTAGAACTAAGTAACTAGTTAGGGGGATGGGGTATGATGTCCATCACAACACCCAAATAAGAAGGGTAGATGCATGAGGTCCCTCATGGCATCAAAAAGTAGTGTGTATAACAAGAAAAGACAAGTGTCATGGACATTATGCATATGATAAATCATACATACAAAACACATGAGACACACAATTTAGGCCAAGGGGCCACAATATAAGACACATGGGCACATGTTACTAAATATGAGAAAATGAGACATATAAGGATATGTTAAAATATCCACATACACAAGAAAAAATCAAGTTGGATTAGAGCCACATAGAAGGACATGTTTGATTTTTTTCATATACAATTAGGGAAGCACACACAAGGACATGGGAAAAGGTAAAAAACATACATACTATTGGTTGAATATTTTGTCGATCAGCGTACTGATAAACAAAATAGGTCTGATCAGCCAAAGTAGGAAGATTAGTCATCCAAATGTGTAAGTTCACCACATCAAAAGGGGACTAATCTCTCCTCTCATCAAGGGGAGGTTCCCTATAGATATGCTATATATATAATACTCAAGGGTAGGACAAACCATCCATCTCTCTTTCTTCATAGATGATGCATGCAAATCAAAGAAAAAACTCAAGGAAAATGACAAAAAGCACTCCTCTTCTTTCAAAATTACTATTCAACAAACCACAAGAATACTCCTGGTAGTAAATGCAAAATGTAATCAAAGATGTAGTAACAGGCAAATCGAGATGTAGCACAAAGTCTCCACCTAAATTTCCTAAGAGTGAGATACGAAGGACAATGAGGGCACAAAGTCATCCCAAGGTCCTTTACACAGAAATGAAAAGAAAACACACTGAAAGGCAATTATGGGGGCACAAAGTCTCTCCACTGTTGACTTCAGGACAACTACCTGACTACTTTCACTAATTTTGCTTGTTGAATTAAAGGAATAGAAGATATATTAAGAAAAAAGACATAAGAACAATTTCCTCAACAACAAAGATATCACAACACAAAGTCTGAAAAATCACTTGCTTTCTTATTCTAATAATAAAATATGATCAACAATCTGAGGTCAAAGTCTTAGTAATGCCTTTCAATTTGGATAGAGTTTCGTTCTGATTGTCAGAAAGAGATATATTTACAATAAAAGAGAGTCCCTTATATAACCTCTTCAAGAAGGACTCGGGAATAGTAACACATCATGTTGCATTGAAATTTGTTAAGAAGACAGGCTAGAATTTAGGGGCATCTACCCATTTGCTTTTCTCAATGCAGAGAAACAAGTCATGCTATTGAAACTTTCAATGTCCACCTGGCGATCTGATCCTTCTTCATCATTCCTCCTTTTCTGGTTAATTGAATCACGTCTTAGATTCAATTTGATGTTCTATTTCTTTAATTGCTTTCTACTGGTCTTGGCCTTAAAGCCTTTGAATGCATTCGGGTCCCATAGATTTAAACTTACAAGGATCAATGGCTATTTCATTGTCATAAATTTGATGTTCACGCCCCTATCACTATGTTTACAACGGCTAATTCGTTGTTCTTGAATTTGACGTCTTCGAGTGCGTCACCCCTTGGTCCTTCTTTGGCTTTCCTATTTTGCATCCTCCCAAAAGGGACCTACCTTTTGGGCCTTAAGAAATGATCTGCTTTGGGTCAGGAAAAGCCCCTCATAAGGGTATCTACCCTTCGGGCAGTCTCCAGATGGCCTTTAGGCTTTTTTGGAGTCCTTCAGAACTTTTCCCATGAACAATTCCCATAGACAATTCCTGTAGACAAAAAGTTCGTAGACATTTCCCTGTAGACAAAAAGTTTGCGAAATTATTCTGATTGATTTGTCTTTGCCTTTGGAAATTTCTTCGGGCTTTCCTCCCATGGCTTCTCTCCCAAATTCCTTCAGACAAAAAGTTTGAAGGAATTATGCCTTAGTCTTTTTTGACTGCATTTAAACAAAAATCTGAAAGAATTTACCTTTTGAGGCTTCTTTGAAAATAACCCTTCTGAAGGGTGTTTTTGTCGACCAAGTGCCCTCTACAAGGGCACTTGTCCTTCAGGAGGCTCTCTTGAACTTTTGCATTGAACTACTCCTTTGAATCAAGCCGATGAACCAAGCTTTGAACCAAAATGGTTCAAGCCGATGAACCCTTTGATTGAACAAAGCCTTTGAACCAAGCGGATGAACCAAAGCATTGAACCGAAGCATTGAACCGCTTGGTTGAATCGACCGTTGAACCGAAGCATTGAACCTATTAAACCTTGAATCCATTGAACCTTTGAACCAAAGTGGTTCAATGGTTCAACGGTTCAATGGTTCAAGCCTTCTTCTCTTTGATAAGTGTTTTGAAGCCATTGAACCTTTGAACTTGTTGAACCCGTTGAACCAAAATGGCTTAAGGTTCAATGGTTCAATGGCTAGATTCTTGCTTAGATGCTTGTCGATGGAGATTTTTGATTGAACCAAGGTGCTTAACCAATCCTGAAAATGACTAAGTGTTGGAAACTGATTCTTTTGATTGAACCCACTTATAAAAACCTTTAAACCTATAGAAATGAACCTACTTACAGAGTTTATAGAAACCAAGTCCGTAGTTTTCTCTAACCTTGAAAGAGTCCATAGATTTTAACCTGTGAAGCTCATTGAACTTGGCCTATAGAGTCCGTAGATTTTCTTTTCCTGCTAAGTCCGTAGATTTCTCTTCCTACTAAGTCCATAGATTAAAGCCTGCAGAGTCCATAGATTCTAGCCTGCAGAGTCTATAGATTTCTGAGAAGCTTGAAAAATGAGGAATTTGAATGCCCAAGAATTTTTTTGAAAAGGGAAGAGATTATTTTGGTCTGTAGGACCAAAATAATTCAAACGTTGTCTCAAAAATGAGTGATATTTTTGGGGGACAATAGCTGGCTCCAGTTGGGGAACTTCTATCAATTGTAAAAAAGAATTGAAGGGAGTATAAACTAGAATCTCCAGTGCCTTGAAGTATGCCATTGGGCTATGGAGTCATGCTACCCAGAAATGGAAGGCATCAAAAAAAGAAACAAAAAAAACAAAATAAAATTAAAAAATATACAAATATACATATGTACAGATGCAAGAATTTGATACATCAAGAGTTGAAGTGTTTCAGATGCTACTACCTGAGAGATAGTGAAAATAGTGTGCCATCTTGGTAAACCAGTAGGAAAATGTTTTAACCCCAGAAACAGTGATGGGCGAATGGAACTCTCCACCAAGAAATCAATTTTTTGCATCTTCCTCTTGGCTTTTTCTTCTTTTTGCCCCATGACAAGATGTGGTCTTTAACTTGAAAGCCATAACTCCTTGCTTTCTTAGTGAAGGGTTCCTTTGCCTAATTTTGATTTGTAGCAGCATGGTCCATTACCATAATTAGTTGTTATTCTATTTTAGTCCAACACATGATTAGATTGTCTAAATCAAACTCTTGACAAACTATCAGCTTAGCATCTCTTTTGATATGAAGGAGTTTGATCTCTTCATCTTGAGCAGTTTTCAATCCGAGCAACAAAGATCTACATTCAACAGTGAAAGAATTGCTGCCATCAGATTCAAGGATCTAAGCATCATCAAAAGTTGATCTTCTATCAAATTTCTCTTCATGGGAGATAAAAGATCCTTCTTGATTTGTACAATGCCCTACTACTTTTTCTGATGCCTTGTTTGGATGAAATCTTGGATTGCTAGCTACGAGACTTTCATCAGCTGAGACATGAACATTCTCTGTGGTCAAGTAATTACCCCTGCTTGAAGGCTCAAACAAAATTTGAGCGGCAGGGGCTGACATTTGGGTGACCATAATTTTTGCCTTAGACAGGTTCATACTTAGTTCTCCACCAATGTTTAATTGCTCAAGATTGGCTTGCAAGGATTCAAACTCAGTCATCTAATTTTTAGATTTTTTGACATGATCAATCATGGAAAATGACTAAGATGGACTTGGAAGAGAGGATGGGAGTTCATCTTTTTGGTTTTTGGGAGGGGAGAAATGATCTGCAAATTTGAAGTAGAAGGTGCAGAGATGTTTGATGTGCTTACTTCTTTGGAAATCACCGGGTCCTTTGACTAGAAAGGAAGAGGGGTTCTCTGCTCAACAATTTAATTTTTTAGTTGGAGTCGCTCCTCTGTCTTTTCTTTGTCAGCCTACTTGGCTGACTGATTTTCAGATCTGGTGAATACTGCGTATGATCCTTCGATTGCTTCACCTTCACTTCTGGGTTCATCCTAGAAATTCAAGAAACCAATGTGGGAGTCGCCAGCTAATTTTTTTAGATCCTCTCTAAAGGGATAAATGCCATTTTCTTGCTCAAACTCAAGTTGGAAATAGAAAACATGTTCTATTTTTAGATATCCAACTATTGAGCTGGTTGGAGGTGCTTCAAGGGCAAGGTTCCTCTATGGGGGAGGAAGATGATTTAGTTGCCCTTGACTTCTGGTAGCGTTGCCTTGATATGGCTGATTAGGGAATGTCCTCCTTGGCATATCTTTATATAGATGAGCAGAAGCCATACCTTGTGCCATTTGCCTTTTCAAAGCTAGTAATTTATTTGCCAGCTTTTGTACCATTGGATCAGTGGTGACTGTGGGTGAGTATTCAAAAGATGAAGAGGGTTTGCCTCTGTTTGAGTCTCTCCTTATCTTTCCTGCCAAGATAAGGTCATCTTCTACCTCAGTAGCCAAGTCCTGAGCAGCAACAAGGTCTATGTGGCTAGTTCATCTCAGTAGAAAACTCACTTCAAGCAGTTATGAGTTGATGAAGAAGCATTTGAGATTCTAAAGTGTCGACTGGGCGACCATGGGAACCCTGTGCCTCAGCTTGTTAAACTTGGCAATAAAATCCCTCATAAGCTCATGAGGCTCTTTCTTCATCTAAGTGAGCTGGGCCAGCAAGGCATGTGCATCTTCTGCGAGCTTGAACCTTGTTTTGAACTTGGATTTGAGTGTATCCCAGTCAGTCACTGACCCAGCTTGCAAATGGTATAACTAATCTGTAGCAGCACCTTGTAGTGTCTCGACAAAAAGCTCGATTGCCATGTCTTCAAATTCCACCCCTATAACACCACAGGCTATGCTAAAAGCTACAATGTGTTCATCAAGGTGAACTATCCCATCACCAAAGAATTTGGGGAAATTATTTCTTAAACTATGTGGGAGTTCATGCAGAGGTGGAGTCAAGTTGAGTGGGCTAAAAGAGTTACCCCAAGGGCCTAGAATTGCCATGATTTAATTAAAAAACATAGAGATAACAGATATGGACGGAGTGGCCAGATTGCAAAATAAAAATGGAAAAGGACTAGCTCTACTTTAGCTTGAGGCTTGAAGCTTCAAACTATGCACTCTTTCCCAACAACTCTAGTTTTGCACACTAGATAAAATAACAGAGGTGGATGAAGATGGTAAGGCTATAATGATAATGGGTAAGACACAAAATGGAGTCGCTAGAGTCTATATAATGGATAAGGGAAGGAACTGCTTCAATCTAAAACTTGAGGCTCCAAATTGCATAATATTATGTATATCCCCAGTGGAGTCACCAAAAACTATTGGTTGAATATTTTATCGATCAACATACTGATAAACAAAATAAGTCTGATCAGCCAAAGTAGGAAGATTAGTCATCCAAATATGTAGGTTCACTACATCAAAAGGGGACTGATCTCTCCTCTCATCAAGGGGAGGTTCCCTATATATATATATAAAATAATACTCAAGGGTAGGACAAACCATCCATCTCTCTTTCTTCAGAGATGATGCGTGCAAATCAAAAGAAAAACTCAAGGGAAATGACAAAAAACACTCTTCTTTTAGAAGTACTATTCAACAAACCACATGAATACTCCTGGTAGTAAATGCAAAATGTAACCAAGGAGGTAGTAACTAGCAAATTGAGATGTAGCACAAAGTCTCCACCTAAATTGCCCAAGAGTGAGATACGAAGGACAATGAGGGCACAAAGTCATCCCAAGGTCCTTTACACAGAAATGAAAAGAAAACACGTTGAAAGACAATTATGGGGGCACAAAGTCTCTCCATAGTTGACTTTAGAACACCTTCCTGACTGCTGTCACTAATTTTGCTTGTTGAATTAAAGGAACAAAAGATATATTAAGGAAAAAGACATAAGAACAGTTTCCTCAACAACAAAGATATCACAGCACAAAGTCTAAAAAATCACTTGCTTTCTTATTCCAATAAGAAAATATGATCAACAATCTGAGTTCAAAGTCTCAGTAATGCCTTTCAATTTAGGTAGAGTTTCATTCTGATTGTCAGAAAGAGATATATTTACAATAAAAGAGAGTCCCTTATATAACCTCTTCAAGAAGGACTCGAGAATAGTAACACATCATGTTGCATTGAAATTTGTTAAGAAGACAGGCTGGAATTTAGGGGCATCTACCCATTTACTTTTCTCAATGTGGAGAAACAAGTCACGATATTGAAAGTTTGCATCTTTCAATGTTCACCTGGCAATCTGATCCTTCTTCATCATTCCTCCTTTTTTGGTTAATTTGAATCAAGTCTTAGATTCAATTTGATGTTCTATTCCTTTAATTGCTTTTTGCTCGTCTTGGCCTTAAAGCCTTTGAATGCATTCAGGTCCCATAGATTTAAACTTACAAGGATCAACAGCTATTTCATTGTCATAACTTTGATGTTCGCGCACCCGTCACTATGTTTTCAACAGCTAATTTGCTGTTCTTGAATTTGACGTCTTTGGGCATGTCACCCCTTGGTCTTTCTTCAACTTTCCTATTTTGCATCCTCTCGAAGGGGACCTGCCTTTTAGGCCTTAATAAATGATCCACTTTGGGTTGGGAAAAGCCCCCCGCAAGGGTATCTGCCCTTTGGGCGGTCTCTGGATGGCCTTCAGGCTTCTTTGGAGTCCTTCAAAACTTTTCTCGCAGACAATTCTTGCAGAAAAAAAGTCTGTAGACATTTCCCTATGGATAAAAAGTTCATGGAATTATTCTGATTGATTTGTCTTTGCCTTTGGAAATTCCATCTGGCTTTCCTCCCATGGCTTCTTTCCCGAATTCTTTCAGACTTTTTGTCTGAAGGAATTCCTTCGAACAAAAAGTCTGAAGGAATTATGCCTTAGTCTTTTTTGACTGCATTTAAACAAAAATCTAAAAGAATTTACCTTTTGAGGCTTCTTTGAAAATGACCCTTCTGAAGAGTGTTTTTGTCGACCAAGTGCCCTCTGCAAGGGCACTTGTCCTTCGGGAGGCTCTCTTGAACTTTTGCGTTGAACCTCTCCTTTGAACTGAGTCGATGAACCAAGCTTTGAACCAAAATGGTTCAAGCCAACGAACCCTTTGATTGAACCAATCTTTTGAACCAAGCAGATGAACCAAAGCATTGAACCACTTGGTTGAACTGACCATTAAACCGAAGCATTGAACCTATTGAACCTTGAATCCGTTGAAAATTTGAACCAATGTGGTTCAATGGTTCAACGGTTCAACGGTTCAAGCCTTCTTCTCTTTGATAAGTGTTTTGAAGCCATTGAACCTTGATGAAGTGCTTAACTCTTGCTGATGACGTTAAACATTTGAACTTGTTGAACCCATTGAACCAAAATGGTTCAAGGTTCAACAGTTCAATGGTTTAATGGCTAGATTCTTGCTTAGATGCTTGCCGATGAATATTTTTGATTGACCCAAGGAACTGAACCAATCCCAAAAATGACTAAGTATTGGAAATTGATTCTTTTGATTGAACCTGCCTATAGAAGCCTTTGAACTTGTAGAAATGAACCTGCCTGCAGAGTCCATAGAAACCAAGTTCATAGTTTTCTCTAACCTTGAAAGAGTTCATAGATGTCAACCTATGAAGCTCGTTGAACTTGGCCTGCAGAGTCCATAGATTTTCTTTTCCTGCTAAGTCCGTAGATTTCTCTTCCTACTGAGTCCGTAGATTCAAACCTGTAGAGTCCGTAGATTCTAGCCTACAGAGTCCGTAGATTTTTGAGAAGCTTGAAAAATGAGGAATTTGAATGCCCAAGACAAATTTTGAAAAGGGAAGAGATTATTTTGGTCTATAAGACCAAAATAATTCAAATGTTGTCCCAAAAATGAGTGATATTTTTGGGGGACAACACATACGATGAATAAAAGTGGCATAGAGCCAAAGAACAATGGCATATTCAAATGCCCTTGAATAGAATAAGATTAGAAATACAATCAAGTCTAAACTAGGAAAGATAAAAATGAAATCATGTATGAATATGTAATAAAAATCTATTTAAGATCTGGGATGTACATACGCTGAGTCTAAAGTAGTGATAATTGGCAAAACATTTGAGTATGAGTAACATGAACAATATCAAGATATAACAATGTTAAAGTTGGGATTTAGAGTATAGAATGATATAACTTGGTAATAAAATTTTTGTATAGGATGCCGCCAAGTGGGTGAATGTGTCAGGTGAATAACCATAGATTGGTGTATATGCCCCTAGTGGGTACATAATAGTAAGTCTGGATTAGTGTAGTGGACTTGAGTCCTATAAGCAATCTGTGAGCACTCAAAAAGAACAAGTGAAGCATGTAGTATGGTAAAACTAACTATACTAAGATATATAACATATGTAGTGTGTGGCAAATATAATAAATGTAAACATAACAATGCATTCAATTTTTAATTTTGTGTTTTTCGTGTAATTATTTGAATGTTTGTGTTTTTGACATGTAATATTCTTTTTAATATTTTTAAAAAATAAGATATGTATAAGCAATATGAAATGAACTATGTATATGGATCAAAGAAAGAAGGAAATTATGTACAAGAAGAAAGAAACCATAATAACTGATGAGTCTCATGGAATACTCGCTATCACTATGGCTATGTCAAATAAGGGAATTATGATCATGCATGTTATGTGAAATGACAAATGTGATCCCATAATATACTATGATGAGTGATTTGTATTTGTATACATATGTTACTATTTAGTGGTGCTAAGAATTTGTGGCACTGACTGTGGTGTTTTTGTTTCTAACTAAAATTTATGTTTTTCTTAATTTTAGAAGAAATTAGTGAAGAAGGGTGTGTAGAAAAACCTGTTATAATGTGTGTGCATTGAATCCAAGTAATTATGGAGAGCTCATCTTTGGCTTGGGAGGATGACTTATGAATAAGAAAATACTTAAACACACTTGTTTGTTAGATAAATAGATGGGTGGATTACATAACATGAGCTATATCCTAGAAGCAAAAGCTTTCTAAGAGGATGTCAATCCACCTACTTTAAACACTTAAGTTTGATAAATAAAAATGATAGAATTTGTATAAAATGATATAAAATTGAAATTAAAAACAACAAATAATAGAAAATTAATTAAGACATTTAAATGTTTTTCTAAGATGACTAAAATAAAGTAACTAGTTTGGTTAACACTAATGCTAAAAATTAGCTAAAGAGAGGTTGTGGCTTTGGTTTGAAAATTTGACAAAGATCAAAAGGCTAGTTTTTTTGCTGGTATTCAAATGGTTAGAATGGTAAAAGATAAGGGTGAATGATTGAGAAAGTGAGTAGTCAAGATGACAAAAGGGATGGATGGGCAAGATGCTAAAGATGGCCAAGTGACAAAAGGGTAGATGGGTAAATGATGGCAAAGTGACAAAAGGGGGAATGGGTAAAATGATAAAGGATAGAGAATGGTAAATGGAAAAGAAGAGGTAAAAGGGGTTCAAGGTATGGAGGTCAAAAAATAAGGGGCTAAAGGGAAAGATGAAAATAAATTAAGTGAACAAAAGCAAATATTACCTTCTAAGCTTGAAGAAGAATGTTGATGTTATTGATGATGATGAGTTTGTTGAAGATGATGATATTGGTTTAAAAATCCATAAGAGTTTTAGGGATATGAATCCTCCTCTAAAATGAGTGGCCTCCTTCAAGAGTAGATAACGTGTAATAAGAATTCTCTTTACCAAACCTCAACTTAACCATGGGTGAAGGGAGAGGGTCATATTTATAGTATTTGTTGTTAAAAAACATGCCAAAGAAGTGGAATAGTGAAGTATTGTTCTATTTTTCAAGTGGGATCATAAATGACAAAGGAGATAAGGGTGGTGGGATTCCCACCTTGTTGGTTTGTCTCCCACCTTGCACATGTGTCGAATTTTGAGTGGGAATCATGTACATAGGCTCAAATGAGGCCAAAGGATTTTCCACCAAGCTAATTTGTCCTTTGGCTAAGTGCCTCATGAATTTTGGCACCATTATCCATGTGGGTGCATGAGTGGTCATGAAAGACAAGGGGGTGAGATTCCCACTTAGCTAATAGGTCTTCCACTTGCTAAAGAGTCCAAAATGGAGTGGGAATCATGCACATGGGCTCATATGGGTCCAAAATACTTTCCACCACTCACTTCCATCTTTTGGCTAAATGCCCAATGAATTTTGACACCATTATCCATGAATGAGGACAAAAATACATGTTGAATGATGGTCCCATAGGGAAAAATGCACCATATTCCAAAGGAGGGGCCCTTTGATGCTTAATGATGTCATGAGGTACCATGGAGGAGGGTCCCAAGTGGGGTATGATGTCCCACTTCAAGCCACCTCACTTCTAAGCCATGTCACTTGCCATATCACCTTCCATTTCACTTCCCATGTCACTTGTGATGTCACTCCATGTTATCATGAATAGTGACAATGGGTCTCATAGTGAATAGTGATAGCGAATAGTATTTTTGAATAATACTTTCAAATAGTAATTTTGAATAATACTATGTGAATAGGAGAAAAGTGATTTGGTTAGGCTAAGAGGGGTTGGTTAAGGGTTAAAAAGGTTTTAAGGGGTCTTTAGTGGTTTTCAAGGCATTCAATCATCAAAAATTGCAAGTGTAAATTTTTTTAGTATTTATATTTTGCTCTTTTGTGTTATGCAGCTTTGAATCAACAAGCTACAAAACAAAAATGGATCACTTTATTGAAGGTCAATGTGCCCCAAGTATGGAAGGAGATGTTACCCCTCAAACTAGGAGTTAATGAGGTAAAAGAGAATAGGGTGTGGGTTTGATAAGTGGTTGGTGGGGAGACACTAAGTGGTACCACAAGATAGTTGGGCATTTGGGATACAAACATGAATACAAAATGTGACTAATGTGGTATCCAAGATCACAAATGAACTAAAGTTTCCAATGTTAGTTAATTTATGTTTGGGTCTAGAGGGACATATGCTAGGGGTAACTAGTCTATAACATTAGTCATAGTTGATTGGGTGATGCTTATCAGGTGATCTAGATAGGGTCAGGGTTGGTTTTAGGTATCCAAGATAAGGAGTGTTCCTAAAAAAAAACTCAAATGGTCAGGTCATGCAAAAAAGCAACATGGAAAGGTTAGTTGGTGTGGTCAAAATGGCTTGGGCAAGGTCATCACAAATATATGTAGAAGTTTAGGTCTAAACGACCAACATCAAGGTGGATGTGGTTGATTGGTCAGTTGGTCAGAGAGAGTGGTTAGCAAAGGTTCAGTTAAGGGGTGATTGAGCTGACTTCATATGCACTAGGTAAGCAGATGCTACCTACATAGTTCCATAGATGTGATATCCAACAAAACTTTAGGCCAAATGTAGTTCTATGGTAGAGTTTAGATTGGTTACCCCAATATGATTTACCACATGGTTAGGTGTGGGTTAATAGTTTGGTAACAATGAGGCATTGTGGTGTAGATTAGTGAATAGTCACCATAATAATCCCACATGTATTTGGAAGAGAAGACACATATGGGTAAGGTAGGATAAATAAGTGGTTAGAAAAAGGCTAAGCATCACAAATGTCCTATGATGGAGCTAAGCCAAAGAAGATGTGCCTTTGTGAGGAGGTTACACCTTCTAAAATTATGTGAGGGTATAAGCATAGTGCTGGTATCAATCACTAAAAACTATGCTTTAGGACATGGACATCGATCAAGATATACATAGTCTTGTTGGTGAAAGGTCATCATCATTACGAGCTGAATTTTAAGGGCAGCTATGAAGTGATGACGTGCATTTAATTTTTTTGATGGCGAAGTAAATTCCATGAGTTATAAGGTTGGCATTGTGGTGAATGATAGAGGATGGACCTTGCCTGACCCAAAAGCTACATGGGTAGGCCAGACAAAAGGTGGCCATGTATACATCCTCTATCCCAATTCCTTAGAACTAATAAATTTGGGTTTCACTTAGAAGAGGCCTTTCTAGTAGGGAGCTAGGTGGTCTAAGATATTGGTTATATAGTTGGATAAGATGGGGGAGCTTCCATAGTGGCAAGTATCTAGGAGTTATCATCACCAACAATAATGACAATTTTAAAGGTATGATCATTACAATAACCCATGGTTGGAAGCCAGTTTACACCAACCAAGTTAAAGGTGACAATGATGCAAATGACCACTAGGACCATAAGGACCAAAAGATGAAAAAGCAAGTATAGACATTAGATGTGGATCAGATGATAAAGGCAACAAAAATACATCATGATAATGCATAATGACTGTATGAAGATGACTAGTTATATTGAGGGCTACGTGTCCACATGAAAATTTAAGTAGACATGAATATTTTAAGTGGGAAGATTATTTAAGGGAATCAATGACATCATAAGAATCTCCATATCGATGGAATGGATAATCATGTCAGCGAGGCATAATAGTTGGGTAGTCTATTTAAAGAATCATGGTAAGAATGAATACCTATCATGAAGTCATTTCGTTTTACAATTTGTTTAGGTTACATGTAACTAATAGAGGTTGAAGATGGTGAAAAATGAGAGCAATGGAAAAGATAATCAACAACCCCCATGACCCAAAATAATCTACATAATGAATGTGCATATCTATCAAATACTACAACATGTAATGGTGATAATGGAAGTGTTGTTAAACCAACAACAAGAGGAAAGTCACCCACGACTTGAGCTTGAGCCTAAAATATTACCTCCTTAGAAGTGAAGAAGGTGAGAATTTTATTGTGCAAGGTGTAGGTCTAGAGAACATGACCTTTAACCTATCCATGGAGGGAACTCTCACTATTCAAGGGGATGCATGCTGAGGCAAAAATAGGTAGTACCTATGTAAATAGAACAACTATAGTACAGGGATGTAATGGATACAATGGTCAAGTAGTGTGAAAGACCTAGAGTGGAGTATGATTCTTGCTCTGTGGGGATGATTAAAAAAAGAGGAGAATAGAGTACACCCTTTAGCAGCTATTGATATAGGGAATGTTAGTACACCCTTTAGCAACTATTGATATAAGGAATGTTATAAATGTTAGCTCAGGGAGTAATCAAGTAGAAGGATGGATGAACACAAATCTAGAGTCACCAGATAATTAGCCTAATGCATAGGTAGGAAAATAATGTATGTAGGGGCCTTAGGTGAGGTGTGGATATTCTGATAACTTTGCATGCACCATGTGACTCCTCGCACCCTTAAATAAAATATTACATAGTTTACTGTAAACATGTACAAAATGTGCTAGATGCCATTGTTTTAATGTTACCATGATTAGGGTTATGTGGATACTTATGAATGTTATGGTTATGGTTTTTGAAATCTCACTTAAGGTAAAGCAGATGAGGTAAGGCAATGAAAAACACTAATAGTAAAGTGAAGAATATAATCAATAGCCAAATGTTGTAATGAAAATATCAACCAAGCACATTAGGATAAGAGGGTACAATGTTTCTTCTTGGAAAAGGATGATAAATAGGGCCAAAGTGGGAGTGACTTAATGAACATAATCCCTACTAATGCATCTCATGAGCATGCTTTGAAGGATAAAAAAAGGTGTGTTGATCACAATCTATCAAGTACTCACAATGTTGAGAGGGTTTAAAGGGGGAAGAGGTGATGGATAGGGTGAAGGGAGTTTTGGAGAGGTACAAAAGGATGACCCATGCTTAACAAAGAAAGATATTGAAGGGAGAATTGGATGCCCTGAAGTAATGAACCTGATAAGATTTCATGCATTAAAGCAAGAGAGCTGAGGATATGAGGAAATAAACATATATATGCACGTATAAGCAATACATATAGTGACACACTCTAATGAGTGAGAAGCTAGAGTACTAATGGGAGAAAATAAAGGAGATCCAACAAGGGATCAGGTGAAGGCAGACCAGGACATAGATGAAGAGATAGGTAGAGAAAATAATGAGGTCACATATAAAGACAAAGGTGGAGAAGGATGGAATGAGCCAAGCATGGATATGGAGGAGGAAAAAAATAAGGTCAAGAATAACAAGGAATGCCATCAAGGGAGACAAAAAAAATGAAATTAAATTCATAAAATAAAAGAAAAATAAAAGGTATAATATGGGGGTTTGAGGAATGCACTAAAGAATGACAGATTGGAGAATTGAAAAGGATCGAGAAAAAAGTGTAACAATCATGAAGGGTAAGGGAAGGATGATAAATATAGGAGGCCATGAAAGGTTTGAAAATAAGTCTAAAAAAGGACCAAGGAGAAAATAGTTTGGTGATGAAAATGGAACACAAGGAAATACATGGAATAAAAGGAAACATGAGGAAAAATGAGTGAAATGAGGACACAAGAAGGATGACATGAGAGGGAAGAAGTAGGTGAAGATGTGACCAAGTAAGCATAGATGATGATAGGTAAGGAGAGGAATAATGAAGCAAATCAGAGGGTGGTTTTGGAGAGGAAAATGGGATGAAAAATGGGAAAGGGGTTAAGAAAAATGATGGGAAATAAAGGATGGGTGGATAAGAAGTTGAAGAGATAAGGTATGTTGAAATCAACTTGTTAGAAGAGATTTACAAGATGAGTTGGTGATGAGAAGATATTGACAAGATGAAAAGGAAGTGAGGTGGTGAAGAAACAGGGAAACACAACAAAAGGGAATGAGACAAAAATAAGGGATGATAAGAAGAATAATTAAGTAGGGATATAAATCATGGACACTCACACAGATGTAAAAGATAAGTGAGTACCGAGATGGCAAGAGGAAAAAGGGAATGAAAAGTGCAAAAGGAAAGAACATATAAGAAAAAAAGTGCAATTATAGAAGGATTCTCAAAGGATAAAGACCCAGTTAGAAGCTATTTATGGAGGAAAAAAATGGAAAAGGTGGGAAGAATGGAAAAATGATAGAGAGTGGTGACACACATAAGAAAAAAATGGGATGTTAGAAGAAAAATGAAGAAATAGAAAGCATGCCTATTTGAGAAGATGGGAAAGAGGAAAACAAAAATTGAGAGTTAGAAATGAAGGTGGTTTAGAAGCAATGGAAGAGAAGTAAGAAAATGGTATCAAATGAGATTAAGAGGTAAAAGTATCCATCAGTGTGCATGGGAATAGGATGATGTGGAATTGGTGAGGAAAAGAAGGTGATAAAGAGGGTACAATAAATATCCAAAAGTGAGGGGAGATGATGAGGATGGTGAAAGAATACAAAGGGGATAAAGGCCAAGGATAGTAATAAGTGGAAATAAGGACAAAAACCATGAAAATTGGGTGGGGGAGTGAGCCATGAAGCATGTTCAAGGAAAGGTGACATGGAGGTCAACAAAGTAGAGTAGGTGGTGGCTTTATGGAAGATAAGAGGGGCCAATCAAGAAGGCTATCAATATTTGTGTTAGAAGAGATTAACAAGCTATAAAAGTGGTTAAAAGAGATTGACAAGATGAAGGGAGGGAGGTGGTGAGGAGATAGGTAGAGAAGTGGAGGAAAGATATTATGTGAGAAGGGAAAATAAAGTAAAAGATGTGATCGAGATGACCTCAATAATTGAGCATTTCTTACATAGTCCAAAAACACCTCAGGCCAATGTAGTTCTCCCAGTAATGGGGGAAAAATGAAGAGGAATTATTAGATGATGTTAAAATACAAGGATGCTAGGAAGAATATAAAGCTTCCCTAGCATAAGACACCCTAGGTAAGAGGGTGATGTTAGCAATGACAATTAATGAGAATAAAAAGGGAGGGTAATTAGTTGTTAGTGGCCAAACTACCCTTAAAAGTTAAGAAATGCCTACATAGTTTATGGACATTAGGCCAATGTAGTTTAACAAGGGTTGGAAAATGGTGCTCAAATGGGTTGCCCCAATTTTTTGGACCACGTGGTTTAATTTTGTTGAAGGTTTGCAGAGAAAGGGTGTGCGCTAAAGATAGGTTGAGGTTATGGAGAAAGGTATCTCCAAAAGGTGGGTTGATTGATCACAAATAGGGATTTGACAGTAATGTTATTCTAATGTTATTCATGGTTAGGGTTATGATAATTTGATGGATGATAGTGGTGGCACTTATGTAGGTTAAATAACCATACTAGATGATAAATCATGAGACATGGGTCTAATATAATACATGACTTAAAAATGAAAGAATAATAAATGAGGTATAGTAATTTTTTATTGACAAGGACAAAACAAAACAAAACCCAAAGTTGGACTAGCTTAAGGAACATAAGCCTTTTGAATGCTTCACATTACCATGGATTGGTTGATAAAATAAGTCTCTTGATCACAATGTGTTAAGTAAGCTCTAAACCCCCTAATTTATAGATAGTATAAAGGGAAGATGGGTGATAGGTGGTGTGAAGGATAATGGGTAATATGTATGGTAACCTTATGTGGGATAGTTTGCCCTTTCTATAGGTGATCCAAGAATGATAACAGATAAGTCCATGTCATATGCTAGATGTAGACTAATCAATGCAGGAAGTTTACATCTGAAAGCCGATTGTAGCTTCCACCTTATTATGCTGCTTGAGAGCTGATTCTAGCTTTAGATGATTATGCTTTTATTTTGATTATGGTAGTGGGTCTTATACTTTATCACTATATATGAGAAGCTAATCAATGCAAGAAGCATCCTATAAATTACCCTGTTAACTTAGCCATCCTTCAAGGGAGTGGTTTAAGTTTATTGGCTTTGTTTAATGCTCTTTGATAGCTATCCTTCAAAGGAGTAGTCTACCTTATATTTGGAAATTTTTATCTTGTTTTTAGGTAGATGTCCTTCAAGGGAGAAGTCTGTAATACTTAAGATATTGACCCAAGTAATATTTTAGTATTAAAATTATTTTTGGATGTGATTTTTATTAGACATGGACAATTCTAATTAGGCTCAGAGGTTTTCTGATGAGGGAAAAAATTTAACACAAGAAGGTTAATGATATGTGAAGAGGTGTGGTTTTTAGAGACAATGACCATGGGATTCCATCTTGTTAGAGACAAAAATTATCCATGAGAACCATGCCATGGGTAGAACCATGGTACCCATACTTAGGATTAGGCTATGACTATGATGGTTAATCACATGGTTCTATGTCATAATAAATTATCTACAAAAGGAGGGGAGGAAGATGGGTGAAGGTTAAAGTCTCATAATTAAGGGATCTAAAGTTAGACAAAATAGTGAGATCAATCCTTCTTTAATATAAAAATTGATGTAGATGTGAAGCATTAAGAGGTTTAAGTTATGGTTTGCCTTTGAGAGAGGATAATTGATAAGCTCTTGATCCATACTTATGGGTAATAATGTAGGTTCCAAGCCAATTGAAAGTAAACTTGCTTCATTTACTCTTCCCCATGTTGGTCACATGTTGGTTTTATTTTAGAATGAGGTCTTCAATATTTAAATCTTGTTGTTTGAGGTGTTTGTTATAAGTGCATTCAACATGATCTTGATAGATATGGAGGTGGGTGACGGCTACTAAATGATGCTCATCAAGTAGCTCAAGTTGAGCTAAACAATATTGATGATAATCTTTTTCAAAAATAAGATCTTACAAAGATATGTGAAGAGAGGGGATTTGGACTTCAAGAGGGAATACTGCCTCTACTTTGAAGACTAGAGAGAAAGGGGTAGCACCCATAAAGGTTTGAATTCTAGTACGATAGGCCCATAAAGTCAATGGGATGTGCAAGTAGTAATCTCGACCTTAAGCAATGGCAACTTTGGTTAGTATTTTGTTAGAAAATTCCACCTGTCCATTTTCTTATGGACAATAAGGTAATGAAAAGATTAAATTGATGCCAAATGTGTCACATAAACCTTGGACTTACTTGTTTTTTAAAGATTTTCCATTATCAGTGATGATCTTATGAGGAATAAATGATATGATGTTAATAAAGTTGATAATCTTCTCCACTTTGGTCAAGATAAGAGTGATATCTTCCACCCATTTGGTGAAATATTAGGTGGCTATGATGATGGAGCTATGTTATTGCAAAGAATGGGGGTTTATTTCTCCAATGAGATCGAGCCCCTATTGCAAGAAAGGCCAAAAGTCTTTAGATACTTAGAGGCCATTGGCTGGTACATGATGTAAATTAGCATGCTGTTGACATTTAACACACTTTTTTACATAATCAAAATAGTCTTGTTTGAGGGTGGGCCAATAGTAGCTAAGGTAAAGGATATGTTTAATGATCTCTAGACTACTAAAGTGTCCCCCACAAATCTCATCATGTGTTTCCCTGATGGCATGGGAAGCTTCATGGCTACAGAGGCAATGAATAAGGAGACCATTGAAACCTCATTTGTAAAGGATTCCCCCTAGTATGGTGTAATGAGAGGTACTCTAGACAAAGTTTCTTTGAGCATTCTTAGAGAGGTTGGGAGGAACAATGCCTAGGTTAAGGTAGTTAAAAGTTTGGTCATACCAAATGTCAGACGGGGATTCCTCCACACTACAAATGGTAGGGAGGTCAGATTGGTCATAAGAGGGTGTGGTAAAATGGTGAATGGTGACAAATATTTTGGAATTAGAATACTAAGAATGGATCTGAGAAGTAAGGCAAGCCATTGTATCCATGAATTTATTAGTAGATTAGGGAACAAATTAGACTAGGTAACATTCAAATGATGCTAGGAGATTGTCAACTAAAGGTTTATATTTTTGTAAGACATCATTCTTACATTGATAAGAGCCATTGACTTGGTTAACCATGAGTTGGGAATCACTAAAGACATTGATGGTCTTAATTCTCAAGGCTAGATCGGTTTGGAGACCTATGACTTGGGCTTCATACTCAGCCATATTATTGGTGCATCCAAAGTCAAGTTTAAAGGATAGAGGAAGGGGTTCACCATCAAAGGGGATAAGGATGATACCCACTCCCCCACCTTATTATCACTTCAAACCATTAAAGAACATAGTCATTTGGTAGGTTATGTCCTCTTAGGAAAGAGTAGTGATAAATTTATCTGGGAATTCAAGAGGAAGTAGTTGGTGATATGTCAAAGGTGATTCAACCAATTGGTCAACAATGACTTGCCTTTTAATTGAATTTTTCTGAAAGAACTCAAGATCAAACTCTACTAAGAGCATAAGCCACTTGGACATACACTATTTTTGGTATGACTTGGAATGTATGTACTTAAGTGGGTTAATATCTGATATGACATAGGTTTTATGGTTAAGAAGGTAGTGGCAGAGTTTGGTGGCCATGAAAGTCAGGACTAAGTAGAGTTTCTTAGTATGGGTATACTGAGTCTTGTATTATACAAGCATGTGACCTATGTAGTATATGGCTTACTCTTTGTGTTATTTATCTCAGTGATCCAACATTTCCATTAGGGAATGGTTAGTGGTATAGATATATAGGAGAAAGGGGTGGTTATCCTTAAGAGGTATGAGGACAAGTGGTGATAAAAATTACTATTTGAGCGATTCAAAGGCTTTTTGACAATCTCTATTCCATTTGAAAGAGACATCTTCTTCAAAAGGTGATGGAAAGGTTGGCACCAATCTGAAAGATAGGAAATGAAATGACAAATAGATTGAAGCTTTCCCTATAGGCTATAAAGTTGTTTAAAGTTGGTAGGAGGGGGCATCTCCAAGATTGCTTTGACCTTGGCAAGATCTACTTTGATTTCTTGAAGAGAGATAGTAAAGCCAAGAAGATTTCTTGAAAGGACCCTAAAAACACATTTCTTGGGGTTGAGTTTGACATGGAAATTTATTAGGCATTTGAAGATAATGTTGAGAACTTTCAAATGATCTTGGCTAGATTTGGATTTTCCTAAGAGATCATTGACATAGTACTCTATGATGGTGTGGATGAGGTCATAAAAGATGTAGGTCATGGCTCACTGGTAGATTATAACAATTTTATTTAACCCAAAAGGAATGACTCTATAGCAAAAAGTTTCCCAATGGGTGGTAAAGGTAGTTTTATGTTGATCTTTAGGAGAAATCAAGATCTGATTGTAACTCAAAAACCTATCTATGAGAGAAAACATCTCATGGCCAATTGTAAGATCAACAAGCTGGCCAATATTAGGTAGAGAAAATTCATCCTTGGGTAGGCGAGGTTAAGGTCATGAAAATACACACAAACACATAGACTCCTAGTGGCTTTGGTGATAGGTATGATATTCAAGACCTGTTGGCGGTAATTAATGGGTTAAATGAAGTTTATAAATAGGAGATGCTGAAGCTCTTCTTTAATGAGAAGGGATATGTGAGGATGCATGCATCGAAGTTTCTATTTAATAGGCTTGACATCATGATGAGTGACTATGTTATGGGTAGTAATGGTGGGGTTAATCTTGAGCATATCATTGTAAAACAAAGTGAATGCTATGCCGTGGTCTTGGAGGAAAGAGAAGTTTCAAAGTTCATTGACATTCAATGATTGGCCCAATTTGACAACATGAGGGTTATATGTAGTGCCCAAGTTGATATCCATGGTGGATTCATTCAACATGGTTAAGGATTTAGGAGAAAGGAATTTATGGATTGAAGAATCCAAGGAACCAAGGTAGGTGAGAATAGAATCATCATCTTGATGTTGGATGGTATTGATGGTAGGAGAATCTTTCTCTATCATTTTAGGATGGATGAGAGGAAGGGTTTGAATTTGGCCATCCTTTTGATAGGTCAGGGGACTTAAACCAATAATGTTGATAAAAAAAGTTAGGATGAATGATATCAAAATCCTCAGACTTTGAGGGAGGTTAGGTTGGTGAGGAGGGGATGTCTTCCTTGATGGTGTCAATAGGTTTGAGTGAATTGGTGGGTTCTTTAGGTGGTACAAACCCAAGGCCAAATGACTGATAAGGTTTTTGGGTTTTGATCAAAGGTATCTCATGAGGTCTTTGTTCATATTAGCCTAGACCAAATCCCTTTTAGGCACACTTATGAAGGTATAATTTAGTGAATATTGGTTTGTCAAGGCAGGAAAAGTTAGAGGTGAATGGTTAGATGGAGGAGGTAATGGTGGGAGCAAGAAGTGGCTAATCAAATCCCCCATAGATGAATTTTGTTTGATGGTTGTGGGGACCAAAAGGGATGATGGTTCCAATGTTAGGGTCATAGGAAGAGTCATGTTTGAGGTTCCCATATTATTGAGTAGAGAAATCATCCAATGCTAGAAGGTGATACTCCTTTAATGAGAATCCTTGGAACATAGATCCCAAGGGCTCCTCTATGGGGATCCATGAAGAAGGGATGGATAAGCTAGTTGATGTTTCATTGATGCCTAGCAATTAGGGTGTAATTATTGAAGGTGCATTGGATGGGTGTATGAGGAGATCATTTGGGTGATAGGTTATGTTTCACATTGAGAAAGGATTTGGGTCTGCTTGGATATTGATGACCTAGCCTTCATAATCAAACTTAATGCATCAATGGAGGGTAGTGGGAACACATTCCATGGAGTAAATACAAGGTCATCCCAATAAGATGTTATATTATAATTCTCCTTCCACCACATAGAAGAGTTTATGGAGTGTACGGGGTTCTAAATAGATATGAAGGATGAGGGTTCCCAAGGTAGTGGCTATAGTGTCATTAAAGGATCAGAAGACTACTATGGATTCCAATGTGATATTATATAGGAAGTTGAGTTGGTCATAAGCATAGGATGATATGATGTTAGTGCTATCTCCCCCATCAATCATCACCCTTTTGACATGAGTTTGGTTGATGTAAGTGGAAATAAAGAGTTAGGGATCTGGGTCCTTAGGGTGGATGAAAGGTATTTGTGAAATATTAAAGGTGATAAGGTTGGAAGTTTGGAGGGCACCAATAAATGTAGCTAGAGGTTGAGGGTCATTGGTTTGGAACTAAATGGATTGCAAGGCCTATATGAGTGCTCAGTGGTGATGGGGAGAAGTAAAAAGCAACTCATACAAGCTCATTTTTGATGAGGTCTAGTGAAGCTACTTAAGGATGGATTTTTAAATAGATATTGCATATGGGTTGGGTTGTGAAGGTTTAGATTGAGGGGCACCAAAGATAGACACCTTGGCTCTACTTGAAGATGGAAATGGTTGGGTGTGGTTTTCTTGGGAGTTTAAGGAGGGATAAGTCTAAAGAATGGACACCTTAGCCTTCCCTTTATCCTTTTGCTATGATCTAGTGACCATGTTGATAGTATGGATAGAAGGAGAGGGTGAGGTAGTAGAGTGGTCAGACTCATCTTCATCTTTAGGTGAGAGTGGAAGAGTGGGTAAGCATTGGGTTGGTATGGGTGACATAGGAGGTTTATCTATTAATATGTCATACTCATCATAAAGGTGGTGGACGAGAGTTTGGAGAGCTTTTTAATTATTTGTATCATGGTTAGGTGTCTTGTGGTATAAGTAAATCAAATTATTATAGAACCATGATGTTTTGAGACATGAAGGGTCAAAGGGTTTGATTGGTGGTAAGCTTAAGGAAGAGGTTTTCAATAACCATTGGAGAATGGTTGGGCAAGACTCGATTAAGGGTGGTAAAGTTTTAGCAGTTTTTGTTTTGGGTGTTAATGTAGAAGGTTATTTGGAAGTAGGTTCAGTGATATGTGTCTTAGGTAAGGTGGTATGCTTGGTTGATAGTTTTGGTTTTGGTAAGATGGTTGATAGGCTAGAGGTGGAGGATGGCAAGGTTAGTAACTAGGTATTGATGTTATAGTAAAAAGAGGTGCATTATGAAGTGTGAAGGTGTAACCAATAGAGGTGGTGGGTTTTTAGTAGAAATAATGGGCTTTGTGCTCAAGGTAGAGGGATGAAGACCCAAAATGGAGGGCAAGGTTGAGAGTGGTAAAGTTTGAGGCTCTGAGTCTTTTGGTGGTTTTACTTTTTTAATTGCTTTATTTGTTGGTTTTGGATGGGGTTTAGTTACTTTAGTTGTCTTGGTGGGTTTGGGTGTTTGAGGGTCAGTTAATTTGGAGGAGGTTTTGGTTGGTTGGGTGGACATTTTGGTTTGTTTGGAAGGGATAGGTTGGTCCACCAAAGAAGGGATTAGAGGTTCTAGTTTTGTTCCCTTACCTTTATCCTAATTTTTGATGGAAGGTTCTAAAATGAGAGGTTTGGTGGGTGAAGTTATATTTTCTTATGAGATAGTTTACAAATATGGAACAAATGGTTCTATAATAAGGGAGATAGGTATGGTAACCTCTATCGAAGGTGTGGATATGGTTAATTCTTGTATTTTGATGTCTAATTGGGTAGAATGTAACTTTACTATTTCAATAAGCTGAGGGGGATTGGTAGATTGGTGAATAGGTTCTTTATCAGTGAGTGTGTTAAGAACCATGTTAATGGTATGAGTGTCAAAAAAACATTTGAAATTATTACTCTCATTTTTGGTGGGAGAATAATTTGGAAAAGGTTGCCTAAATATGTAAAGGGCTTGGTTGGGTGGTGCATTGGGGTTGTCCAATCTAAGCTCCCCCTTGTCAATGAGGAACTGGATAAGGTATTTAAAGGTATTTCACTTATTGATATCATGCCCTATGAATCGATGAAAGACACAATGGCCATTTTCATTATACCAACCCAACATGAGGTGAGAAGCATCAAACTATTGGGGTGGTTTAACTGGTGGAAGTTGGATGATATTAACTTTTAATAAATTTTCTAAAATAAAAGCATAGGGTTCCTTAAGTGGAGTTAATTACTTATAGTTGCTCCAAGTTTGGTTTCTTGGGTTTTGGTTTGAAGAATTAGAGGAGTCAGAGGTTTGGTTCCTAAAATTTTATTGGTTAGTAGATGGAAGAAGTTCGGTTTTGAGGACAATAACATTGGTAGTTGCTTTGTTTTTGGTGTTGGAATTGGTTTGGTTGTTTAGTTTGAAAGAAGAGGGCTCATTAGTTTTGTAAGTTGAGTTCTTGTTATTCAAATTTAACTTTCCTTTATCAATGGCTCTATTCTCTAGTTTGTGAGCCATGATAAAAGCTTTATCAAATGTTAGGAAATTTTGGACATGTAATGTGGAGAAAATATGTTTTGTACATGCTCATACAAAGAGTTTAATGAGTTCAAGTTGGGGCAAGGGGAAAGAAAGTTGGTTAATTAGGCTCTTCTAATGAGTCATAAAATTGGCAATGGACTCATCTTCAAATTATTAGATGGAGTAGAGGTTGGTACTGGAAACCTTCTTGGATATATTGATCAAAAAGTGATCCAAGAAGTTTTGGGCTAGTTGGTTGAAGGAGAATATGGAATGTTTGGGTATGGCACTATACCAATCCCATGCTAGTCCAAATAATGACATAGGAAAGCTACAAAGGAGAAGAGTGTCATCATGGGAAATCAAGTAACATGAATGATTAAATGATCTTAAATATTGTTAAGGGTCTTCTTTACTATTAAAATTGGTAAATTTTGGAAGTTCTCATTGGATCGGATAAGGTTTGATAGAGACCAAAGGGTGAATAGACTCATTAAAAATTTGATCATAGGATAAGAGATTCTGGGCTTTGGAGATGGATGACTTAAGGGTAGTCATCTTGTCCATGATCATATTCATGAAGTTTGCCTAGGGTTGAGCACCTGAAAGGTGATAGGATGCATATTGTGATGGTGATGGTTGAGAAACATGTTGATAGTGGGTAGGAGGCTGAGAGGTTATAACATATTGGTATGTGGATGCCAATGATTGGGTAGAAGATACATATTGATATGTGGATGTCAATGGTTGAGTAGAGGTAGGTGGTTGGGTAGTGAGCATATGCCATTTTGGGTTATGGAGATAACTAAAGGTTGCTTGTTGGGTAGGAGTTGTAGTTAGGTTAGTGATCGATGGAAGGTAGTGACCTTTGTACTAATCGGTGGTAACATGGAAGGTATGGACACCACAATGATTTGAAGCAAAGTAGTGTTTGATGGGTTAGAGGTAATTAGAGAGAGGTGGGTAGTGATAGAGGTAAGCAATCCTATTACAGAGGAGTGATTGATAGGTGGTATAAGGGCAGTGGTAGCTTCAAGGGGATTATTGGTTGATGATAGGGCTTGGGTAACTAAAGATTGAGTAGTACTTGTGGTAGTGGAGGTACCCCATATGAAGTGGAGAGGCATGTCATAAGGCAGATCTACAAGTGGGGTCAAAACCAAGATTTGGTGAGACATAGTTCTAAGGTAATGTTGTAAGGTTGCATGATTGTTGTTTAGGAAAGCAAAAAAATTTGTATCTCCTAGGACTACCTGAATATGAATTTTTGGAGAGTGACGGGAGTCCATAGGTTTGGAAAAGTGTTTCATGGATGCATAGTGGAAAATATTGGTTGATTTGGTGGTGAGTTTTATTCCTCAAGGTCCCTTCATTGTTGGCAAGTAAGAACCATACGAGAAAATAGGCAAGGAATGATACATTCTCACACCTTAAAACAAAGAGTGATAAAAAAATATTTAAAGAAAATAATACATTCACTAAGAATGTGTTAAGTCCTAGGATTTATTTTAATCTCTATTTTGGCTTATGCCTTAGAAAAGTGTGAATGGGAAATTAGCTTTAATAGATCTTAGAAAGCAATCTATGTTTGGTTTTGGGTTGCATTTAGGTACTCAAGAAGAAGTCTATATTAGATTGGGTGCATGGTTTGATACTTGGGGATTTATCCCCTCACTTCATGATCCCATAGCCAATGTAGGGGATTAGCCTTTATACCATTTATCCGGAGTTTATACTCAACTAGAGAGCTCACTTGGTTATCCCCTCAGTGATTAAATCTAAGTACAATAACTAGAAAAGGGTAAAGTGATCTGCAAGATGATGAAATCCTAATCGGACCTTGTCTCAAGTGTTTTTGATGTTTGTTTTAATGTAAGTGGTTTGGTTTGTGTAACATTTATGCGCTAAGGCTAATTTGATTTGCTTAAATTAAATTAGATGAGCTAATTAAACAAGCAATCAAACCATGTATGCAAGTTAATTTTAATCTCAAAGGAAATTTTTTGATTTCTTTTAATGAATACAAACTAAATGCAACCTAAGTGCAAGATGATAATGCAAGTCCTAATCCTAAGATGATTGCTTTTTATTTTTTAAGAAAACACAAGGAAAATAACAATTTTACTTTTTCTAAGAAAGCAAAAGAGACTATAACTTGCATTTTAGAATAGAAGAAAGGATTTTTTTAAAAGAAAGAATGCAAATAAATGATTCTTAACTAATAAAACTAAATGTCCTAAAACAACTATGAACCCAAGAAAAATCTAGGGTCCCACCAGACGTGCCAAAATATTTCTATCTATTTTTTTTGCTTTTCGTAATTTTAAAAGAAAGAAACTAGTGAAGAAGGGTGTGTAGAACCTGTTACAATGTATGTGCATTGAATCCAAGTGATTATGAAGAGATACTCTTTGGATTGGGAGAATGAATTTCAAATAAGAAAAAACTTAAACACACTTATTTTTTATACAAGTAAATGGGTGTATTGCCTAGCGTGAGCTAGATCCTAGAAGCGAAAGCTTTCTAAGAGGCTGTCAATCCACCTAATTTAAACAATTAATTTTGATAAATAAAAATAATAAATTTTACATAAAATTATAGCAAATTGAAACTAAAAATAACAAATAATAGAAAATTAATTAAGACATTTAAATGTTTTGCTAAGATGATTAAAATAAAGTAACTAGTTTGGTTAACACTAATGCTGAAAATTAGCTAAAGCAAGGTTGTGGTTTTGGTTTGACAATTTGACAAGGGTAAAAAGGGTAGTTTGGTTGGTGGTATTCAAATTATTGGAATGGTAAAAGTTAAGGGTGAATGATTGAGAAAGTGAGTAGTCAAGATGACAAAATGGATGGATGGGCAAGATGCTAAAGATGGCTAAGTGACAAAAGGGTAGATGGGTACATGATGGTAAAGTGACAAAAGGGGGAATGGGTAAAATGATAAAGGATAAAAAATTGTAAATGGGTAAATGGAAAATAAGAGGTAAAAGGGGTTCAGGGTCTGAAGGTCAAGAAATAAAGGGCTAAAGGGAAGGAAGAAAAGAAATTAAGTGAACAAAAGTAAATATTACCTTCCAAGCTTGAAGAAGAATGTTGATGTTATTGATGATGATGAGTTTGTTGAAGATGATGATGTTGGCTTACAAATACATCAGATTTTGGAGGTGTTGACTCCTTCTCCTCCAAGATGAGTGGCCTCTTTCAAGAGTAGATAACCTGTAATAAGAATTCTCTTTACCAAATCTCAACTTAATCATGGGTGAAGGGGGAGGGTCATATTTATAGAATTTATTGTCAAAAAACATGCCAAAGAAGTGGAATAGTGAATTATGGTTCCATTTTTCAAGTGAGCTCATAAATGACAAAGGAGATAAGGGTGGTGGGATTCTCACCTTGTTAGCTTGTTTTACACCTTGCATATGAGTCTATTTTTGAGTGGGAATCATGCACATGGACTCAAATGAGGCCAAAGAATTTTCCACCAAGCTAATTTGTCCTTTGGCTAAGTGACCCATGAATTTTGGCACCATTCTCCATGTGGGTGCATGAGTGGTCATGAAATACAAGGGGTTGAGATTCCCATTTAGATAATAGGTCTCCCACTTGATAAAGAGTCTAAAATGGAGTGAGAATAATGGACATGGGCTCATATGGGTCCAAAATACTTTCCACCAC
This sequence comes from Torreya grandis, assembly GCA_037957365.1. NCBI lineage: Eukaryota > Viridiplantae > Streptophyta > Pinopsida > Cupressales > Taxaceae > Torreya > Torreya grandis. The sequence goes on from JARHVA010001656.1 coordinate 901,956, forward strand.
TCACTTCCATCTTTTGTATAAGTTCCCAATGAATTTTGACACCATTATCCATGAATGAGGACAAAAACACATGTTGAATGATGGTCCCATTGGGAGAAATACACCATATTCCAAAGGAGGGGCCCTTTGATGCTTAATGATGTCATGAGGTACCTTGGAGGAGGGTACCAGGTGGAGTATGATGTCCTACTTCAAGCCACCTCACTTTCAAGCCATGTCACTTTTCATATCACCTTCCATGTCACTTCCCATGTCACTTGCCATATCACATGGCATGTCACTTACCATCTCATCATGAAAAGTGATAGTGGGTCCCATAGTGGATAGTACTTTCAAATATTACTTTTGAATAATACTATGTGAATAGGAGAATAGTGATTTAGTTAGGTTTAGAGGGGTTAGTTAAGAGTTAAGAAGGTTTTAGGGGGTCTTTATGGGGTCCCAAGGCATTCAGTCATTGAAAATTGCAAATGTGTAGTTTTCTAGTGTTTACAATTCTATGAGTTGTAGGGGTCTTAGGAACCCATTTGGTAGAAGAAGCTTAAGTGACATAGGTGTCCTGGAATGAGAACCCTAAGAACCCAATAATGTTGATCTCATCAAAACGTGAGTAAATGAATGCCCTCTAGAATCTGTGACATATCTCTGACACATGGGTCTCTCTAATAATGGTCTTCATGGGAGAATATGCATACATATCAATAATTTAGGAGTAGACCTCACCTACACTAGTGGCTCTAATGAACTCTATGATGTATGAATAGGAAATATACTCTGAGCTATAACTGATAACTATGTTATATATGGTAACTATGTTAGAACTATAATTGGTGACTATGAAGTAACTGCCTATGGAATAGGTAGAGGATACTCATATGGAAAACCCTCAACTTTGACCACCTAATTTGTATGAATGTAGTTTAGGAATCTGTATAATGTAGATGGGATGGATGGTAGATGTTATATCCATGGCTTACCCAATAAAATATCAAACACACCTACACTAAGTATTACTAAGAATCAAGTGGCTATATGTGCTGGTCCAACCTATAATAGAAGCATAATATCCCTAATGGAGCTCTAAACATGACCACTAATACCACTAATACCTATGTCACTAAGGAATATATCCTACTATAAATACCCTAAATTCTATAAAAGTGTCATAGTACACATTCTAATGCTTGACCTGCTACCAACCATAACACTCTAGATAGGATGATGATCTATGTATGTTCATACAAAGAGTACATGTAAATTTGTATCATCATCAATAATATCCTAGTCTAAGAAGGTGATGAGTGTTCTAGATGTAAATTTAGTGTGATACATAATATTGATGTTTTACAATGGGTGTGCCTCCTCTATAATAGTATGATATTAAACTAGTGATGGATGTGCCTAATATGGGTAGTGAACACCTAAAGTGCTCCTTGACTCATTCACTATGTGCTTTAGAAATGGATCTAAGAATATATTTAATGTCATAGATTTTATTTTCTATATTTTTTGTGCCTCTATGGATGTTCCCACATCAATAATGTTAGCCTTAGTTAAATCTTATATCTTATGTTTTAGGTTTATGTATTTGTTTGTTGTATGGCTTTATGCCCTGTGATACCCATAATGCATTGGAATCATAAATTTTAGAAGAGACCATGCCATATCAAAAAATTTAATGGGAGGGAGAGATATGACATTGCATTCCAAGAGATACTATAAATCCCATGGTAGTGACTCTATAAGGTTGGTGAAGATTCGACACTGAGGAGCTGATAAAACCAAGTGAGGAGATGGCTCTTAAGTTATCTTAACTATGGACTTTTGATCACTCTTGTTCTTGATGGACCATACCTTGTATTTAGGATTATTTTAAATCTTATAAATTGATTTTTATCTATTGGTATATTTTATTTTAACCATTTATAGAAGATTGACCTCTTTTTCCTTTATTGTGGGGCACAAATATGTGAATGTAGGAAACTTCTTAAACAAGATATATTCATGTAATACTGGTAAAATACTCTATTTGAAGATGTCCTAAATCTCTTTGTCTTCCATAGGGCTAGTCAATATAGATAATATAGTCTTGTATCTTAAGATTTATTGTGTGATAGGTTCATTTGACTTTTGTTTCAATTGTGCAACTTGGGCATATGAAATCTTGTCACTGATATTGATGGATAATTGTGCTAAAAACGTATCTACCAAAGGATTAAATAATGTGATAGATTTATTTGATAAGTCATAAAACTAATGTAAGGCATAATCCTTTAAATTGTGTGTAAATATATTTTTGAAAATCTAATCATTGGACACGTAGTCAAAACATGCTACGTGAAAAACTTGGAGATGGTGATCTGGGTCACTCGTACCATCATATAATGTAAGTTTAGGTACCAATAATCTAGATGGAAAGGGAGTTGTCGCTATGTGGTGTACCAAAGGTGTATATAAGATAATATTAGGATCTAAGGCATTTGATGGCCTAGTGGCTCCCTTATCAAGATGCAACACCTTAGCTTGTAGAGTATGAACCTTGTGCATAAGGTGTTGTACATATAGAGTGGAAGAACTAGCCACAAGAGGTGTAGTTGTCACTAAAGGTTGTTGAATTATAATTGTAGGTTGTGATAGATAAGTCATCCCCACTATAGGTATAAAAATGTTATTAGCTGTGGGAGTTTAAGACTGACCATTATTTGATTTTTGGAGTTCTTGAATAATAGTGATGAGGTCATCTTATATATTTGCATGTTTGGACACAGAATCTTACAATTATTTCTTATCTATCTCATCAAATTGGTTATTAAATTCTACCATTGTGGTTTAGGAAGTAGGAAAACAAGTTAATTAATATTTTAAACCTTTAAATAATTTTAATCTAAGAAAAAATGTAAAAAACAAATATTGAAATAAATCTAAAATTTTGGAATTAAAATTTGAGGATAGACACAAAAAGGATACAAACCCTAAGATCATCTAGGGTTAGGGTTTGAGAAATGTTTGATGTAAGTTGAGGTTACAAAATGTTTTAAAATTTTAGGGTTTAGCTTATATAAATCTTATGTTTAATTAAAGGGATGAGTAAATTAAATTAGGGAAATAATATGCATAAAATAACCACTAATTTATTACAAAATTGACTAGCTTTGACTTTCTAAAAATAATAATAAATAATGTAAATAAAGACTTATAAAAAAAACACCTAATAAAGACATTCTAAGTGCTGTAAACTAAGATGGAAGTAGGTTTGAGTGTTATCAACTAGATCCCTATATCAAAACCCCTCTTAGACAATAACATCACATTTGGATAGTAACACCATGTGGCTCTAATGTCTAGATATTGGCACTAATGTCCTCTATATAGGACTATCTTAAACTTTTGAGTGCACCCATGCCTAGTTTTCTAAGGTCTATTCCTATGTACATGAATTTTTAAACTCTGTATTGTGCATGTAATGATTGATTTATGATGCAAACCCTAATCCTACTTACAAGTAGGGTATGAGCTGAATAGTGTGTTCATTAGTAGGATAGGATGGACATCCTCAACACCCCAGTATGAAGAGATTTAATTACATACCAATACTCCAAGGAGGGATCAAAACCAATGTAGTTCTCCCCACCTAAGTGCTGGTGCAAGTGAAAATGATGCTAGTATGATAGTGGCCTTGAGTGCCTTGAGTATGGTTGAAATTGGAAATATGGAAAATCTGAGCTTAGGACTGTTGTAGATGGAAATATGTATAATTAGGGAAAAATAAGGATTAATAACCTTAATTTTTCTCAAATTATTTCATGTTTAAATAGGTAATTTGAATTTAATTTCCATCTAGTAGATGTAGTGCTAAAAGTCATGCATTTATAGTGTTCTGTTGCTTGTGCAAATAATAAAATATGTCTAAGTTGGCATTAAGAAGATTTTACTTTTGAAAATATATTCATTTGGGAAATTTAGGGTAAAGGATATATGACCATTTTAGGGATACTAACACCATGTGGATCTAGTGTCCTTAATATGGTGCTACTGTTCAACTCACAAAACACTAGGCATGAAGGGTTAGGATCAGGAAACTGATGGGTTTAGGACTATGTTTAAGCTAACTAAGGATGTTTTTGGCCCACAAAAAGGCTACATAATAGTGATAATAGGCTATAGGATAGGTCTATGGGCTAAGCTAAGGATGTGTAGTCTCAAGTATCACTCTTATCACTCAAATACCACTTTCAAGTGATTATAGATAACATTCCACCACAAGTGTTCCCAAATTTACATCAAGTTCTTCCTAGATCCTTATAATTACACTAATCTAGTTTGTAACAATTAGTTGTATACTATTCCCAACACCTTGCTTCTACTTTGTAACAAGTTCCTTTGATCTCTCACATTGTGTCTAGTTCATAACAGGGTCCTTTAAACCCCCAATAAGTTCCTCAATTCCAATCTTACATCTTCCAATCCACAACCACAAGTTTTCAACAACCCTCCATTACAACAAGAAAAAAACAATAAAAAAAACAAGTTAAAAATATTCCACATCGATAGTGGGTTATTATTAATCCTTAATAGGTTCCTATTAAACCAAAACCCCTTACTTCTAACCAACAACAAATCCCTACTTTCCAATAATAAGTTTCTTTGTGACAAGCTTCTACACTTCAATAACAAATACCACCATATAGAAAATGAACTACCCCAACCCCACAACATCTTGATAATCCACCCCATAATATTATTAAAGAATAACATGTACCTTACTAACAATATAATCTTGGTTATAGGGTGAATAACCCGAGCAACTCAGCTTAAAGGGTTCCCATTCCTACTTATTTTAATCTTAATCAACCCATGTATCCCAACCAATTCAATCCTCCATTTAAAAATTAGTAACATACCCTTTCTCCATCCTAGAATTTGTAATGTCCCTTACTTAGGGGCTCTTTTTTCTAAGCAAAAGCTCTGATACCACTGTAATGTCTCTTACTTAGGGGCTCCTTTTTCTAAGCAAAAGCTCTGATACCACTATAATGTCCCCTTCAAATAGGGAATATAGAAACACAAAAGCTCTGAACAAAGATACAATCTTGCAAAATAAATTCAGAAGATAAACAATAAACCACAGTAAATCTCTTAACTGCCAATCAAAGATCTTATTATTTGTCCAGATGATTACAATAGTTGTCCTTTGTCATGCATATACAGAATATGAAAATACAGTCTTGAAAACTTGATTCCTCTAGCAAACTAGAAATAACCCTGGGTCTGTGTGACTCTCGGGTCATTGTGTCGAAAACATAGTCACCGTCGTTGGTTGATATACTACCGACGTCGGTCACCGTGGGTCCTTCTCTACCGACATCGGTCTTTAGTCAGTCGATGTCAGTCACTGGGGATCTTTGCCTGCTAATGTCGATATCTGTGTGGATCTGTACAGACTTCGTACGACTACCAGTATAATATAACACACCCTAATAGCTGAACAACCTGATCTCAAGATATACGATTCTAATATAGAAGATCTATATCTGTATAACTTATTGAATCAAAAACCTAATAAAATAAATACATGAAATGCTCTGTGACAACTTCTGTATGAATTTACCTCTCAAATCTGTAAACCTCTGTGATAACTTCTGTATGAAGCTATCTCTCAATTTGGCAATAGATCAGCTGATATTTCATAGCCTCTAAATCACACACACTGAAGAGTGGATGTTCTCCAATGCAGATGGAATCCTAGAACCCTTGGCTCAGTCTTCACAGAAAAATTCTTTAATATCAAAAATCAATAATCAATGCATAATTCAATAATGGCCTCCATGAGAAACCCTTATACCCTCAAAAAGATGTGCTTGCCCTAATTAGGGTTTTCTTAAATTAGAATTAGGGTTTCTAATTAAAATTAGACCAAATAATTAATATTTGATTAAATCAATCAAATATTAATATCTCCCTCAATACATGTCTGATCCTCGAACCGACTAAAGTTGGTGAATCAGGGAGTGATTCCACACATGATCATGCCAAAATAAGGGTGCTCTGCTACATGTCAAAAGTCCCTAAATAATAGGAGCTCAGACAAACATGCCCAAAAAAGCCCAAATGAATGCCACCTAAAACAAATTCTACTAATCTAAGCCAAGCCAAGCTCCATCAAGACCCTCTATCCATTCTCTCAGCCTACGAGGGTCGCATAATAGGCTAATCACCAAGTCTATCGATGTCCACTAAAAAAGGAGACATGACAATCTGCCCCTCCTAAAATTGCTTGTCCCCAAGCAATCTCGGAACAACAAACCCATCAATCCACCTGGATCCCAAATGTAGTCATGATATATACTGATGACAATCAATGCAAACTCCTGTAATATCTTCATAAGTAGAACAATGAGGAATCGATAATCAAACTGGCAAATGAAACTCAACCAAACTCTAAGATTACAAATACCATAGTCAAGAACCCATGAGAAATAAACTCTTAGAGTATTATAACCCAAGTAGAATGGACAACTCAAATTGCCAATTCCATCTACAAAAGATGGTGCCAATCCATCCCATAACTGATCCCTCTGTAAAGGTGGCACGACCAACTGTACCACACTGTCATCAGTGTGAGAAGAATAAACCTGGAAACTCAACTCCACTGGTATGCCAAACTCATTAGGACTAGGTACTCCTAAATCCTAAACATGTGTGTCAGATCCAACACGTTCCTCAGCAAACCCTGTAGGAATGTACTCACCACCAACCATCTCAATATACAAATGGACTGGGTCTGGCACTGGTGAAGATCGCAAATACTCCAACTCCGCAGTCACCTCAGCCAAATGAAACTATGACTCCTTGAAGGCCAACTGTGTACTCTCAAGAATCTCAAGAGTCACCTCAAGTTGCTGAGTAAGCTCACTCACCTTATCTTCCTTGACCAATAATGCATCATACACTGTGTTGCCCCACTCCACAAGATAATCTCTGTCAGCTACCAACTGCATATAATCATGTCTCAAAATCTGGATAGCCTTCCATAAAGAGTGGATCTTTGTCAAGGACAAATAACTGCCTCCCTACTCAATACTAGTAGGAGAACCCCATCCATAAACTACTAACAACTAATGAGTAGCATTGAAATGCTTGCAAGCAGTAGTAATGTCTCACTCACTAACTCTCAACTGACTAGACACATGATGGTGCTAGCTAGATTGTCTACTACAATGCTCCACTGATGCACGGTCCAAAAGAGTAGACTCAAAATCACTGGCCTTTGTAATACTATCATCCATACTCTACGAATCAACTCCAAAGCTCATATCAACATATGGAGTATCAACAACTGTAGCATCACTGTCTAACTCCTCCATACCGAAAGAAACTACCGAGGAAACTAGGTCCTCAAAACTGTCCACTGCATCCACCTGGGTGTCATCCAGAATAATCAGATCCTGGGACTCTTCTACAATCTCTGTCATAACTGAGATATCATCAACCCTCAGTGCACTAACATCTGAGCACACCTCCACACTCTGAGTGCAAGCATCGGACTCATCCTCATCTTCACTATCTCCTATCTCATAATAATCATGGGACATGCTGTTGCCCCATCTAAGTGATCTGTAGTGCTCTCTCCTCAGCTTAACAAAGTGATCAAAAGACATCTCCCAAACTTGAGGTGGTAACTCCCACTCCTCATTCACTATCATAAGAGTGTCCCACATGATCATGATTTACTAACTAATTCAATGTCCAATCTCTACCCAAACTACCCAACAGGATGGCAGAAATTTGGCTCTGATCTACCTAATAGGATGGCAGGAATTTGGCTCTGGTCTACCCAAACTACCCAACAGGATGGCAGGAATTTGGCTCTGATACCACTGTAATGTCCCTTACTTAGGGGCTCCTTTTTCTAAGCAAAAGCTCTGATACCACTGTAATGTCCCTTACTTAGGGGCTCCTTTTTCTAAGCAAAAGCTCTGATACCACTGTAATGTCCCCTTCAAATAGGGAATATAGAAACACAAAAGCTCTGAACAAAGATACAATCTTGCAGAATAAATTCAGAAGATAAACAATAAACCACAGTAAATCTCTTAACTGCCAATCAAAGATCTTATTATTCATCCAGATGATTACAATAGTTTTCCTTTGTCATGCATATACAGAATATGAAAATACAGTCTTGAAAACCTGATTCCTCTAGTAAATTGGAAATAACCCTGGGTCTATGCGGCTCTTAGGTCGTTGTGTCGAAAACACAGTCACCATCATCGGTCGATATACTGCCGACGTCGGTCACTGTGGGTCCTTCTCTGCTGATGTCAGTCTTTAGTCAGCTGATGTCGATCACTGGGGATCTCTACCTACCAATGTCAGTATCTATGTGGATCTGTACGGATTTATACAGACTTCATATGGCCGCCAATATAATATAACACACCCTGATAGCTGAACAACCTGATCTCAAGTTATACGATTCTAATATAGAAGATCTATATCTGTGTAACTTATTGAATCAAAAACTTAATAAAATAAATACCTGGAAAGTTTTGTGACAACTTTTGTATGAAGTTACCTCTCAAATTTGTAAACCTCTGTGATAACTTCTGTATGAAGCTATCTCTCAATTTGGCAATAGATCAGCTGATATTTCATAGCCTCTGAATCGCACACACTGAAGAGTGGACGTTCTCTAATGCAGATGGAATCCTGGAACCCTTGGCTCAGTCTTCATAGAAAAATTCTTCAATATCAAAAATCAATAATCAATGCATAATTCAATAATGGCCTCCATGAGAAACCCTTATACCCTCAAAAAGATGTGCTTGCCCTAATTAGGGTTTTCTTAAATTAGAATTAGGGTTTCTAATTAAAATTAGACCAAATAATTAATATTTGATTAAATCAATCAAATATTAATATCTCCCTCAATACATGTCCGATCCTCGAACCGACTGAAGCTGGTGAATCAGGGAGTGATTCCACACATGATCATGCCAAAATAAGGGTGCTCCACTACATGTTAGAAGTCCCTAAATAATAGGAGCTCAGACAAACATGCCTAAAAAAGCCTAAATGAATGCCAACTGAAACAAATTTTTCTAATCTAAGCCAAGCCAAGCTCCATCAAGACCCTTTATCCATCCTCTTAGCCTACAAGGGTCGCATAAAAGGCTAATCACAAAGTCTGTCGATGTCCACTAAAAAAGGGGACATGACAAAATTCTCCCACTCTCCAAGAGTTTTAAGAGATAAAATAATTTGTTCTAAGGCTTTAAGTAGGAAATCAAGGCAAAAAGTATAAGTTTGATGAAATATGTCCTTACCCATTTGATATTAACATCCTTAAAGTACCCTTTTTCCCTCATTTTAAAGCACCCAACTTTGATAAATACAAAGGGAAGGATGATTCTAGAGAATACTTGAAATATTTCTTTGTGGCTTTCCATGAGGTAGCCTATAATAATGTTTATTTAATTCACTTGTTTCCATGTAGTTTGGGTGGATAAGATTTGGAGTGGTTTTTGCTCTTTCCTAAAGGATATATCATCACCTTTGATGACTTGTTAAAATTTTTTGTAAAACATTTCTCTTATAACATAAAAAATAAGTTGACCATGGTTAAATTATGTAGTACTAAACATGGTGGGGAAAGATTTTTAACTTACCTATAGCAATGAAGAAACTTAGCTAGCCATTTTCCACAAAATCTTCTTGATAAATAATTAGATGATATTTTCACATCTAATTTGAACTCAAAGGTGGCTCATATTTTAAAACAACATTGTGAGGATATCTTCAAGGAGATTGTAGATAAATGAGTGCAGATTAGAAATACACTTATAAACAAAGGACTGATTAAGATCTATTCTCATAACTAAGTGAAAGTTCAAGCTCCTCTACAAGCACATCTTAACACATCAAAAATGCCTAAATCCATTTGAAATTTTTTTTATAGGAAATGGTGTAACATAGTATTAACATTTATAGATGGTGCAACCACCACCTATCCAAAATGTTTCATCTATTCAAACCATTAGATTGCAAAGACCACCTCTAAGAATGAATTCATACCATAATATGATTTTTAGTGACTTGGTAAGCCTATTGAGGCTATATTCCATAAGTTATTCACAATTAACATGGTCATTTGACTAACTCCAAAATCATTTATTGAAGATCGAACAAAGCCTCAATGGTGTAAAGACAATGAATATTGTGATTTCCATCATGTCAAAGGACATGTAATTCATAGATATGTGAAATTTAGGCACTTTAACAAGTATTTGTTAGAGAAAGATGACATAGAGCTAGATAATGTTTCTGCTACATCCAACTAAAACATAGATATCTATAAAGACCCATTTCCCAAGCACAACTCTAACAATCAAATCCAATATAGTAATCAACATCAAAATCAAGGGAAGTGTAGAATCAAACATATAAATAAAATCAAGGAAAATTTAGTCAAGGTTAAGACACCCAATCCAATCAAATTAGCTACCCTGATGTCCTAAATAACTATAACAATATTGTAAGTTTCATCACTAATAATCATACAACTACCATCAAGATTAATCTCCTTCAATCTTCTAGTAACTTTAAAGTCTTGCTCCTTCCATCTTGGGACCACTTCCTTCATATTCTCATAGCCCTTCTCTGATAAGTGGTAATGTTGTTGTGCCTTGACACCCATGGGTTATCATTCCATGTCCTATAACATATCTTTCTGAATTAAGTAACCCTTTTCCACCTCAAAATTACGTAGTCACAACTTGCCATCTAAAGGTTACAGTTCAAGGTGCTTTGTCTTCTTCCAATACTAATCCTATTATGAACACCTTGCCTTAAAGGACCAAAAATTAATCTAAGAATAATACTAAACAAGGATATTTTCCTTCTAAATATAAACTATCTTTTCCTTTCATTGAGAAGCGATATGATCTCAGTGAAAAACTAGATAATACCCTTACACAAATTTCTATCCTAGATCTCTTATGTACATCCTAAGTTCATAAGACCATATTATATGACCTTATTTAACAATCCAAGGTAGCCAATAAAATTAAACAATCTACCTTTCAAGAACTAATGGGATATTTATCCCCAGGTTAACAACTTATATTTGATCAGAGTGACATGTCATACCTTGGTCCCCTACATAATATTACTCTCCATATTGAAGCCATTATAAATTTACATAAGATTAAACATGTTATTATAAATAATAGTTCAAGCCTCAACATAGATTAACTAAAATTGGTAAAAATATTATGGTATACATTAGCTGATTTTCAACTAGATACCATTACAATCAAGGCATACGATAATGTAGAGAGAATCACAAGGCACTATTTGATTACCCATCATCATTGAGCCTAGTACTCATGACACCCTTTTCCATGTCATTGACATTGAGCACATGTAGTACATGTAGTTCCCTCTCCCCTTCACCAATGTCTAAAGATCCCCCATTATAAAATGGAGGTCAATATTTATAGTGATATATAGTTATACCAATATTGAAATACTTTGGAAACTAAATATGGTAAATATAAATCTTGTCTTAAGATTAATCATGCTCCTAAAAAGGACAAGTCCAAAGCCCTTGAGTCTCCCTAATATAATTACATTGACACACATGACCTTGTGTCCACTTACTCTAATTCATTTCCCCAAACTTTTTCCAACTTCACTATTAAAGATATAGGTATTGGTATATATAACAGTAAGGATGCTTTACACATTACCAAATTTACAAAGTATCCAAAATCCATGGTAGACCCAAGGCTACTAAACCTCATGATATGCCTAACATTATGTGGCAAAAACATTTTGGGTCTCGTTCCAAGGGCCCTCTTGCACTTTTCAATAAGACTTCATCAAATCAAGATAAAGCTATTAGTTCTAAGGATTCTTGGTTGTACAATGATGACTTCTCCTCTTGTTATCAGATTTCCAAGTATTAAATTACTAACAAAATACTAGAGCATAAAGATTATAAATAGAAAGGCTTGGGGCCAAATCAACAAGGTATTATTGAGCCTATTTCTATTACTAAACATAAAGGTAGTTGAGGTATTAGATACAAACTACTTGGGAATGACCCCTTGTATCTCAAATGTGGCACTACTTTAGCATCTAATGAATATGATCCTGGTAGTGATGTAGACTCCTATTATAGTCTCTATGATGAGCTTTCCATCATAAACCTATTTGATACCAATTCTATTTTCACTATCACTTATTCACCTAAAAATACTCTTAAACTTCATTACCTTGAACTAATAAATTAGGATCAATAAGATCACATTATACCATTAGACATCATCTAGAATTAAGAATCCCTAAAAGAATTCTTAAGCCTTAGAGATGTTCTATTGATTGTGGATTATAAATAAGGTTTTGAGATTATATTAGACCATTCCACCTACTTTTGAGAGTAGGTTAACTTCCTTGGTCAAAATATAAAAGAAAAAGATTATTAAACATTGAGTTCCTCTAGTGAAAATATCTCTAAGACACTTTGGGACCAGGAAAAAAGTAAAGAAAAAGATAAGTCCTTTGGTGAAAAACTGTTTCAGCTACCACTAGATGGGGAAGTTCACTATTATCCGTAGGAAACTTAGAGTCTTATAGGTTCACATCTTACCTTTGGATTAGATATTAGTGTAGATGAACAAATAATATTTGAGCAATTAGTGTAGGACTTTCAAGAAACATATGTCAATTAGCCATTACCTAGAGTAAATGATTTAGATTCTTCTTACATGGGTGGCCCTGGTGGCCCACAATTTGATGAAGAAGATTAATTCCTCTCTATACCTAATTTCTTATACTATGATTACACACTCTTAGTAGAAGACACCATAGAGGCCAATATTAGCACAATAAATGATCCCAATATGATTAAAATGTGTGCATCCATCATCACAAAATAATATGACTTCATCATTTCCATTGTTTGAGATTTTATTGACATATTTGCATGGCCTTATTTAGATATGTCAGGCTTGGACCTATGTCTAGGTTTACACCATCTTGTGGTACACCTATATGCCAAACCCATTAAACAAAAAATTGTACAAGATGCATCAACATATTACTATCCTAATCAAGAAAGAATTGGAAAAATTATTTGGGGCAAGATTCATTCACCTAATTGATTAATCAAGATGGATATCAAATATTTTTCTAGTTAGTAAGAAGCTAGAAGACATTCATTTATGTATAGGCTTTGGGGATATTAAAAAAGGATGTCCCAAAGAAGATTTTAATTTACCAGACATTGACATGATTGTAAATTCAATAACATGTTATGAAATGCTATCCCTCATGGATATATTTTTAGGATATAACCATATCAAGATTGCACTAGAGGATCAACACAAAACAACATTCACCACTTTGTGGGGAATAATACACTATAAATTCATGCCATTTGGCTTGAAAAATGTTGGTACCACATACTAACATGCCATGACTATCATTTTACATGACATGCTGCATGACATTATTTAAGCATATTTAGATGACATCTAGGAAAGTCATGAACATGGGATGCTCATCCAAAAATTTCTATGGACGATCTTTGAGAGACTTCACGAATACAAGTGCACCTCAATCCAAATAAATGTGTCTTTGGAGTCATGTCAAGAAAATTGTTAGGCTTAATTGTTTCGAATCATGGAATTGAAGTCAATCTAGCTAAGGTACATGCCTTCACATAAATTCCTTCTCTTAATATGAAGAACCTGCATAATTTACAATGAAAAATCAATCTATTCATTGCTTTATTTCTTGAATTGTTGATCATTGCCTTCCTTTCACTCATTTTTTTGAAGAAGGTAACCATTTTTTTAGATGCTAATTATTAAGAGGTATTTTAGAAACTAAAAAATTACAAGGAAAATCTGCCAGACTTGGTCTTGCTAACATCAAGTAAGCCTCTATTATTTTACATATTATCTATAGAACATGACTTGGTGGCACTCTTGGCCCAACATGATGACTAGGGAAAGGAAAGAGAAATCTACTATTTGTGAAAGACACTGGTCACCTATGAAAACAATTATATGCTTATTGAAAATGTGTGTTTGGAATTGGTCTTTACATCACAAAAATTGCACCACTATATGCTGAATAATAAAACTATTATTATTGTGAAGGTTGATACCCTAAAATATCTCCTTTATAAGGAATCATTTCCATGTCATATGGCTTAATGGGTCATGATCCTTAGTGAATTTGATATTGAATATGTTAATCAAAAGGCCATTAAAGAAGAAGTCCTTGCAGATCAACTAGCCAAAACATCTTTGTCAGATGTGTGTCCTCTAACTATGTATTTACTTGATGATTCCATATTAATTATTTAATAATTACATCAATGGAAGTTATAAGTTGATGCTTATTTCAAAATCATTGTTTAGGGGATAGTAATTTAATCATTACACTGTAGGGAGACCTTATTCCCAATTTAGTCAAAATTTATTTCCTATGTACCAATAATAATGCAAAATATGAAGCATTTATTTCATGGATCTACCTAGAATTATAGTGGAACATTAAACAACTAGTTATCTATAGTGATTTGTAATTGATCATCAATTAGGTTACAAATTAATATCAGACAACACATGAGAAACTTGTACTCTATAAAAGCATGGTTGATAATCTCAAAAAACACTTTAAATGTATCTAGTTTGATAATATACCTAGGGGAAAAAATAGATCAATGGATGTCATGGAAACCACTTGATCCTTGATAGAGATATCTTCCAATGTTTGACAATATCAATTCTTTATTGAAAACCTTCTCATACTAGTTTGCAATCATATAGACAATGAAATTATATGTGATATTATGAATCCCAATTCCCCTTAGTACTAAGATGTATATGCCTAAATCCAAGACCTCATTATTACTATTGAACTAACATTCAACCAACATAAGTCCTTTATTCACAATGTATCTTGATACATTTTACTTAGTGGTATGCTCTATCGTATAAGCTATGACGGGATGCTAATTTGATGTTTAAACTCGAGTAAATGTGAATTGGAACTTAAAGACATGTATGAATGGATTTATGGGGAAAATATCAATATAATGGCCATTTCTCAAAAAATTCTTAGGATAATATATTATTAGCCCATAATGGAAGTAGATGTGTGTGCTTATGTCAAGAAATTCCCTGCTTTCAAAAAACATGATGATTTAATTCATGCTCCCTCATGACTGCTTCATCCTATTACTTATCCTTGGTTGTTTTATTCTTAGGGACTTGATATCATTGGTAAAATAAACCCAAATTATTATGATGGCCACAAGTATATACTAACTTCCATCGAGTACTTCACTAACTAGGTTGAGACAATCCCACTCACTTATGTAACTGACAAGTAGATTTCCATATTCATCCTAAATCACCTTATTTGTCATTATGGCATTCCCTCTTCCATTATTTATAATAATGGAAATTCGTTCAAGAATAAGGATGTGAAAACCTTATGTGCTAAATTCTATATTAAACACAGATGGTCTACGCCCTATTACCCTCAAAGGTAATGGTCAAGCTAAGGCCTCTAATAAAAAAATTGTCAAAATTATTAATAAGACTATAAATTTTTTTGTTAAGATTGGAATTTGAAATTATTTCCTACCCTTTGATCCTATCATACCAATGTTTTCACACCCATATGTGCAACCCCATACTCTTTAGTTTTTGGCTTGAAAGCCATTCTACCAATTAATATTGAGTTATAGTCCTTGCATATTTCATTGTAGGGTATCTATTGTCACCAAATATTTAACCCTAGGGGAGGTTGTTTAATCATCCTCTATATTTGGCCAACATGGGAATACTTATAGGTAGGTGGATTTACCTATAGTAGACCTCTAGGTTTAAGGGCTATCTCCTTAAATTTGCTTTGAAGTGCTTATCACCTACTTAACTGATTATTTATGGGAAAAGACATAAAATTTTGTATGAAATGAAATTATTCAAATGGGGTGATACATCATAGTTATTTTCACAAGACCATCATACTTATTTCACTAATAAACAAGACCTACAACACTAGCTTCAAAGTCCTAAAATGCTCTAACATTAGTATTTCAATATGGAGGTGATATGCATGAGGCCTATCCAAGGTAAATTAAATAAAGACTAATTTTAGATAATAAGGCCACTTTTACACTTGAAAAAATACCCATACACTTGATGACACTTCATATGACCTACTAGAGTGGAACAACTTGCATCAAGCATGAACAAATTGAGAGAAAGCAAGGATAGATGAATATCACTTAACTATTCATTATACATCACTTCACACACTTTGATAAGATGATATATGAACTCAAAATAGATTATATTTAATGTTTAAAGGCAGGTTATATCATAAAACTAGTAGGGATTCACCATACATGGTGTGGAATTATCATACAAGAGCTAAAATGGCAAGTAATTATAAAATGTGAGAGAAGAGAGAAGAAAAAAGTCCAAGAGCCATAAGAATACTTGTCAAGCTGAGATAAGGAGATAAAATTATATGATAATGAAGTATGTGATGGACCATGAATGGAATACTTGGATAAATGTTCTTCAAAGGCATGAAATCCTCAAATGTGGCATATGAATCTTCAACTTGCTCCTTGAAAACTACCTTCATCATTTGTCCTTCCATGAACACTCCATAATAGACTAGGGATAGGTGAGATAATTTTAATGTGAGGGAGGGGTTATAGACATTATAAAACATACATTAGATGTGTTCCCAATCATCAAGATTCTTTTAGCCAAGTGTTCTCATTGCCTATAGTCATCACCCTCTTTTCACTCACCCTTCACACTTACAACCAAAAAGGTCTTTATTTTTCCAAACTAGTCCATAAAATGGAGTGTATGACACTTATCAAGGGTCCTCATGTCTCTAGATTCATTAGGAAGACTTTAAAATTCTTCCCACTTAGATTTTTCATGTTCTCACTTGGTAATCATTCCTTGTTCACTATGCCAGTTTGGATTGGCTGAGATGAAGGTGTTAGTAGAGACACTTGTGAGCTTATATGATGTAATAAATGAACATAAGGGGTTATATTAGGTCTTATTATTCCTCCCAACATGACTTTAATATTTGGAAACCTTTATGTACCTATATAACACATAAAACTATAAAAAAATCTAGTTTTACACCTTGTTCATACAAGTAGGGTGGAAGCAAGTTTGATGGGAAAGAGCCCTGGAGAATCCTCTACAAGTTTTAATAATCTCCCAAGTCATTATATCCTTTTTGGATGTTTCTCCTTCTTCATCTTTGAAATTAAGTCACTATTAAGGGTTTTAGGTAGTTTTGACATCTAAGGATTATTTATAAAGTTGTGAGATTGGAAACCTAAAAAAATTCCACTAAAACATTGTTTGGAACCTTCTTAAACTTATCCTAGTTCCTTAGAATCCTTTGCTAAGAATCCATGATATTGTGAGCTTCTCAAGTTGACCTCTTGAGCTTCTCTCTCAATTTTGCATACCCTATTATAAACCTTAAGCCAAAAAATGGCTTGTCTGTGGCCTATTCTACAAATAAATGGATTTAACACACCTTATGTATCCCCATGTTCATGTTAAAATGATTTTCAATGATTACATAGTGTTAGAAATGATGTTGGACCTATTTAGACCATTAGGCCTAGTTAAGACCTAATAGGTCTGTATGCTCCTATGTGGGTTTGGGACACCCTGCTATGTTCTTACACCTATGGTTTATTTTACATGTTGGTTCATGTCTAACATAGCCTTACACATCTATTTTCAAGGTATTATCAGATTCTAGTTTACCTTCTCATCATCTTTATGATCGACCTGCGGGAAATGACCCTTTAGGAGTGCCCTCTATTTGAGATAGAATAGAGGGTACTTACCCTATCATCCCATACATGATGAGTGTATGAGAGGCCTTAATGAGTCATATATACCATGTGTATAATTTTTTATGGTTTTATCACATCATTAGTACCTCTAAGTGTCTCAGAACTAAAGATAAACTTATAAAGAACTTACTGTGTGCATGATTGACATATGGATTGTATGATGCTCTTGAAAAATTATTCATTACATATTTACATACTATGGGAGTATATTGAGGTGTTTAATATCACTATGAAATCCTTTCAAACATGTTGATCATCAAAGCCTTGTCAAACCTTTCATTGTTCACCTTTCACTTTGATATGCTTGGTTATAGTCAACTGTGACTGTGTTGTCTTACTTAGGAATTGACACCTGTGGGTGAACTTTGAATATTAGAATTTGGTATCTATTGATGCCTCTATATGTATCAAAGGTGATCTTAGTGTTTAAGGAAAACTTCTCATTTTAGAACTCAGGGAGTTTAAAGCATGAATTATAGGTTACAATAATTTGATTATATTTTGTGAGATAGAGGTAGAGCACACATACTATTCCACAACATTTTTATTAATTGGTGGTTGGGAAACACCATGGTCCTTAATATTTATGAAATATATATGCTAGTACTGGTGAATTGTGATTAAATTCTAATCTAAGACTATTCTAGAATGAATGTTTACAATGATTTTAAGCTATAGTGATCTGATTAAAAAGAAGCAAAAGGAAGGGTAAGGCAGAAAGAAAGGTGTTATCGATCTTATTTCAAACATTATGACAAAGTTGAAATTTCATCTAGATATGTACTTGACCAATATGTAACATGAAACATCTTAATCACAAATCACATCACACATTAGGCAAATTTATGAAGACTATGAGAAATAATGCAAATCAAAACCAAGCTTACTTTAAAGATTTACTCTTATGAGTAGATAGCTAATGCACATCTACAAATTTAAAGAAAATAAAACAAAATAAACAAAATAACCTTCAATTAACATAGCATTAACACAAGTTAACAACTCTATAATCAAATGCACACACCAAGAATCCAAAAGAACTATTCAAATCTGAAAATGAAACCACACAAATGAGAGAGAAACCATATAACATTTCACACAAGCAAATAATGGACAATCTTTGCAAAATTCCTTACTTGTATTAATTTCTCAAAGTTTACAAAAGTAATCTAGTTCTAAGAACTCTCTCCCCTTTTTTACAAATGGTAATACTGCCTTTTATAGGAGGCTAAGGTAGTACACTAGTTAGTCATGTTAGTTACATGTAAAAGTAAAGATAACTATCTATTTTTACAAAGTTTCTAGAATATATTTCCTTTTCCTAAGTGGACTGACCTATAAGCAAATGTGATAAGAAAATTGCACATGATTTTATAAAAATAATATTCCATTTTTGAATATTACAATGTTTTTAATAAAATAGAATATTACTAGCCATTTGGTGGGCCCTGTGTTGAAGAACTCTCCTATTATTGTTGAAAAATTCTCATGGCCTTTTGGTGTTGTTCATTGACTAGATTTCAATTAACAGTAGGCTCTATAAGGTACACATCTTCTTAGTCAGCCAAGTCCTCAAAATTCCTATTATTTCTTGTCATGGCTTATTTGATGCTCCTTGCCTCAACAATCTTCTCTTTTGTTATTAGGATCATACTCATGATCCTACTGTTGTCGGTCCTAGATTTTCCTTGGCTCTTGCTTCTGACTTCTTGCATGACCAAGGTAACTCTATGCTTGTATTCATCATTTACAGTGATGCTTAAGGAATTAAGTTTTGTAGGATTAGTAATCATGGTTCTAAAGAGTTGTTTAATTCTATCCATCAGCTCTTTGTCATCCCAAAGGATCCTCTCCAAGTTCCTTGACCATGTACCCAAACCTTGGATTTTTATCAACAATTAATCCCATGGTTATGTTTAAATGGGATAGACTAATGGTTTTGAAACCAAAAATTTGGTCCTTAACTAGTATGTTAATTATCTCCTTCATTTTATTCTTTGAATTCTACCATTGGGATATTAAACCCTTAGTTACTGCATCTTGTTGTGCAAGTGACCTTTGACTTTCCTTCATTGTCTTCAAGGAGTCAATCATATCATAGAAAGATGCCTCAAACATCTTGATCATTTCCTTAAGGATTGATAGAATAGCCTATGTCTCAAGATTTTATTTTTATTTCTACAAGTTTCATATCTTTTAATATAGGCCTTTGATGCCTAATTTTAGGTAAGATGAATGAGCATCAACTAATCTGGCTATGTCTTCTTCATGGATTGGGTCTTCACCAATTCCCTGACCTCCTACTAGAGTCAAGCCAAAAAATGATTCAACTCTCTAAAAAGTGATTTCTTCACACCTAAACATGGCTTTCTTTATTATCACTCTTTCCAATCTTGTAGTCTCTGGGTTGAATTACACATTGAATAATGATTCTTTCACCTTTGGGGGTTCTAGAATATCCATTTGTGTGTTACTAAAGGTCCCAAGAGCTGTCATCTTTACTTCTTGCTCTTCCTTCATTAGAGAAAATATCCATGGCTTGAGCTCATCATGGATAGTGATGTTGACTGCCTTGGTTATGGCCCAAGAATGGTGTAGGGTTGGAATGTTTGCATTTTTCCATATATGAACCATTCAGGGATGATTGGACCAGGAATATGATTCTCATCACTGAATAAGTTAAATTCACTCAAAGGATGGGTGAAGGTTAACTTTGGTTTCTTATTTCTAATTGGGACCAACACTAACCCAACCTTCCCCTTTTGTAGGGGTGTAACTGGAAGTAGGTCCAAAACAACTTCCTTCCCATTTTCATTTTCTACATCTTTGGCTTGGTCTTCAGGTTCTTATAATTGTCCCTCTTCTTCATCAGGTCTATAGGTATTAAACAATACTTTGAATACATCTTTAATTGTCTCATTAGGAGCTAGTGCAATCATGTTAATATACTTAATTGGGGACTTTAGTTTATCAGGTTGACCTAAGGATGATTTCCCCTCACCATGTCTTTCTTCTAATCTCTCCTTCTCAAAAATTTTAGGCCACTAGCACTTGACACTATTGTACTTCTAATTGTGGATATTTTGGATGGGGCCTAGAAGAGGGTCCAAGTAACAAGTGGTACTGTAGGGGTCCCATCTACCATATCTCACCAGGTGGTTTCTCATCTCTAGCTAACTTAGCCTCAAGCATGATATTATGCTTTTTTAACCTAGCCAATACTTTTGTGAAACCAAAGGCCTTGATACACATTATGTCATGAACACCAAGCTAATGCTCATAGGAGTAGTTTAATATTTTTAATTTCAAATGCTTCATAACCCTATCATACGGGTCCCATTGCCTCAACTCATCCAATTGTAAATTGAAGGAGTCTCTATGTTTAGAGATGGTGTATTCTCGATCCTAATTTTGCAATATAGTCCTATTGACGGTTAAAGTAAAAGGGTAGAGGAGTCCCTTCCTTTTTCTCTTGCATACGTAGTCTATACCATGGAATAATTGATACACTATTTACTGATCTACCAATTTAGTACACATATGGACTAGTAATTTGAGTGGTTGAGTCAGGGTACCTTATATTCTACTTACACTTTAGTCTAGGTATAACAAGATATTCCCAATTATCTCTACATATTTATTGATTAGAGGGCTGACCCTACCCATAGGGATCCCAATGATGTCTTATACTAAACATGAATATACATAATCATAAATGTATTTTATGTTGTGTCTATACTTAAATATATGTAATTTGGAATAGTTATGGGAAATAGTTAGTCTGCCCTCTTGTGACCAATTATTCATGTCAGAGATTGTGGTGGTGGCTAGCAAAGCATCTAAAAGATATGACATCACAAAGAAGTGACTACTAGTTTTCTTCTTTATGGTAGATAATTGATATTTAAAGAAAATGTTGATCATCTCTCCTATTGCGGGCATGAGTCCCTTTTCTACCATGAAATATACATAAGTAACCCAAGCTTTGTTGACATAAGTGGTGGAGGAGGCCCTAGACAATCTATTCCATAGTGTCATGATCATTCTAATCTCCTCCCTAAACTAGGCAATTGGGATCTTACTAGTGGGGTCTATGACTACATGGGTTCCTAAGTGTAACCATGGGGTAAGGATGGCTTTCATGTCATTTTTATTTGCCTATTCTCTAATTGTGGGCAAATCTACCTGAGGCTTACGTAGCTTATAATAATTTTCAAATGTAAGAGGGGAGATATATGATACCTTTTTGAAACTATGTTCATGTACTATCATGTCCTAATCAGTATTACAATCTATAAAACTAGGAACAATGACATAAATACAGTGCAATACCTCAGGTTTTGTCATCATGAAGTGGAGGTGAGTCATTTGAATGGAAACTAGGTCATTTTATCTTTGGTTGATTATCAAAATATTCTACTCTTCCTTTGTGATGGATTGCATCTCTTTAATAGTCCAAAATGCTTGGAGAAGTTGTTATCCCTAGTGTTTAATGATGCAACATCAAATTATATATCCTTGAATACTCTTCCTTCCATGTTTATGGTCAAGTACAATTCTATGTCCTCCCTTTGTTGTTGTCTCCAAGCCACATGACTGTGAGTTTTGCAAAAAATCTCACTAGTGGCTTTCAAACTATCTTTGGATTAGTTTACACTCATATAGATGGCATTAAGGCTCTTTTTGGATCAACTATGACTGATTTGGGCTCAAATTAGGGATTTTTATGAAGGCTAGGGATTTTGTCTATAGCTTTAATGGTGATGATCACTCAATCTTAGGTGAATTCATGCCTTGGATTTTATTTAGAACCCTACCTTTATACCTTTGCATTTTCATACCCACAAAATCTTTGACTTTATCATTTTATGCTTGTGTGGCACCTATGTGGCATTCATACAAAAAATTTCATATCATTTTCATTAATGCTTTTAAGACACTAGCTGTTGTCTTTTAAAATTTTCTTTGTATCATGCTATCAGATCTTTGTGCCTAAATCAATGTGGGTCATTGATCATGATCTTAGGACTTGCATGCTATTGGTCCTTGTTTGGCTTGGGTTCCGTGGACATGCCACTTGGCATCTTTGTGGGCCTTTTAGACTTTATACCCTATTAGTTGCATAGGGAATGCACATTCATCATGCATTAAACCTATGGGCCTTAGGAGGTTTCATTGAATGGTCTATGTTGATTACACTCTATCCAATCAACTTGATCTAGTTAACTATGAGCTGTCGATATTGGGTATAATTAGATATTGAGATAAATTTTGATAGTCTCATGGATGCCAATTATGGCCTTATAAACATCAAATGATGGGTGTGAGAGCATCAAATTTAAGCTCAATTTTAGCTAATACCATAAAAGCCTAAGTCTAATTCACTTCATCTGACCATCACTTATGAGTAAGTGTGAACCATAGATCATGATCCAAATAGATGCATGCCATTAGGTCCTATCATCCTCACAAGACTTATGTGGGTTTTTCACATTATGATGTTGTGCTTACTCCATCATATCTCTAAAGGCAAGCTAAGTTTGGGCCATCAATTTCAATCCAAGTGATCATGTGGGATTGGTCCAATGGATCAATGTTTAGATTCATCGAGTCCCCTTCACTTTATCTGATCAATACTGCCCGATCAAGCATAGACCATTGATCTTAAAACACTTATGAAACACCACACACATAATTGAAAAAATAGCATACACCTAATATAATATTTAAAAAACATCACCCTTGAGGTGAAAACCTATTATCATACTTTAAATAGGGTCAAATATGGTTCCTCTTTCATCTTTTCACTCCCTGGAGGCAATCTAGCATGTGAAGCATGCTCATCATCAATCACTTGAATATGTAGATGGTCAAAAAGCTTTCCAACTTTATGTCTTCTCATGCCTAAAAATTTACTATTTGAAGCCTTCATGAATATTATTTTATACCTTCTAATGACCTTGATTGGAGTTGTAATTTTCTTTATTTATATGATGTCCATTTGATGTTCTTCAATCTACAAATTAGGAGATATGACAGCTCTTTCAACCTTGCCCTCATCGATGACAGAATGTGCTTTATGTTTAGGAGAATCAATCTTCTCTTTACCATGTTCCAACACCTCTAAATATGGTTTTCCTTAAAATTGAGCTCTTGAATATTCCTTAAACACAAAGACTTCTACCTTGACTTCACTAGGCCCCTCTAGGAATGCAAACTCTTTGACAATAGATTGATGTTCATCCTTATTCATAACATAACACTCATTTTTAGACTTGATCAAACACTTTAAAAATTATTCATTAGTTTAAAAAACCATATTGACATCATCTATATAATTATTTTGAGGAGAAGGGATCTTACCCAATTGGTCAAACTCTTGACATATGGCATTAAAACTTTGCTGCAAGTCATCTTCCTCTTCCTCATGAATGTCATTATCAAGGGTAGATTCATCAATTACAAGCATAAATACATGATTATTTTCACTATAGTGATTAATCAGGTTATTCAATCTATCATCATCATATACATGGATCAATTAGTTACTCTTGGCAGTTTGTGAGAAAGAATACTCAACACTTACCTTAGCTCCCTCAAATGGTTCCTCATGGATCATTTAGGTGCTAAGGTTAGTTTGCTCAAAGTATACATAAGGATCATGCTCATAAGAATTTGCACCATAATCATCTATAAATAATTTAGCTATGCCTTCAAGTTTAGAAGCACCATCATCCACATTAGACTCTTCCTTCTCATTGATAACATAATTCAAGTTAGAGCTTACTTCAACATATGGCTCATTGTGAAACCTTACAAGAGGCTAAGTTATTATGGTCACCTTGGTTCCATACCTTGTACTAAAGGCCAAGAAGGACCAATCAGTTGAGAGGTAACCCCCTATCTTGGCTGTGAAATCTTTTGAAAGGCAGATTACAAAATGAGAAGGAAGGTCAGCAAAAATAATGTCTTAAAAGATGGGAAAACTAGGATAGTCATATATGAAGACCTTCAAGATTTTGATCAAACCTATTATATTATCAGGTTTACCATCTAACTAAATCACTCCTTTTATATGGGGTTCATATTTTAGGCCTAACTTATCAGCTACAACTTTGTGCATGACTAATGTAGAGGCACCATATTAACTATGCAATTATGTACTAGTTTGTCACCCATAATGAGAGTGAGGTATAAAGGTGGAAGATTCTCAACCTTGGTAGATGATTTCATAATATTTTTAGGGGAATTAGTAAGATCTACATGACCATGACTATTGATTGAAGATGAAGGACTAGTAAGGATTTTGGACAACTATTTTTTCAAGATCTCCTTTTGGCCAGGTATATGGAGGACATTCCTTAAAGAGATAGATGAATTGACATTCTTCAATGAATCCACTATGTTTATGGAATAAGTACTTATTTTCTCTTGAGTCCCTAGAGGCAAATAAGTTGTTGGAACTTGAGGAATTAAAGCACCTTGAGCAGACCTTACCACATTCTAATTTGGAGGAGGTGCAAGAGTATTTGGAACTATCATGTTTGCTACCATGCCTTTCTACCTTATAAGAGGATTAGATGAACTTTTTGTCACATTATTATCACCTCCTAAATCCTTCCTCTTAGCTCTAGCATTGTTTGTAACAAAAGTGCCTTGATTGAGCATAAAAAGTGTCCCCAACTAGGAAGTTGGTGAAGCTTTCTCCTTGAGAATGCCAACCTTGACTTGCTTGCATTAAGATCTTATCTATTGAACATGAAATATAATAAGAGGGGGGTTGAATAAATATATTATATATCTTTTAATTAATATGCTTTATTGTCTTTAACCACCTAATCACACATTTAAGATATGCAATAAAACTAAAAAAATAACATGTACCATATGTGTGTGTGTGTGTGTGTGTGTGTGTGTGTGTGTGAGAGAGAGAGAGAGAGAGAGAGAGAGAGAGAGAGAGAGAGAGAGAGAGAGAGAGAGAGAGAGAGACCATATTTTTTATGTGGAAACCCAAATTAGGAAAAACTATAGAGAACAATCTCAACTATATGAATGAGAACCAATTCAAATTAAAAAGTTCATAAGCATCAATTTGTAGGAGCACTAACCCTTTTGCCAAGCACCAACATAAAAACTATTTGTGAGCACCAACCCACTAGAGCACCAAAACCTTACAAATATTTGTGAGCACCAATCCATAGGAACACCAACTCCTCTTGTGTATAAAACACAACTATCTCTCAATTTTGCTTGCTCAACAAATGATAAAACTCTATATCTCCTATTTTTCTCTCCTCTTTTATTATATAAAACAATTACAAAACCATACACTCTCTTTCATATAACAAATGGATTCTCAAGCCTTTATTTATAGCTTTCCAAATGACCTTTGGTATTCACCATTTGTGACCTCTCAATCCTCACAGAAAATGGTTCCAAACTTACATGACCCTTCATATCCTTGCATTTAAAAAGTCACATGGTGACCTTTCATAAAAAATCCATTCTCTCCTCTTTTGTCTTTATTTTTGTGACTTTTTGAATTATTTAAGATGACTCTTCTTAAAAAAATGTGCCATACCCTCTTTTGTCTTCACTTGGTGACTCTTGAAATTTCTTAAAATGACTCTTCATGGGAAAATGCATCCCATTCCTCTTTTTTCTTACTCTATGACTCTTTGACTTCTCTGTGGGCCCTCTTTTAACTTTTATGCAACCAAAAATATATTCGTTAATATTAAATAGATATTAACACATATTAGACAAAATATAAATATTAAAAACACTATTAAATGCTATGGAGACTTTATCACCAATAATTCAAGACCTTTGACATCAATGTCAATATTTCCAACAATCTCTCCGTTTGTCATTGATGGCAACCTCAAACTAAAACTGCCACATCCTGAAACTTGCACATAGTACCATCTAAAAAACATACAATAACTCCCCCTTACTGTAAAAACTTGTACTTATTTTTTGTACTTGTTTCTACACCTATATCTATTTCTATACTTGTTTTTTTCTCTCCTTTTAACATCAATGGAAAAGGGCTTATCCTAGAGCTAAAACTTAGCTCCCCCTCAACTGATGCTGATCTTCAATAGAAAGAAGTAAAAAAAACTCTCGTAAAAGAAACTACTTCTAACTTCTCCTGTAGATACTTAAATGTGACTTTTAGTAGTTCTTTTGTAAAAATATCTATAATCTACTTTGTAGTACTGATATATTCCATCTTAACTTATTGATATATAACCTGCTTTCTCAAGAAGTGATATATAATAGAAATATGTTTTGTTCTTGAATGCATCATTGAATTCTTATAAATATTAATAACACTTTTATTGTCACAAAAAATATAAATAGGTTCATCATATTTTACCTTGATATCTTCTAAAGTTTTCTTCATCCAAAGCACTTAAGTAAAACATAATATCACTATAATATATTCTACTTCAGCTATAGAAAGTGATACTAAATTCTACTTTTTCTTAGCCATGATACTAAGATATCATTAAGGAAAACAAGTTTTATACTTGTACTCTTGATGTCATCCAAGAAACCTACCCAATCTGAATCTATATAAGTAACCAAAGTGAAATCTCTTCCTATGAGATACCATAATTCATAATCCAATATCCCCTTGATTTATCAAAATATTTTCTTCACCAACTAAACATGACTCTCCTTTGGGGTTGCTTGATATCTTGTAACTATGCCTACTACATGTATAATGTATGGCCTTGATACTATCAAATATAAAATACTACCAATCATAGATCTATACAAATATTGATTTGTAATAGATGAATCTTCATCCTTACTCACCTTGTTCTCTATACCTATCGGTATACCAACTGGGGCAAATCCTCAAAACCAATTTTTTTTAATATTTCTTTGGCACATTTACTTTGAGATATAAAATTCTATTATTTGATTGAAAAACTTTCAACCTTAAAAAAATGACAATTTAACAAGCATAGACATCTAGAATTCTTTTTGCATATTGTCAAAAAATTCTTTTATCATCTTTTCAATGTTACCTCTAAATATTATGTCATCAATATATACCACAACAATCAACTAATGCTCACCTCTTATTTTGATGTTGAGATTACTGTCAAAAAATCTCTTTTTGAAACCTTGATCCTATAGATATTTATCAAGTCTTACATATCAAGCTCTGAGAGCTTATTTCAATCCATACAATGCTTTTTTCAATTTGCATATATGGCTATTATCATTTGAAAGAAGAAATCCCTCTGGCTTCTTAATGTAGACATTCTCTTCTAAAATCTCATTCAAAAAAGTAGACTTGACATCCATCTGAAACACTTTGAAAATTTTAAACACTACATATGCAAAAAACATTCTAATAGCCTCTAACCTTGCTACTAGTGCAAAAGTTTTTTTAAAATCTATTCCCTCAATCTAAGCATATCCTTTACATACTAATATTACTTTATTCTTGATTACTTCTTCATTTTCATTCAACTTATTTCTATAAACCTATTTTGTTCCTATCACATTATGATTTTTTGGTCCAAACACTAATTCCCAAATATCATTTTTTTTTATCTAATTTAATTCTTCATCTATTCACTTAGCCCAATGCTTATCATGTTTAGATTCTGAAAAAGTTCTAGGCTAAATTTTGGATAACAAAGAGAAATTAACTTGCTCAAAGTCACTTACCATCATTCTTCTAGTGTAAATTTATTTATCTATGTCCTCGATGATATCACTTTTATTATAATTTCTCTAAACGTATTTATATGGAGTTTTGGTATCCTTTTTCTCCTTCTCATCTTTATCTGATTCTTCAAAATCTTTTTCTTTAATGATTTCAAGAATGTCTATTAAATTACTAATTGTTTGTGCTCCATCTTCTTCTATCTGACATTTGCACTTTCAACTATTTTTTTGGTTCTTTTATTATAACATTTATAAGCTTTCCTTTTACAAGAATAACTAAGAAATATACCTTCATCTGTTATAAATTCAAACTTACCAAGTTTTTTATCAGTTTTATTTATAAAACATCTACTATCAAAAACTTTAAAATAATCAACTATAATTGGTTTGTCTTTTCATAGCTCATAAGGAGTCTTGTCACTGTTGATTTTTAATAATTCTCTATTCTAGATATGCACTATTGTACCAATTACTTTTTTCCAATATTTATGTAGTATCTTATATTTATTTAGCATTATCATCACCATCTCCTAAACTATTTTATTTCTCTGTTCAATAATTCTATTTTGCTATAGAGTTCTAGCTGCTGAATAATGTCTCTTTATTCTATGGTCTTCATGATACTCAATAAATTGATCTAACATGAATTTTTCTCCTTGATTTGATCTTAGACACTTAATCTTCAAATTGGTTTCATTATCAACTAATGCTTTAAATGCTTTGAAATGTCTGAAAGCTTTTGATTTTTTTAAAAAAAACATTACCCAAGTCATATGTGAAAAATCATCAATAAATAATATGACATATTTCTTACCTTAAGTACTTTGAGTTCTTGTAAGGCCACACAAATCAGTATGAATAAGCTCTAACTTCTGAGTGGTTGAGTATTATTTTATTTTGAACCACTTTTTAGCCTACTTTTGATGCTAACAAGGTTCATAAAGAATGTTGAATGGCTTTGTAATCTTTGAAAGATTTTTGACTTCTTGCTTTTTACTAATGTTGATAATATTGTCAAAATTTATGTATCCCATTTTCTTGTGCTATAGCCAACTTTCTTTAATCTGACTCAAACAACATCTTTGGACTTTGATGTCTGATAATATATACAATTTATTATCTATTCTTTGAGCATTTACAACTAACACATTTGAATTTTTTCTCTTAATTTCACAACCTTCTGCATAAAACTTTAATGTGTGTCTCTAATTACACATTTAATTTACACTCAAAAGATTATGCTTAAGACCTACATACAAAACATTTTTAGTTTTAGTTTTACCATTATCCAAACATAGTGTATTTTTTTTGGTAATTCTAGCAGTAGTATTATCTTTGAATTTCACTATGTTATCATTGATCTTCTTCAAAGTTATAAACTTGCTCTTGTATTTTGTCATGTGTCTTAAACATCCACTATCAATGAACCATGGCTTTTCTTCATTTCTTGCATGCAAAGCTATCTGTACCAACATAGATTTTTCAATTTGTTTCTTCTGCCATGAACCTATCTAAACTTTTATTTTGATGAATAGATCTTTGAAACTCTAGTCCTTATTGACTGATTCAAACATACCTCTACGATATTAGGCCATGTGTATAAAATTATTGCACTTGTAACATATTATGGCCTCTTCATTAAATCCTAATAGAGGAGTAAAAGAGTTGTAGTTTTTATGTGACTCTGCATGAGTTTCCTTCTTATTTATGAAATTATTAGCCATTTTTTAAAATTTTATTTTCTTATAACCATATCCATTAAAACAAAAATAGTAACTATAAAAATGACCTATTTGTGTATCTCTGACTTGATTACCTTTTATAGCTTTGTTCCTTCTAGCCTTCTTTATTTGAGATATCTTCTGTATTCTTAACTTCTTCTCTTTTTATTTCCTCTTTTGTAAGAGCTTCAACATAGCTCTTTTCTTTTTCTATGTTAACCTTGTTTGTGAAAGTAGTGGCCTCCCCTTTCTCTTTTTTAAATCTGATACCTATCTTATCTAACATTGATCTTTGACTTTTTAATATTTTATTCAACATATTAGTGCTATTCTTAAATTTTGAATCATTGAATGCTCTATCATTGATTGCTTTATTTATTTTCTCAAGATATATTTTTAAAGAAGTAATTTTAATAACAAACCTTTCACATTCTTCACTTACTTTACGCAACTATATCGTTAGATATTTTTCATTTTTCTTAGCTTTTTTAAATTATGTTTGTAGATATTCAATTGTTTTCTTTGACTCATTTTCATTTTTCTTGATTTGGAGATTCAATTTTTTATTCTTCTTCTCAAGAGCTTTTAACTCTTCTAAGTCACAAATGAGTTATACTTTTAGATTCACTTTGGCTACATCCTATTCTTCTACTTGATTATCTATATTTTTACTTGCAGAGACATCATGTATGGCCATGAATATAATCTCTTTTTCTTCTAAATCACTGACTCCACTATCTTCTACTGAGTTATGATATTTAGAATAAAAAACTTCTTTTCAAATCTCTTTTTGAATTTTCTTTTGAAATTCTTCTTGTATGTAGACTTTCCTTTTTCATTGTCACCATTACCCTTATCTAGGCACTTAGCTATAAAATGTCTATTTTTCCCACAATTAAAACATTTAAAAAGTAATTTTATTTGATATTTACTTGTGCCCTTTTTTGGCTTACAAATGAATAGAGCTCTGTTGTCATCTTCATCATTGCTAGAATTATCACTTGACTCTTAAATATTAGCCTTCTTTTTCTTTGATGTCTTGAAAGCAACTTCTCTCTTTTAGGATTTTTCTTGTTTGGTCCACATCTCATATGCCATAAAAATACCAAGTATCTCATCCATATTTAGTTTGGCTAAATTATTCATCTCTTCAATTGCTAAAACTTTTGTATCATATCTCAATGGTAGAGATCTCAAAACTTTTTGTAGTATGGTTGATTCTTCTAACTTTCTCTAAGACTTTGAATCTGATTAACTATTTGATCAATTTACAAAAGGTAACTTACTATATTTTCTTCCTCTTCCATCTTCAAATTCTCAAACTATCTTCTAAAAGTTTGAAGCTCAGCTTGCTAAACCTTTTTATCACCTTTGTAAATATTCTCAAGCTTTACCCAAGTTTTATGAGCAAATTTATATTGCATAGCTTTAACAAATTTTAATTCACATAAACCACATAAAATAATATTTAAATCTTTAACATTATTTTTTACTTACCTTCTTTTCTATCAGAGTAGTTACAAGTGTTTATGGCTCTTCATATCTCCACCACTGCTTACCAAATGTCTAATCTAAGGGCCATCAAATAAGTCTTCATCTTTATGATCTAAAATACATAATATGTCTTATAAAACAAATATACCTTATTTGTAGAAAAACCTTCATTTGATCTAGCCATCATGCTTTCCTTGATCTACCTTCAAGTTGTAAAATTTTTTCAAAAAGAAAACTGCTCTGATACCAATTATTAAGCACAAAATATACTGAGAGGGGAAGGTGAATCAATATATTATATATCTTTTACTTAATCTGATTTAATTTTTTTAACCACTTAATCACACATTTAAGATATGTAATAAAACTAAAACAATAACATGCACCGCAAAAGAGAGAGAGAGAGACACCATATTTATTTACGTGGAAAACCAAAGTGAGAAAAACTACATAGCACAATCTTAAATATATGAATGAGCACCAACTCAAGTTATAAAGTTCACAAGCATCAACTTGTAAACACACCAACCTCTTTGTCGAGTACCAACATAACAATTATTTATGAGTACCAACCCATAAGAGCACCAACTATTTGTAAATATTTGAGTACCAACCCACAGGAGCACCAACCCCTCTTGTGTATAAAACATAACTATCTCTCAATGTTGCTTACTCAATAAATGATAGAACTCTATAATATCTCTTATTTCTCTCTCCTCTTTTCTTATATAAAAGCATTATAAAACTATCTACTCTCTTGCATATAACAAATGGATTCTTAAGCCTTTATTTATAGCTTTTCAAATGACCTTTGGCATTCACCTTTTATGAACCTTAAATCCTTATAGAAAATGACACCAAATTTTCATGACACTTCATATCTTTGCATTTGAAAAGTCACATGGTGACCTTTCATAAGTAAATGCATCCTTTCCTATTTTATCTTTATCTTCATGATATTTTGAATTCTTTAAGATGACTCTTCATATAAAAATGTGCCATACACTCTTTTCTCTTCACTTGGTGACTCTTGAAATTCTTCAAAATGACTCTTCATGGGAAAATGCATCCCATTTCTCTTTTGTCTTTACCTCATGACTCTTTGACTTCTATATCGGCTTTCTTTTGACTTTTATGCAACTAAGAATATATTCATTAATATTAAATAAATATCGACACATATTAACTAAGATATAAATATTAAAAACACCATTAAATGCTATGGGGCCTTTATCACCAATAATGCCAGACCATTGATATCAATGACAATATTTCCAACATCATCTTTATCTATAAGGAGATGAGTGAATCCTCCTTGAAAAAATAGATATTTCTCTCCACCCTCATTGGCATCCATGAATTGGCCTTGTTACCATTCTTATCCTTTAATGAAGTTGATATGCATCGGTACCATATCTCTTGTGTTGGTGGTGGAACTAGGATTGTATACATTGGCTTTCCTATTGAAGTTAGGCTACCCTTGACCTCTCCCTCTCCCATATTGTTGACCATATTGCTACTAATAGGGATATGGATTTTGATGAGCACCTTATTACATATTAGCTTACCTATTTTGAGCTTCTAAGGCTTGACATCTTATCTCATATAACTTAGACCTTGATTGATAACTAATGACATCTTCTACCTTCTTAGGAGAAACTATAAGCTTAGTGTTAGAATTAGTAACTTGCACCATAATTGGAGTATTAGTAGGAATATTAAGTCACATAGGAATAAACACTTTATGGGGAAGCTTTCCATATTGAATGAGGCCATTCTCAGCTCTAATGGCAAGTTTATATGCTTCAAGAAGAGTGAAACCACCCATGGATTATAGCATGATGGCAATATCAGTACCAATGGCTCTTGAGTATGTAGGGAACACAAAGCTATAAGGTGGTCTCATGGGAGGAGGCAATCTATACCATGTATTTTAAAACCTCTCATTGAAGTCATGCATCATTTCCTTGGGGGCTCTTTGGATCACATTGAGTTGATGTATGAGAGAAGTATGGTCACTTTCATCTTCAAACCTTGAAGTTATCAACACTCCAAATTCATCCCATGTTGTGATGTATCTACTGGGTAAAGTCCTATACCCATCAAGTTATTTCCATCTAAAGGACATTTCAAGGAGTCTACTGGCAATATTCTCCTCATTGACATTGTAGAAACTACACAAATTAGAGATATCCCTGATGTGTTTAGTAGGTGTAACAAGACCTTCACCATTGAATGTAGGCACACTCTTTATGACATTAAGGGGAATAACATCATATGCATCAAGATGGATTAGATTCTTAGTGTTAAAGGCTACAAGGGCATGTTTCCTTCCATGATTTCTTCAAGTTCTTCACTTTCTTGGCTAGAAAAATCCTCTTGCTCTTCAAAGGGCATATTAGGTTGAGGGTATTAAAATTTAGGAAGAAGTTTAGGCTAAATAGGTGGATTGATAGGATTGAAAATTCTACTAGAAGATGACCTAGTAAGGACCATGAAATATGAGAGTAAATATATGACAAAATAATGGCATACAACTAGATTTTACCTTAAATGGAGTCACTAAATGCTGAGTAGCACACCAAATTGCAGCTGATGTTCTCAAGACCAACATTTACCTTGACAAGTTATCTTGAGGACAATGTGTCCCATTGAGCATGCCATAACTATTATCACCAAATATTATACTCTAGAGGAGGTTGTTCAAGCCTCCTCTAGATTTTATCAATGTGGGAATACTTATAGGTATGTGGGTTTACCTATAGTAGAAGTAGACCTCTAGGTTTAAGGGCTAGATCTTTAAATTTACTTTAAAGTGCTTATCACCTACTTAACTGATTACTTATGATAAAAGAGATAGAAGTGTGCATGAAATGAAACTATTCTAAGGGATTGATATAACATAAGAATTTCCACAAGACCATCATACTTATTTCATTAAGATACAAGATCTATAACACTAGCTTCAAAGTCCTAGATGCTCTAACATTATTATTTCAATATAGAGGTGATATGCATGAAGGCTATCCAATTTAAATGAACCAAAGACTATTTGTAGACACTAAAGCAATTTGTACACTTTAAAATAGTCCCAGACATTTGACAACACTTCATATGACCTTCTAGAGTGGAACAACTTGCATCAAACATGAATGGATTGAGAGAAAGAAAGGATAGATAAATATCACTTAACTATTCATTATACATCTCTTCAAACACTTTGACAAGATGATATATAAACTGAAACTAGATTGAATTTATTTTTCAAGGGAAAAGTAAAACATCAAGCTAGCAAGGCTTCACCATACATGGTGTGGAATTATCATACAAGAGCCAAAATGGCAAGTACTTATAGAATGTGAGAGAAGAGAGAGAAGAAATAAGTCCAAGAGCCACAAGAACACTTGTTAAGATGAGAGAAGGAGATATAATTATATTATAATGAATTATGGGATAGACCATGTAAGGCATACTTGGACAAATGTCCCTAAAAGGCATGAAATCCTCAAATGTGGCATAAGAATCTTTAACTTGCTCCTTGAAAATTGATTTCATCATTTGTCCTTCCATGAACACTCCACAGTAGACTAGGGACATGTGAGATCATTTCACTATGAAGGAGGGGTTATAGACATTCTCCAACATGCATTAGTTGTGTTCCTAATAATCAAGATTCTTTTGGCCAAGTGTTCTCACTGCCTACAATTGTAATCACCCTCTTTTCACTCACCCTTCACACTTGGCACCAAAGAGGTCTTCAATTTTCCAAACCAGTCCATACAAGGGAGTGTATGGCACTTTTCAAGGGTCCTCATGTCTCTAGATTCATCAGGTAGACCTTAAAAGGCCTCTCACTTAGAATTTTTAGCTTCTCACTTGGTGATCATTCCTTGTTCACTATGCTAGTTTGGACTGGCTGAGATGAAGGTGCTAGTAGAGGCAAATGTGAGCTTAGATGATGTAAGAAATGAAAATGAGGGGTTATATTAGGTCTCATTATTCCTCCCAACATGAATTGCATCTTTTGAAACATTTTTGTACCTAGAAAACACATAAAACTATCAAAAATGCCAGTCTTACACCTTATTCGTATAAGTTAGATGGAAAAGAGTATGATGGAAAAGAGATTAGGATAATCCTCTAAAATTTCCAATCATCTCCCAAGTCATTATATCCCTTCTAGATGCCTCTTCTTCTTTATCTTTTAAATCAGGTCACTAGCAAGGGTTTTAGGTAGTTTTGACCTCTAAGGATTATTCATAAAGTTGTGACATTGGAAACCTAAACAAATTGCAATAAAACTTTATTTTGGACCTTATTCAACTTATCCTAGTTCCTCAGACTCCCATGCTAAGCATCCATACTATTATGAGCTTCTCAAGTTGACCTCTTGAGCTTATCTCTCCATTTTACATACCCTATTATGACCTTAAACCAAGAAATGGCTTATCTATGGCCTATTATATAAATCAAGGGATCTAACACACCTTATATCTCCCCATGTCCATGTTCCAATTATTTTCAATGCCTACTTAGTGTTATAAATGATGTTGAACCTCTTTAGGCTATTAGGCCTAGTCAAGATCTAATATGTCTATATGTTCCTATGTGGGTTTGGGCCACCCTATTTTGTTCTTGCACTTGTGGGTTGTTTTAAATTGTGGTTGACTTCTAACACATCCTTCCACATCTCTTTAAAAGGTCTCATTAGTTTCTAATTTACCTTCTCATAATATTTATGACCAACCTATAGGAAATGGTCCTCTGGGAGTGCCCTTTATCTGAGATAAAATAGAGGGCACTTCCCCTATTGAATTAGACATGAGGAATATATGAGAGGATTTAATAGGTCATATTGACCATCTATATAAAATTTTAGGGTTTGTTAAAATCATTATCACCTCTAATTGTCTCAAAACCTAAGATAGACTTATGGAGAACTTATTGTGTGTAGGGTTGGCATATGGACTATATGCTTCTCTTGAAGAATTATCCATGCCATATTTCCATACTATGAGAGTCTCCTAATGTGTTTACTATCACTGTGGAGTCACTTAAAACACATTGATCATCAAACCCTTATCAAACCTCTATTTTTTCCCCTTTCACTTTGATATACTTTATTATAGTCAACTATGACTATGTTATCTTGCTTAGGAAATGACACCTATAGGTGAAATTTGCATATTAGACCTTGGTATCATATCTTTAAGACCCTCCTAAAGTCTTAAAGGTCATTTCATGATTAGAATTGTCTACACTAGGCCTTGATTCAGACCAACACACAATTGTAGGGCTCATTTTGCATTGCCACTTTATAGTCAGCTATAGATGACATTCTTGCATCAAAAGAGGGAACTTTTAAATGATCTTTAACCTATGAAACCTATGTTACACCTAATGGATCTCCTTAGAGTCTTTTAACTAACTCCCATTAGCAAGTTTTTGTGTTTTTAGACATAATCACCAAGGTTCATATATGAACTTGCAAGTAGGAACCTATAATAGATTGTAGGTAATCTTTTTGAGGGTAAGGTACTCGTATGTGGTGATGTAGGTCATAACCTTGTACTTTAAATTTCCTTGATGTCTTTTAAGTCACTAGTATGCATTTCAACTCAATAGATCACTTACCATGGAGATATGTCTCTAAACTACTACCTTAGATTTTAGAATCATTTGAAGTTCCAATCACTACAATAAACACTAAAAATTTGTAGTGAATAAGTGCATAGATTTGAAGCATTCTAGCATGGAACCATATTGGCCAAATCACTCACTCTATTTTTCAAGTTGTTACCCTATATTAGGGATATAAGATAAGATCATTCAAACTCCTCTAAACATCATGTTACCTCATCATATGGAAACACCAAATGTGGCCTAGGCTCTGTTTTGGAGAATTTAAGGTAAAATATCCTTATAACTCATTCTCTACACATATCCATGACTCTTCAAGTCTACCTGCCAATAAATGATTCACTATTAATTTTTATGGTCTGCTCAACATTCTCAACCTTTATGAGGATCTCTAAACATGTTCAAAATCCCCATATAGCATCCTTAGGCCTTTGTGAGAGCCACTTGTATGTATATATATGTAACATATAGAGTAGTGAATATGGATATGGGTAGTATGCATAGTGTAAGGGATTGTAACCAATCTTAGACCTTCTCAAGGTTTCCAAATGGATTATTTACCCCATGAATGAGTTTAAACCAATTACAATGCCTTAATTTCCATGTGATCATTCTCTTCCAAGGCACCTATAGGTGCATATAAATGATGCAGGACTATGTGTAGAGATGAACTAGTTGTCATAGTTAGTCACATGGAATTTGAGAGGTTTATATTATTTTTTAATGTTTCAAGAAGGTGTATAACATCTTGAGACTTCTCATTGCACCTACATGACCATGCTTAGAGCTTCACACACTATGACTATAGATGATACTTACAAGAACTAACTATGTGTTATGTTCTTTGACTGCAACTCCATGAATGCCAACAATGAGATTGAAATTTTTAAGGAGGGGGATTAACATGTTATGAAAAAAATTAAATACAAGATTTCACATTCATTGGAAATCATTATATGAGAAAGGAACTTTTCACATGGTGAAATATACCTACAAATTAGCAATGGTGCACCCAACCTACATCTTAAGATGTTTTAACTTAAAAACTCAACTCCAAACATGAAACCAGAGATGGGAGCCATGAAAGAAGGAAGTCCACATCCTATGGAAGCAATTTCACCAATTTATGTGTACAAAATAGCTCAAATAGAAGCAAAACGTATAGGGTGTAGGGATTTTTAAATAAAATGGAACATTCAAGTTATTAATAATGGTTCATAAATAATACAAAACCATTCTTTCAAATCTTTCCATGAAAATGAAGTAGACCAAGTTTACTATCCACCACCAAGAGTATTTGACCTAGAACCTCTTCTACAAGCCATACCACCAGAAGACCTATTAACTAGTTTTGTATGCCTAGTGGAGTGATGGAGAAGAGAAATGGTTTTGGTGAATTTTTAGTACTTAAAAATTAGATAAAGCATGTAAATGGAGTTAGTGAAGCTGAAAGGTTACTACATGAGCTTGTCATATGTTCCATATTCCCCCATAGGTCGTACAACTTCTAAAACTCCCTTTATTTCAACTATTTTCTTGATTTCACTTAACATCTACAAGATTTTTAGTTAGTAATAACAAGGACTGATAGGGTATGGCATATTGGACATTAATAGGAAGTTTATAACACTTTGATACCTTGGAAAACCATACCACCTTCATAAATGGCTGAAATATGACCCTTAGGTGACATAAAATGACACAAAGACTAAATTGGACTATGACAAATCTAGAAACACATTAAACGATATCAAATTGACAATGACACACCCTATATCATGCTAATAGACCCCTATATCAAGTTTTGAATTATAGGGGGTTGACCTATTTTGACACTTGGTCAAAATAGTCAACAATATCATTGATGACAAAGATTATAGAGTGACTAGATTACAAAAACTAGAAATCTTAGATGAGAAATGATTAGCCATGTCGAGTCATCTCAAGCTTTATCAAAATAAACTATGTCATAGTTATAAAAAGTGCATCATCCCAAGATAATTTAAAGTGGTTGATCTTTCTTAAAATAAAATTAGAAAAATATTGATGCAAAGGGTGAAAAGAAAGTAAAGTTTGAGCCTAATTGGATAGGTCCATTCATCAACACTAAAAATTAGGGTTCTTACACATATAGGTTGGCTACACCATATGGATATTATCTTGATGATCTTATGAAAAATATTCATTTCAAGAATTTTCATGTATGACTTGGTTGAACATTGTCTATAAGGGCCCCTACTTGGGGGCATTCTCTTCATGTGTCGTATTTCCTCTCTATTTCATTTGTCATTCTGGAATCAAACCTTATTTTCCTCCAATTTATTCTTCTTATGTTGATCCTTGAATATGGCCTACAAGTATTGTGGGTAGCTTCTATAGAAGGTTAAAAAATTAGTTTAGATTAGGCCATCATCAACACATCCTTGCCAAATTTTTTTTAGAATGTTAGCATGCTTTTTCCATGGTTAACCTACTTGGTAGTTGTTGACACAACTTATTGTATCTCTTTGGTGATCCTACATTCCCATTCCATCCCATTCCTTTTACATCCCACATTTTTGTTTAAGGGTAGTTATTTTTCACCTTGGTGTTGCTTTGGAACAATAGTCCTTTCATATTTTTCTCTCTTTTTTACCAATGACATATTCTTTCCATTTTGTGAGCTTGCCCTATTGTAGCTCATTTAGTTATTGTTTGAGCCCCTACCTAAGGTTGATTTTCATTTTCTATATGTTTCCTTGTATATTTCTTTATATTCCTCTATATATTCTACTTAAAAAATACTCTTGTAGCTATTCTCTTCCTAAAAACCCCAAAACATTAGAACATTAAAAAAATCCTAAACATCTCAAAATTAAAAAATCCCCCAAAAAGAGATGTAAAGCCACAAAACCATTGACACAATTTTTAATCCTATTGGACATTGAATTTGCCTATTAGTTCTGTTTTGAGTGGCACTATTTGAGTATCATGTTGATATGCCATTTTATTTGTATTAGAGCACTCAAAGGTGGAACACATTTTATCCACACCATGATGTCTCTATTACATTCAATCAAAATTGATCATTCACACCATCTTTAGATTATCCCATCCCTTTGGGTGTTAGTCTATACCTTGGGTGGGTTTTCTTTACTCTCCAAATGATCACTTTTATCAACAATGTTATTCATTAATTATACTCCCATTCATGGGAGAACTACATTAGCCTTAGGGCCACACAAACTAAGTAGGGAGTGCTTGGCTACACATGGTATCTTGGGAAAGCTTGGCCACTACCATTCTCATTTTCATTTCCCCCTTATTCTACTTTACATTCTCACCATTTTAATATCCAATTTATGCTGTCACCAATTTATGAGTTATTCTTATTTCATACCTTACCATTTTGTGTCATTCTTATTTTCCCTCTTTAATAAGTTGTATTTTAATTATTTTCATCAAATTTCTTATTTTCCATTAGTGGGAGAACTACATTTGACCTGATACTCCACATGGACTATGTAGGTAATGTTATTTTGTATGGGGAAACTGAAGTTAGCTCAACCACATATTCCTTATTCTTTTATTTCCCATTTTCATCTAAAATTATCATGCTATCCTATTTTCACTCCCTAGACTTGGGGGAAGATCACCCAGAGTAATGTCTTATTTACACATTCACATTAACTCTGATTACTTATTTATTTCCTATTTTTCTATTATGCTTTCTATTTATTCATTTATTTTTTTCTTTATCTTTTATTTATTTTTAATCGTATTGTATTTCTTTCATTTAATTTTGTTTGGTGTATTCTGCTTTACACTTGGGTCTTGATTATCCATAACTTGACTTTAATATTAAACTTAGGATTTTTATGAAAATATTTAACTCATGCAAATATTTATTGGAGCTGAACACAAAGTAAAGACTAAATTATAATATAGCTGATATATTATATTACACACTATATGCATATTGATAGGTATATAAAAATATATAGGCAAACCATAGCCTATAAAAAGGGAGTCAACAACTAATGATTCTCTCCTAGAATCATACAATTGCTCAACCCATATAAATAATAATATATTATAAAATATATTTGTAATATATTAGACTAAGCAAATAATAATCATACTAACCATATGATAAATAACCTGACAACTAATTTACCCAATGTGAATACTTATTCCCAACATTCCCACCCTTAGTGTTTACATGGGGACACAATACATCATGTGAACTAAAAATAAAAGTATGTCAACACATACTTTTAGGTTTGTATAATTCTATCTATATCTTATTGCCTGGATCTTGCTGCATATGATCACCTATATACAAGATCTTATCTTCTTTCACTTCTAGTTGAACATGTTCACCATCCAACTGTCTTCCAACAAAGTACAAAAGTCAGAGGATCTTTGCAGTCAGATCCTTCCTATACAACTATTTACATACTCAATGATATTTATATTCCCCTCTTCTCCAACTTACCAGGGGAAGGTTATAATATTTTATTTTTACACACAAAATAACCAACTAAAAATGAAAAGTGCCACCAAAATAAAATGCAAATTCATCATTAGT
Source organism: Torreya grandis (assembly GCA_037957365.1). Taxonomy (NCBI): domain Eukaryota; kingdom Viridiplantae; phylum Streptophyta; class Pinopsida; order Cupressales; family Taxaceae; genus Torreya; species Torreya grandis. Next base: position 944,011 of record JARHVA010001656.1, read on the forward strand.
GGTTAATGAGAAGATCTTTTTATCCTCTTTCCTCTTATGCCTCCAACCTCCATTGGATTTTCTACTTAGCAAATTTGGTATTGAGGCTCACTTGCATGTCATTTGAATAGAAGATACCCACCTCAATTTTGACATGCACATCAGATATTGGGTTCACCTAAAAATGGGTCCATTTATAAATGAAGTAATTTTTTTGTTTTTTATTTTTTGATAATTTTGATGATATCTGATTATTGACACAAAAACTAAAGCTACTCAACATAGACAAATTAAATGACTTATTGACACATATGTGAAACTCTAGACCATTAAGAATTTAATGACTAAATACTATAAATAAATTTGAATTTGACTAAGATAAAAGGATAATATTAAAAAAATGATCGATTTAAAACTAAAACAAAAATTAATAAAAGTTATACATATGGAATGCATGTGGACAAAAGTGAAGGATGAATACATGCATTAATAGGTCTGAATGCAAATTTAGATTAGCTAAATTAATGAGAATGTTATTAATAATGATCTACACTATTGGGGATTGAGCCAAGCTTTATGGAAGTGTAATAGATACATTGAGAAAGACTATATTAGACTATAGAATTATGACTAGAAAAGACATAATTGGCTTGAATGGTGTAGGACAAAACTTGAAACAATAGGTAGAAAGCATTATATCAGTCAAGATTAAAATGGGATTTGACCAAAATTAATGCTATACCAATGTAGAATAGATACGAAATATGTGTATGTCATGCATTGAGATAATCTAATATGGCATTAGAGCAGGACATATGAAAATTGGGAATCATGAAATTCTAGAGGGATGGGTTTGCATGTCTTTGGGAGGACTGATATAAAAGAACATAAAGATATTTACCACTAGTTTATAATCATTATTATTGAATAAAATATCTTTTTAGGTCTAAAAATGTACATGAAATAAATAAAACAAACTATGTGTATAAAGATTTCATTTACCAACAAAATCCATAATTTGGGACAACAAAAATTTAGAGAGTTAGCCATTATAATATTTATGCAAGCATTATTGTGGAAGACTTAAACCTGATCTGATACCAATTATTGTACTTAGAAGAGTTTTATGCAAATATTTAAGTCCTGCAAGGATTTAATGGAGCTGAACACAAAGTACACATAGGATTATAATATAATTGATATATTATATTATACACTATATGCATACTTATAGGTATATACAAGTATATAGGTAAACCATAGCTCATCTATATCCTCCCCATCTATATCTAGACAAGGGGCACTCTCCCATATCAATATCTTGATCAGAGGATCCCCCACGACATCTACTTCCACTATGTTATTACCACTACTAATTTCATTATGATTACTAGTGCCATCTAAGCTTGAATCTATAATCATAGTCACAACCTATTGTAATGGCACCTGCTATAGTGATGCCTACTATAAAGGTACCTATTATATATATATATATATATATATATATATATATATATATATATATATATATATATATATATATATATATACATATATATATATATATATACATATATATACATATATATATATATATATATATACATATATATATATATATATATATATATATATATATATATATATATATATATATATATATATATATATATGGCCACTAAAATTGGCCTCACCCCTATCCATATACCTATCAAGGCACTAGCCACACTTATCTATGTTGTCTCTACTGTGGTCTTGGTTACTCACCTTCTGATAACCTTGATCTACTAAGCTACAAAGGTCAAAACTCTATCTACCACATGGTATAATTCTAGTGATTCCCCCATTATCCCCCTCTTGTCTCATACCACCCATATACCATTGGCTCCTCATAGTACCACTATTATTGATCACACACATGTCACTCAATATTGATGTGATCCCAAGCCCATATCTAGAATAGTGTGCAAGGTCTAATACTCCTCTCCCATTAGTAAGCCATCATATGAAAATCCTTGTAAAGCTGGGAAAATAAAATTGGGCCCTAGGCAAACCATGTCATTGAATCCATCATATATTAAATACCACCAATCAAACCAATATGAAAATAATAATTTCTCTTATCAAGAAATAATATGATACTAATAATGGCCATCAAAATCATGACCTATTCATCAATCAAAGGCTGTGCCCTATTTATTATGAAGGATAAGTCCTCTAATGAATAATTATCAACCACTCCATCAATAGTGGCACCATAAGTGATGCCAATTAGGTATTCCAATACAATCAACTACCCCTATTGCATCTAATGAATCCTATGCCCCTAGATAGGAATATGGAGAAAATGCCATGGTCCTCTAAGGTTAAAATCACCTCTCCCATAGGTAAGTGGAATGTACTAGTCTATGAGTGCCAGTTCTTAGATAACATTAAGAGAAAGGCATTATCTACCCAAAATAGGGGCATTTATTTGATTTATCTCAATATGAACACCCCTATAAAGGCTAATAACTTATCTATCTATATCCCAAGCCTTTATAAGATGTGTGAACACCACTTGCAAGTGATCAACATAAAAAATTGATTTTGCTAATCACAAATAAAGTATCATGCTATGGTACACAAAAATCTATCTCAGATAAGTAGATAACAACATCCTATCACATGCAAATAATTTTTACGTATCTAAACTAAATATTTATAATTCACATCTATACTAACTAATTACACTTCCAATTGGGGATACATTAGATAATCAAGGTCATAACCAAGATGGATATATTAGACCTAATCAAGGGACCTCTTACCATAATAATTTCACTAGGAAGGGTTCCAAAGCCTCCAGTCAAGCATAACTAAGTAATAACCCTAACTAGGTCTTATGTTTTCATATTCTCTAAACTAATAACAAGTAAATCAAAATTCTAATCTAGTGCTCACCAAAGTTTAATGCATAAAGTGGGGTTAATAAACATAAAAATTATACATGCATAAAAGATATTTACTCACATCATTATATATATAATCCTAATGCATGGAAGAGAAGTGAAAATGAATATATATCTAATCTTACAAATGAGAAACATAATTAGAAATACTTACCTTTGAAGACAAACCTACCGAGCCTCAGTCTCTCTCTTGGCCAAGGTGCTTCATAATAGGTTGTTGTGGTATGTAAGGATGATAAGGATAAATCATCTTTAGGCTACACAACCTATTAATGCATCTAAATGACTTCTCCACAAAACAAGATCCATTTCTTTAAATAAAGTATGAAAATCTAAGCTTGATATTCAAGTGGAATGGTGGATAAACAGATGCATAATATATCTTACTTCTTCTCTTCTTTTATGAATGGAGAAATGAATGTGTTTATATAGATGGATTTAATCCTAATCCATTCTAAATGTTTAGGATGACAAGGTCTACCTATATGACCTAGTATCATTATTGATAAAAATAAATTAGGTAAAAAAATAGGTTAGCCAAGGGCTGACCTAGACCCTAATAAGTTTTATTAATAAAAGTACAAGGTAGATGGGGCCGACTATGTAACAAAAACTATCAATAAGGGTTTTAGGGTAGGGAAAGGATAATGAATGTGGTAAATGACTAGAGGAGACTAAAAAGTAGCAGGAAAAGCTTAAGGAAATGGTTTTTAGGAGACATGAATGAGATGGAAAGTGGTAATAAGGGACAAAATCCTATGAAACACCAATAGCCTATCCACCCCTTTCTTGGTACACTCCTTAAGCTATGCTCTCAGATAAATTGAGACTCGATGGGTTTCTACAAGATAAAAATCATCAATAATTGATAAAGTTTTAAATATTATGTATATATATATGCCTCAATCTAAGCTCATCATGTATCACGTAGGTGCAATATGGGACAGTGTTTTAGTAAAAGAATAGAGTGACACACAATGTTTAAGCTAAATAAAGTGCATTAAGGAGAAAATAAGATAAATGAAAGGACAAAATTGAAAACACATAGCTTTACTTACCTTAGTGTTTTAGATAAAGAAGGAGATGTAAGAAATGTGAAAGTTTTCAATGTGAGGAACATTAGGTGAACATATAAAGATTAGTGAACAAAAGTAAAAAGTCAAAATTTTTGTTACATGGACATCTAATAGTTAAAAAGATTCTCGATGATGTTAGGATTCCAGAACATTTTATGGTTTGGAAAAAGAGTTAGTAGATACAAAGATATGAGAAAAAAAAAGAAATTTGATAGTAAATATTTTAAGGGTAAATAATTTTGAATAGTAAATATTAATAGGGTGAAAAATAATTCATTTGGTATTTTTAATATTTTGAGAAAATAGATCTTTGATAGACCTAGTGAGAGCCTAGAGAGATAGGATGGTGAGGAGATGACAACTAAGATAGGGAGGATGCATAATGACTATAGAAAGTGAAGTATAGGTAAGAAACTAAAAATTTTAAAATTTTGATTATTTTTATTTCAAATTGAGTGAATTATAGGAAAATGACTATTAAGCAATTTTTAGGCACTAGAATGAACCCTAGGAAATTATTAGGGACACTAAGGGTCAAATAAGGTATTGGGTAGGAAGGAAGTAGACTAATAAATTCTAAAGACATTTATGGTAATTAGTCAAAAAGTCATTCCATGTGATGAATAGAGTTGACCAGGTTAACTTAGTCTATAAAAGACAAGAAAACTAATTGGTTGACTTAGTAGTAGTTGGTTGACTTAGTTGGTTAAGGGAGATGACTTTGTACTAGTGGGCCAACTTAGTTATTTCTAAAGTGGAAAACTTATTACTACAAAGGATGAATGGGGTAGACTTAATACTAGTAGGCCAAAAGGTGACTGACTTAGTAATGTAGAGGTTGATCTAGTTGAACTTTTATTAGGCTAATCTAGTGTCCCTAAAAAATGATAGGGAAATTATAATTTGTGATAAGGCAATCCAATATAAAATGAATAAACTAAATCAAACTAGTTAAGTTTCGTGAAATTTATAAAATGTTTCTTGATTATGAATGACATGGAGATATAATACATATTTTATTATTTGATATTTTAGAGAGGAACTAGAGATATTGGTAATTGATCAATGCATCATGGTTACTAGATTTGTTAGAGCACTTGATAGATGTAAATAGAGTGAGATTGGTTGCATTAGGTCTGGGAGGTATCATGGAGATGAGATGTATCCCATTAAGGATTTATCTCATTTTCATGTTCTTTGGAGCATGAGAATGTTTAATCAACATGTTTTGATGGATGGTGGCTGGGGATACCATAAAGGTAGGTATCACACTAGAGGACATCCATACATTGCTTAGACTAATTATAGGAGGGACATCGATGATCACGGGGACATTGTATGATTTAGAAGAGAGATAAGAATTAACTAGATGGGTGACATGCTTAGATAGGATCTACCCAAGGTTGAGGGTGAGCTTATTTGATGTGTATATTGGCCAAATTCTAGATATATAAGGCTATGATAGGAATTATGACAACACAAGTTATTTATCACAATTTAGATGGTAAGGTACCATTGCTTATGATAGTCTTTTGCCATTACATTTTGGATTAGGGGGTGATCTATGATTTTAGGTCTATAATCTGGGTCTAACTCATGCATGATATGTATGAGATGTTATCTAAATGGTAGAATACCATAAGACCATTGGTATTTCTAAGTGCATTGATATATAAGAGGTTCTTGATGTATCAGCTAGTTGGGTTACCCCATGTGATCGATGATTTATTACCTTGAGTTGATAGATGGAGATAGGACTAGGTAACATAGGTTGTGCCCCACATGTCAACATTGTAGATAGTCAGATGAGGAGAGATCATGTGGCATCCCTACACATATTGATACTATTTATCCTAGTTGGGTGATCATGGTGTTAGTTTTGGCTTGAGTGTAAATCATGAGCCACTATACCTAGTGGGTAGAGCTATAGTCAGTGGCATGATTACCAAGGAAGTTTGGACTACCATACCCAATGGATATTATAGTAGTGATTACTTTTTGGGAATGACATGGTAGAATGCTGAGGGGGAAGGAGGAGGAAGAGAGCCAGTTGAGTGACCAATGATAAGGTTGTGGTGTATGAGACCATGGAATGGTCGAACATGATAATTGGTAGCTAAAGGAGGAGAGGGCACATATGTGGATGCATGGGTACAATAGGTCCATAATAGGCACCATAATAGGAGGAGAAATGACCACCTTAAACACACTATTAATGGATATGCCATCATTAGGATCAAACACAGACAAGGGTGGTCATGTAGGATGATTTGATAGTTGGCTCAGGGTAGAGCTAGTTGATAGAGGCACCTATAAGGAGAGGCTCATAATGTGCATGGGTGGTGACTCTAGGATTTGATTTGATATGGAGGTGATCCACATACGAGGTGATTAGGGGATGAGATGATGGAAAGATTGTACTCTACAAATGAGTAGACGGGGAGATAGTGGTTGGTGACATCGAGACAAGTAAGAAATGTTATAAGTTTTAGTCTTTGAGGTAGAATATTATTTGTATATGATTGTAGATAGATAAATAGATTTTGAGTTATATATATGATCTGATATCTATTTGGGTTTTAGTTTTTATAAACCATATGATAAAGGAGGTTATATGGGGATTCCTAGTCATGGCAATGCACCATGACATTTTGGACAAAGTGATGGTATCATATAAACCCACCACATTGGATGATCCTATGGTATCATCTACCCTAGCTTAGGCGCACTAGTTTCAATTGGTGGGGGAGGCCATGAGGTAGTTACATATATGCAAGGATGGGTTATAACAATTGATAGGGGTGGGATAAGGAAAGGCATAAGATTGATAGGCCCTGGTTTAGGAGAGAGCTATACACATAGCTAACTTAATCCAATCAGGATAGGTACATGCTTAGGTGGATAACCTATTGGGATTGGTAGTAGGTTTGAAATCACAGATGACTTCTTTATATCACACTATGTAGATGAGATAGTTTGAGGCATCAATGGACAATGTGGCTAGGCCATGAGATATGAATGATGGAGTCCAACTATAGAGATAAAGCTATGAATTTTTATATTTTGTACCATTGTATAAAACACATGATATATAGATATATATTGTTTTGATAGTTGGATTTTGGTCTCAGGAGTTATATTTTGGTTGTGGTTATTGATGCATGGATATATTTCTTTCTAACACATGTATTTTTCTTTTATTGTATATGTTATGGGAAGTATATGTGGAGTGTCTTATTTTCTAGCATTATGTAGGACACATGCATGGTTAAAAATAAACAAGCAAAAATCACTTTGGAAAAATATAATTAATCATAAACAAATGTACTACACACTATTTCACAATGGAAAATGTGTAATAACAAAATATCACTAAGTATAATAAACTAAAAAGTGGTAAACGTGGCACAAAATGTTTTTAAACCATAAAAAAGATTGGCAAAAAATTAAAACAAGTAAAATCACACTATATCATGTTGGGAAGGAAGAAAATAATGTAATAAAATAAAATCACATAAAAGATAAATGGTATGAAAACAAAATAATTAAGTCAATCAATCATACTAAATCACGTTGGGAAGTATAAAATAGAAACAAAATTGGCAAAATGGACTTAAATTGATCACACTAATTCAAGTTGGGAAGTATGAAAAACTTAAGGGAAATGGTTGGATTCTTGCGTGCAATAAAAAAATAAGAAGATAAAAGTGAAATATTAAATTAACTAAGCATAAAACATACTAAATCAAGATGGGAATCATGTTAATGACATGTAACTCATAATCAATCATAACTTATCTCAAATTTGACACATGTAATTTTATTATGACTTGGGTATTGGAAAATTTTGTGAGGAAGGCTATCACCTATCCATGGTCTTACACTATAACTCATAAAGGGAACACTAATGAGGTGGAAACAATGGGAATAGTATTTTTTAAAAGGGGATGTTTGTAATGGTAATGTAAAAATTTGGTAATTTATGAGGAAGGCCTAGTCATATCCAAGGTCTTACACTACAAATCATAAATTGGATTCTTAAGGGGAGTGATTAATGAAAAAAACTATATTTCTCAAGGGAAAATATGAGGATAATAGGGAATGTAAGAAGCATAACGTAGGTGTGTTATGAGAAGACCTTAGGAAATAGGAGGCACATTAAGGAAATAGAAAAGACACTAAGTGATTAGTGACCATTAATATATAGAGGATACATGTTCACTATAGGCATAAAGATGTGTAGGAAAATAAGTGTGGTACTAATATCAATGCATGTTGGTTGGTTTGAACAAGAAAAGTAAAATGGACCTACCTTTCCACAATGTGTTCCCCATTCCTCATGATCCCTTACAGAGCCATTAGTCTACTATGAAGATTGGGTACTTGCATGAGAAAGTAGGTATCACTAAAATATTTTTTTATTCTCATTTTCCAATCTACTTTCTTACCTAACCCTAATAGACTTCAAATCTATCATGAGGCCAAGTGTGTATTTTGAGCTTCGATTAGAAAAAGGAGATGTGCTTAGAATAATGTATTTTAGTGTGATTTTACTTTTGAAAGATTTGAATGTTGCCTTTTAGATCATTGCATTTTGTTAAATGATTTGGATTTAGAGTTTTTATGGATTTTAAGATTCCTTATCCATATGGATTTGGAATGACCAACCATGAGAGATAAAGTGATACACACAATGAGCTATAAGATTAAGCTAAAGGAAGCTAAGTGTTTGAATACATGACTGATGAAAATAATTAGTCTTAACTATGCACCAACATGTTATCTCAAGTCTCAACCATGTATATGATTAGTTTGTAAAAGGAAATAAGGGGAATAAAGGGAGATCCAAAGTGGAACAGTAAAAGGAGATTATAATGAGATGAATTGTTTTGTAACTGATCATATGTTAAATAAATAATGACTAAAGGGAGAAAGGTTTGTATAACCAAGTCACAATAATAATTATTTGTATTCTATAGAGATAAGTTAATAAATAATCATGAAGTAGAAAAAGATAGCCATAGAAAAGGAACACATAGAGAAGAAAAATGTAATCATGAAAACTAAGACAAGAGAATATAAGGAAGAAAATGACACCAAAAGCAATATGTAGTGTGAAACACAAGTCATCATGTAAGATAAATAATAATTTGACATAATGTTAAATGACATAATATAGATAAATGTAAATTTGGAGGACACGTCCAATCTAAAGTGAAGAAATAAAATGAAATAACACCATGATTTTATTCTTAAATAATGGTATATTTGTCCACACATTATCCATAACTTCTTATAAGTCTATATGAAGCTAAATTTGGACTACATCTAGAGTCACATCGATCTTCAGGGAAATTTGAGAAAATACTTCATGTCGAATCTCCTCGATAGAAAATGTAGGAATGCCTGAAGGCTTGTGTTGATGAGGGATAAATTGTAAGGGATGTTTAGGAGAAGGAATAGGAGTGACTCTGTGAGAGAGGAAGGGGTCACCAGTGGAGAATGGGTCATAGGTGAAAAAGTCACTGGTGGAGAAAGGGCCATAAGTGAAGTAAGATATATGGGTGGAAAAATTGTAGGTGGAGAAGGGACCATAGGTGGTGGAGCCATGAAGGAGAAAGGGGGAGCCTTCTTATAAGGGTGACCTATGGTAGGAAGGGTGGTAGGTGAAAGAATGGTCATGAAGTGATCCTTGATATGATGTTGTAGGATGCAGAGAAAATTGTGTGATGGGTACCACATTGGTTCCATAGACAATATACGTCTCCATATTTGGGAAGATATCCAGGTAATACTTTTGGGGTAGGTATAGCCATATTTGTGTTGAGGTATGTTCCTATTGTTGCATTTAAGGTATTAATATTATCATTGATGTCAAAGTTTTGTGAGTATAATTTATGTACCATAGATGTTATTATGATGTTACATGGTGAGTGTTCATGATGACATTAATCATGGTTTAGTATTACTTGAATTCTGCATAAGGTCTTGACACAATGTTGAGATGTGACAAGCTTATGAGTAGTGATTGCTTAGTATTTATATGAGATATCATATAAAATAAAGTGTTGTTTGTGTTGAAATTATTGTTGTGATAAGGTCATTGATTGACCAAGCTCATAAGAAGCATGTCCTTATGGACAAGGCGTTCACAAATCCTAGTCCTATCTTGGTGAAGGCATGAATAGTGAATCTTGATGAAGGCATGAATAGTGAATCTTGGTGAAATGAGTGAGCTAAGGCTTATGATAAAATGTGTGGTATTAATTGAGAATGGTATGAGTTTTCTTGGCATGATATTGACTTTTAAAATGCATCTAAAGTGCTAGGAAGGTCTCAAAGAGGTATAGTACCTAGTAGGTTTGTTTGATAGACTAGTTCTTAAACATGGATATGGCTTGAAGAGGGATGATGACGATGATGATATGGATGTGTATGGACTTAAAGTTGTTAAATGAAGTGTTAGATAATGTGAGAAAGGTGTTGAGTTATTCACATGACTCTTATAATTATCCAAAGGGTTTGAGGTCCCAAGTTGAAGAAGAAATCATGAAAAGTGGATCTTTAGGTCTCTCAAGTGCTAAAATGAAGAGTTGTAGACCCCAGAAGGAAATTTTGATTCTTATTGGCATTTGTGACTATTAATGGTAAGATAATATATTAGGGAGATATGAAAAAAGGTCATAACAATGTTTTCCAAGCATTAGGTGTTAGTTTCATGAGTAGATTTTTATGAACAAATGTTAAGAATTTAAATCGGTCTAAAACCCTCCTTAAACCCTCATAATGACCCGATTTGGAATATATTATTTGAAATGGATCAAAATGGTTTTTTTATATATTTTTATGATTGGAACATGTACAGGAGTCTTCTAGGTACCTCCATGTGGCATTGAGTGTTTAGGAGAGTGAGTGGAAGCTACAAAAAACACTTGTTTCTAAAGAATTTGATATAGCAGGCAGAGTTAACTAAGTCAAAGATATAAAATGGATGGAGTTTAGAGATTTTGACTTGTAATTAATTTCCATGGTGATTTTTATTAGGTTAAATAATTCAAATATTCTAAACCAATCATAGAAGTTGGCCTATCGCTAAAAAGGCCTCGTCAGGAAGATAATGAGAAAATTAGGCAAGAGTGAGAATGAGTTTAGGATATGTTAAAGTGGATTAGGAGTGGATATAATTAATTGAGGTTATTTTTAAATAATTATAACACATTTACATATTATTTATCTATCTTGGAGGTCATTTAAAATATTTCAAATGTTATTCACAAGAAGACATGTCTAATGAAGAGGTGACAATGAAGGTGTAAGGTTCAAAGTTTGGTCTATATATTCCATATTTTATATTATACCTCTATATATTTGTATTTTGAGATGTTATAAATAAGTATATGGATCATAATGATGCATCAAGACTAATTTATTATATCTACATAGATGTTGGAATGCAAGTTTACTATGACTAGTTTATAAGGCATAATGACAATTTTGAGTAAGTGAGATTGATGAGTTGGAGGATATATGTACTTACATAATGTATATAATGAATATATATATTTTTTTAATACCTAAAATACCTATCCATGATTTGTGAAATTTTTATATTCACTTTAAGGAGTTGAGATATGGAATCCAAAATGCCTTATCTAGTTGTGTAAGAATTGTGAAAGAGAAGGACAAGAAATTGGTCTGTAAAATCAATGGTTGACACTAGATATTGTGATATATATATTTTATGATTCTAAATAAGTCATAGATAAAATATACATTTGAATGATAATTCATGGAAGTGTCCTTACAAGAGCTAAAGATAACATTCTCAAGGATTGTGTTTTGGAACACTTAGGTAGTTTTCTATGTGTTGGTGAATTGGATGTTCCTATGTCATTTTGACCAGTTTAGAAGTATAATAATCATGTGGTGATATCTTATAGGTTCCATGGGATATAATACATGAATTTAATATTTAAAAGTGCTTGTAAAATTGTTAATGGTCAAAGGTTATTGATTGTATTTTGGAGCTTTCTAGTAGAATAAAGTGAGATTTTTGAATAATTGTTTCTTGGTGCTTGAATCCTAAGTTATGGATTATAATGAGTTTAATGATGACCTTGGGATAATTAATTTTACATACATATTTTGAATTTTCATTTAAAGTGTCTCTATAGGGTGTTTGAGCTTCATCTTTACAGATAGTGTTTTTGAGGTAATTAGGCCTAATAGGTCTTTAAGGCCTAATGGAGCTTTCATGAGGTAAGCAAAGGATGTGTGACATATTGAGAAAGGAGGAAATAAGATAAGGTTTTTAATGAAGTGTTTGAAATGTTTTAGGTTTTTGGTGAGGGATATCTAGGCCATAGTGATCCAAGTTGTTCCATGGAGAAGATAGACCTAATGCATTAGGTTTCCAAGTAGTCCTAGAAGAAGATTGAGGTTTAAATGAGTTTGTTCAAACCAATGGTGATCATAATATGATAAATTATTGTGTATAACATGACCTAAAACATGTTTTGGGTCTGAAACTAATGGATTAATGTCTTGGTCAACCAAAAGTGTGAGTGTTCTAATGATTAGTATAAGTACAAGGCAAAATAGGCCTATTTGTGCAAGAAAAGAAAATATATCTTGGAGAAGAAAAAGTAGGTCATGTAGACCATCAAAGTGGAGTAAAGGATTATTCATGAACATCAATTAGAATTTTTGAGTGTGATGAGCAAGGTTATATGACCCAATCAAGCCATATGAGGGTTGTTTGAGTGAAGTAAAAGAAGGGTAGATTTTCTTATTTTACGAGGTAATTTTAGAATGTTGAAGGAATGATATTGTGTTGATTAAGAGACCATAAAAGTTTCATTATATACTTTTTCTTGATGTATGATATTGGATAGAGTAAATAAAGAGCTGAAGAAGAGGTCATCATTTGTTGATTGAGCAACAAGATGTTGTAAAGGTGATCAAGTTTGCCTTGGATGAGTTGGTATTTAGTGAAGAAGGAATGGGAGTTGATTTATAGGTTGGTAATTAAAAAATTATCATTAAAATTGTTGAGTTAGTGTTGAGTCACTTAGGGGGTTGGTTCCTCCTTGAAAATTAGAGCTTGATAAAAGCCTAGTTGAGTTAGTGCTTGACTAGTTAGGGGTTGGTGTTCCTTGTGTGGTTGGTGCCTCACTAAATATTGATTAATGGTTTTATAGGACTATAGTCCAAGATGTGTTTCAGTTAGTTTTATCACCCATGAAGGTTTTCCCTCATGTCTCTTATGTTATTGTGTTAATATCTTGCTTCATGTTTATATGATTAATTCTATATGCTTTCCCTGATCACTATATTGGTTTGAAAGGTTATTAATGTTAAGTGGAAAGAAAGGATTTTTTTAAGACATTAATTTATCCCATTTTTTTAAGTTGAATTTTATGAGTGCTCTTATGAGGGTATCAAGTATGAAAACAAAGAGGGAGCTTGCTGCATATTTAATTTGTTCAATTTAGTATTTGTAATTTCTAAAGATGCATCTGATGTATAAAGACCTAAGAAGATGTTTGTACCTTATGGGAATGATAAATGGTGGACTAGGTCAGTTTGGGTGATGTTTTAGGTGATAGAAGCATATGACATGACTGACATATGAGGGTTTCATGATTCAATAACCTAGAAGAGCTTTTAAGAAGTGAATAAACTTGTAAACACTAGTGAAGTTCAATGAACATCATATGGAATGTCTTGAAATGAATCATGTGGAGATGAGTGATCTTGGTTAATGTCAAAGTCAAATTAGAATCATGTAATTCATATGGACAATATATGAGGTTCTTAAAAAAGTGTGTGAAGTACAAGAGTGATCAGAGTACTCTTACTCAGAGATATGATATGCCATAATAGTCTTGATAGAGTTTGATGATTATTTGACAAAGGTATGACACAAATATCAAGGTCTTATAGACATAATTGGTAGTCTGCTACATGGAATTCTATTTTGAGATGGTCTAATCCATGATGGATTGTGAAACATAAAGGGGATAAACTATTGCATTCATAATCTTTTGATGTGACATATGGACAATGAATATGATTGTGTGTAGATGACTAAAATTATTCTTTGAAACAATTCTTTTATTTACATAAAATCTTAATGTGTGTAGGTCTATATAAGATCTAATTTAAGATGGTTCTAAGAAGGTTCCTTGATAAAAAGGGAGTTCTTTATTTAGGTGTTACCAGATATCAAGCAACAGAGTAATGTTCATGTGTATGAAGGCCTATGATGGTTTGGGCAAATTTGAAAGGAAAGCATGTTCTTAGGGGGAGTTTTGTGGCTCTATGATTAATAAGTACTCTAATTTAGTAGATATGAGCCTAAGGTGAGTTGAGCTTCTATTTGGATTGATCAAAGGAAGACTAATATTGTTTGGAGAGAAAAGGTATGTTTTCAGTTGCTCTAGGTCTAAGGATGAGTGGACTATGTGTAGATGACCATGTAAAAATGTGTATGACCATTTATCATTGATGTGAAAGGGGGAGAAAGACTTTATTTGGAGAAATACTAGTTTTGGGGAGATCCAACTTGAAGAGATGATAATGATCTACTATGGTAGAGTGTTTGCCATCAATGACAAAGGGGGAGATTATTGAGGTATATTCCTATTATTGTCTTTGGCATTAATGTTGTCATTGATGTCAAATGTTTGTGAGTATCATTTATGTACTATATATTTTCTTATGATGTTTCATGGTGAGTCTTCATGATGACATTGATCATGGTTTATTAGTACTTGATTTCTACATAAGGTCTTACCATAATGTTGAGATGTGACAAGATTATGTGTAGTGATTTCTTAGTATTTATATGAGAGATCATTTGAAAGAGAGTATTTTTTGCGTTTAAGTGATTTTTGTGATAAGGTCATTGATTTTCAAATTTTATAATAAGCAAGTCCTTGTAGACAAGGTGTTTATAAAGCCTAGTCTTATCTTAGTGAAGACATGAATAGTGAAGCTTGGTGAAGTGAGTGAGCTGAAGCTTATGAGAAGATGTGTGTTAGTAATTGTGAATGGTATGAGGTTTTTTGGCATTATATTGAGTTTTATAATGCATCTATAGTGGTAGGAAGGTCTCAAAGAGGTATGGTACCTAGTAGGTCTATTTGATAGACTAGTTCTCAAACATGGATATAGCTTGAAGAGGTATGATGATGATGATGATGATGATGATGATGATGATGATATGGATGTGTATGGAATTGAAGTGTTATAGCATGTGAAAAATGTGTTGAGTCAGTCATATGAATCTTAGAATGATCCAAAGGGTTTGAGGTCCTGAGTCAAAGAAGAAAGCATGAAATGTGGATCTTTAGGTCTCTCAACTGTTAAAATGAAGAGTTGTAGACCCGAGAAAGAAATTTTGATTCTTATTGGAATGTGTGAATATTGAATGGGAAACTAATATCTTAGGTATAGATGGAAAAGGGTCCTAAAAATGTTTTCCAAGCATTAGGAGTTAGTTTCAAGGGTAGAGTTTTATGAACAAATGTTACGAATAAAAACTAGTCTAAAACCCTCCTCAAACCCTCATAATAACTTAATTTGGAAGATCTTGTTGGGAATGGATCATAATGGTTTGGTTTATCTATTTTTATGATTTGAACATGTAAAATAATCTTCCAATTACCTTTAGGTGGTACTGAGTGTTTAGGAGAGTGAGTGGAAGGTGCAAAAAAACCTTATTTATCATAAATTTGATATAATAGGTAGAGTTCATTAAGTCAAAGTTGAAAAATATATGGAGGTTAAATATAATGAATTTTAATTCATTCCCATGGTTATTTTTGATCAGGTTAAAAAATTTAAATATGCTAAACTGGCCATTGAAGTTGTCCTATCTCTAAAAAATCCTAGTGAGGAAGATAGTGAGAAAACTAGGTAGGAGTGAGAATGAGTTTAGGGATATGTTTAAATGGAATATTAATGGATAAAATTGCTTTAGGTTTTTTTAAATACCTATAAAACATGTAAATATTGGTTATATGTCTTGGAGGTCATTGAAAATATTGCAAATTTTATTCACAAGATGACCTATCTAGTGAAGAGGTGATATTGAAGGTGTAAGGTTCAGAGTTTGGTATATATATTACAAATTTGTCATTAGATATGTGTGTGTGTGTGTGTGTGTGTGTGTTTTGAGATGTTATAAATATGTATAAGTATCATAATAGAGAATCAAGACTTATTTATTGTATATACACAGATGTTGGAATGCAAGTTCACTATGACTGGTTCACAAGGTAGAATGACAATTTTGAGTAAGTGAAATCGATGAGTTTGAGGATCTATGAAGTTAACAAATGAATTTAATGAATATTAAATTATTTTTTAATACCTAATAGACATATCCATGCTTGATAAAAGGTTTAGAGTCACTTTAAGGAGTTGAGATATGGAAGCCAAAATGGCTTATCTGCCTGTGTAAGAAATGTGAAAGAGAAGGACAAGAATTTGGTCTATAAGACCAATGGTTGAAAATAAATATTTTGATATATATATATTGTATGATTATAAATAAGTAATATATAAAATATTAATTAAAATTATAATTCATTTAAGTGTCCTTAAAATAGCTAAAGATAACATTTTTTAGGACTGTGTTTTGGAACACTCAGGCAATTTTCTGTGTGTTAGTGAATTTGATGTCCCTGTGTCATTTTGACTAGTTTGAAAGTGTAAAAATAATGTGGTGACATATTATATGTTTTACTAGATATAATATATTAAATTTGAGTGTTGGAAAGTACCTTTATAGTTGTTAATGGTCAAAGGTTATTAACTATCTTTTGGAGCTTTCTGGCAGAACAGAGTGAGCTTTTTAAAGAAGTGTTTCTGAGTGTTTAGAGCCTAAGTGATGGACTATAATGAGTTTAATGATGAAATTGAGGTAATTAAATTTTCATACATATGTTTATTTTTCCTTGAAATTATTTCTATAGGGTCTTTGAGCTTCATCTTTGTAGATAGTGTTTTTGAGGTAATTAGGCCTAATAGGTCTTTAAGGCCTAATAGAGATTTCATGAGGTAATAAAAGGATGTGTGACCTATTGATAATGGATGATGTAATTTTATGTTGTTAATTAAGTGTTTTAAATTTTTGAGGACTTTGGTGAGGGATATTTGGGCCATAGTGGTCTAAGTTGTTCCGTGGAGAAGATAGACCTAATACATCAGGTCTCTAAGTAGGCCTATAAGAAGATTGAGGTATAAATGAGTTTGGAAGACCTAATGGTGATACTAATATGATTTATTATTGTTTTTAAATTTTCCTAAGACATGTTTTGGGTTTGACCCTAATGGATTAATGTCTTGGCCAACCAAAAGTGTGAGTGTTCTAATGATTGGTATAAGTACAAGGCAAAATATGCCTATTTGTGTAAGAAAAATGAATGCAAGAGCAAGAGAAGAAAGGAGATCTTAGAGAAGTATAAGTAGTTAAATTAGAACATCAAATGGTATTAGAGGATCAGTTATTAACATCCATTATAAGTTATAAGTGTGATGAGTAAGGTCATATGACCTAATCAATCCATATGAGGGTTAGTTGAGTGAAGTAAAAGAAGGGTAGATTTTCTTGTTTGAAGAGGTATTTTGAGAATGTTGAATGAATGATATTGTTTTGATTAAGTGAACATAAAATTTGCATCAAATATGTGTTCCTAATGTATGATAATGGATAGAGTAGATAGAGAGATGAAGAAGAGGTCACCATTTGTTGACTAAGCAACAAGGTGTTATGAAGGTGATCAAGTTTGTCTTGACTAAGTTTTTGCTTAGTCAAGAGGGAATGTGAGTTGCCTTATAGGTTGGTTATTGTATAAATGTCCTTGAAGTGGATGAGTTGGTGATAAGTAACTTAGGGGGTTTGTGCCTCCTTTCAAGTTGGAGCTTGATAAAGGCCTAGTTGAGTTGGTGTTTGACTAGTGAGGGATTGGTGCTCCTTGTGGGGTTGGTGACTCACTAAATATTGATTCATGGTTTTATAGGACTATATTAGAAGCTATGTTTTAGTGGGTTTTTATACCCCATGATGGTTTCTCAAATATCTCTTGTGTTCTTATGTTGATATCTTGCTTCATGTTTATATGATTGCTTCTGTATGCTTTGTTTGATCACTATATGTGTTTGAAAGGTTATTAATGTTAAGTGGAAAGAAAGGATTATTTTAGGACACTAATTCACCCCCATAGTGGTTGTGATTCTAATATTTTTTTGACTAAGGAGTAGTGGGATGCAAGGTGCCTATATACTTCTGCAGCTTATGATAATGTATGGAGGAATGATTATCTATGTTGTACAAGCAAAATATATGTTGGTTAGTAGTATTTGTGGGTGTAATAATGCAGAAAGTGGAGATGAAAGTCAAGGAGGTTTTTATAATGAAGAATATCTTTTCCAATGACTAGAAACTTTATGAATATCACAATATGATTGATCGACCCATATGGTAGGCAAAAGAGCAAGCTATAGTAAAGGGAGTAAACCATCACCAAGGGAAGGAGGGACTAGTGGAAAGACTGAGTGAGGCTTGAATGAAGGAGAAATAAGATCAAACATAGGAAGATATATAGCTAGAGAGGGAGTGGGAATATTATCTAAATTGGGCTCAGCTAAAAGAAGGGAAGGATGCATAAAATGCTAAAAGATAGTCATAAACATCTTATAGATAAGTTAGTTAGAGGATAATGGTATCTAGGAAATTGATAGGGACCATTCATATCATGATTCATAAGCATAATCCTATGAGGATAGTCAAAACTTGGAGGTGTGTGCACTATCTCTACATTATGAATAAGAGGAAAAATTCTAAAATTAGGAATTACATAGGTTGAAATGTGATAAGATATATAAAAAGACTAAATCAAAGAGGAATGATAATGAATAATTTCAAGATCTTGGACTTGAACAAGACCTCCTAAAAATGGGTCATCTAAGGTATAAAAATCATCATATTCAGGGGCATGAAGATCAATGGCATAGTTAGGGATGACCTTGTCATCAGATGTGGTGTGATGAATGGGGTGTTGAGTCTTAGTTAAGACAATGGGTATATCATCACTAGGTGGTTGATGAGAACATGTATTCAGAGAAGATGGAAGCTGATAAATGAGATGAGGCAAGAGATCCAAGGTTTTAATCTTGAGATTTATCTTATCAGGCTCATTGGCATCTGAATCTAAGAGGTTAGGTGGTATATTCTTGATGAGTTTGGGGTGACCATTGTAACCTTAGGTGGAGTTGATAGGAAAGTTAAACCATTAATATTCATGAAATGAAATGCTCAACAAGGGTTCAAGGGTTAGAACATTGAATACACCATGGTCTTGCAATTGTTTAAAATTTTAAGGGTTAGTGTCACCTTGAATCTTATAGATTTCTTCATGGTGAGGAATTTTGACACATTGGTAGGAAAAAGAGGTAACTACTCTCATATAATGAGTCCATGGAATACAAGTTAAAATTTTATAGGATAGAGGAAAATTGAAGATCATTAACTTCACTTGAATAGTGACAGGTGGAATGGTAATAGTGAGCCACACACAACCTAAGGGAGGCATTTGCCTTCGATCATAGCCTTGACATGTGTTACATGTAGACTTGAGATTACATTTAGAACATCCAAGGGTTTTAATAAAATCAAGAGAGGAAACACAAGTACCTATACCCTCATTAATAAAGGCATGCTTGACTTGGATATCACTAATTTGGACATTGATAAAAGGGGAGGATCATCTGCATGAAGTCAAATCTCATCAGGGATCATAGAAGCAATAAGGAATTTGAGGGAGAGATAAGTGTCTATTGTTTCATCAATATGTATGGACATATCTTTACACTATTGTAAAATGTTATCTTATGATCTAAATAAGGTGGTTTTTCATCCTACTAGGGGAGGATGAGGGATGTTCATTTATATCCTACATAAGTTCATGAAATGAGATTTGAGATGGGATATTAGTAAGTTTTGTGATAGGATCCCATCCATCATAACCCCTAATAGGATATATAGAAAGTGGTTCATAGTGTTGAATAAGGTATTCAGAAGGAGGACCTGAAGTGCATATGAATTTACATTGATAAGATGTGGGAGGTTTAATTAGAGGACAAGTTTGTTGATTGTCTTGAGAGGATGGGGTAGTTGATGCAGGTTTGGTTTGAGATAAATTGGAAGAAGTGTTAATAGAATTTTGAGTATCATTGGTGATGGGTAAAGAAGTTGTAGGAGTGGTATAAATGGTATGAGAAGTGTTATCTAAGGGAGGTGTTAGAATTGGTTCATCAAAAGATATAAGGCATTCTTTCCTCAACTATATTAAGTGTGTTGGGGAAGAGTCTTAAATAACACAAAAAGTATGAGATGATCAAGGAATGTGGATGGGATGAGAATTAATTAAGGAAACTACCCTTCACATATTAGTCATATTGAACACATTCTCTTCAGGAGTTGGGTCTATAATACTGTTAACATTATTGGTAGGAGTAGGCTTATCATTATTTTATTTGTGATTCAAAAGATGATCTTTGTAAATGGATAAATGAGCATTAGCCTAGTTTAAATCTTGAGATTTAGTTTGTGTTTCATGGGACTTGAAGGAAATTTCATTGGATTGTTGATGTTTACAAATGATAGAATCATGGTTGAAATTGGGACCAAGGACAAAATCCATAGCCAAATTATGTAATTGTCTAGAAGTTTCATGGGAATGATCCCAATTAGTATGAAACCAACATAATTTGTTAGGATCATACTAGGATTTCATGAGATGAGTGGGATCAAGATCTTTTGGAAGAGGCCTTAGTAGACACTTTTATAATTTCAATAAGGACAAAGGTTTATAAACATTGATGTTATTGGTTGAAGATAAATGAAGATTAGGGATGTGGTTGGGAGGGGAATCTTGTCTCAAAGCCTACTTGGGAACAATAACTTGAATAGTATGAATGATATCATATGAACCAGTGACACCATCATTAATATTGTGATGATTTTTATTTTTTATTAACATGAAAGTACCCATATAAGGTTGGGATGGCTTAAATTGATGCATGAGGAAACCTTGACACTTGGCTTGGTTAATGGCCTCTTCTAAAATGCATGGAGAGAGGATTTTGACCTAATATTATTATAGATTTCCAAATGTTTTTAAATGGAGAGTAGGATCAATTGACCCATTATAACTAATGGTAGGGGTGATATATCCTATATTGATGTTAGAAATTTAAGGTGTAAGAGGATCATTTTGAAGGTTCTTTATTATTTTGTTAATAAGAAGAGGTTGATGGATAAAATTACCATGGGAATCCCTAAGGGGAGGTGAGGGGGAATTCTGGTTATGCATTCCCCATAGAACCTATTGATGGTGATTTTGGAGATGGATAAGATGATTTTGCATTTGCATCATTTGGTTGACATTATTATCTTGGAAAGAATTCATTTGATTAAGAGTTATAAATACAAGTTGATGGGTTTGAGTGGTGTTATTTGTATTGTGTGAACATTGGCATTGGTATTAGTGGCTTTGGTACCAACATGAGTGTTATTCATTGCTTGAAATGAATTATTAGTGAGGCACTAATAACATGATTTGATTGTGTGGTAAGGGATGCACTAGTAGAGGGATGAGAGGAAGCAACACCAAAGGCATGATTACTATGAATAACACACAATGCACTAGTGGAAGAATTGAGAAGAATGGGTCTTAGAAGAGGTCCACTATATGTGGAACCTACCATATTAGTAGAGATACTATGCATAGAGGTGGAGGAAATTAGAGAAGAAGATGTCATAGTATGAGAAGGGGTCAAAATAGAAGGAAGAGGTTGAGAGGAAAAGAAGCTAGTGCCTCCAAATCCATGTGAGAATGTGGGGGAAGGTGAATGGGGATCCTCAGTTTGACCACTTATCATAATATGGGAAATGGTAGAAGGATATTTTCCTCGATGTTGAGGAAATTAATTGATGAAGAGGATAATTTCTAAAGAATATTTTAATTTAGATTGATCTTCTAAGGAGAAAAGAGGGTTACAAATTGAAGATGAAAGGGGAAGGGTCCCATAGTTTGTAGTCTAAGTGGATTGATGCACATTACTTTCATAGAGGGTAGCATCCATAAATTACTTATGGGAGAACCTATTGGGGTTGGTAAAGTTCATCATATCTATTGAGTTCATATTAGTATTTGTATACAATCAAAAATGCATCATGTCTATAAATTAATCATAGCCTTGAGAAGATAGAGCATACCTACACTTTCGATTGAGGACACATTTTTTAAGCAGGGGCATGGCCAATATGAGGATATTCTAGACCCAATTAGAGAATCACTTGTCAAAATACACCATGCTAAGAAGGGTTTCAAATCCTATAGTCTAACACAATCATGCAACAAACATAAAAGAGTTTAAGGTTTAATGTTCACTCTATTCTAATAAACAAGAAAGTAAATCTAATCTAGTACACACCAAAGATTGTGGCATAATATGAGGGGTTAGTAATTTAATTAAAACATGTATAAGAGAATCTCAAATAATCTAAGTATGATTAAGACCCTAATACATGGAATATCAAGAGTAATATTATTTGAGCTAATACTTATGCTACTTCTATCTACTAAAAATAGGAGAACAGAATTAGAATATACATACCTGCATGTGAACTCATTGAGATTTAATTTATCCCTTGGCCAAAGGGGATTCAAAAGAGGTTGTTGTGGTTTATAAAGATCATTAAGAAAGTGTAAAGCATACAAGACTTATCCACCTACCATATTCTCCAAGTAAAAACCCTAAGCTAAGACTCCTCAAGTAGAATGGTGGAAGAGTAGATTGTAAAGAAGCATGAGCAAATAGTAACTATTAATGCATATTGAAATAATGATGAGATGATCTTGTATTTATAAGTGGATCTCACCCTAAATCCTTTCAAATATGTTGATGGTATGGGGTCCACTCAGTCAACTCTATATATTTTCAAGAGATAAATCACTAGGTCTTGAGCTAGGTCAGCCAAAGGGCTGATGAAACTCAAAGTGAAAATACCCTAAATAATACAAGGTTGACCCAGTTGACTTAGTATAGTCAATTGGTGAAAAGGGATCAAGGTGAGGGAAAGAGGGATGATAAGAGGAAAAAGACTGGAGGAGTGTGCAAAGGAGGAGTAAAAGCTTAGAGAATGGTTTTAATATCGGGTTAGATTGGTAATAATGTGAAAATAAGGGAAAAAAATCTTGTGAAGCACCAAAGGTCTACCCACCTCTTTTTTGATGCACTCTTTAAGACATGCACTCAAAGAGATTGAATTTTGATAAGTTCTTGTAAGATATAAAGTGTCAGTATTTGATAAAAAGATGAAAGTATTATGTGTATACATATGCCCCACTTGAATCTCATTATATGTCACTAAGGTACAACAAGGGATGGTGCTTCTAGAAAGAACATAGTAACACATAATGTTGATGCTAAAAAAAGTTGCAATATTTAAAGCAAAAATAACTATAAGTAAATAACTGAAAAGTAAATAACTAAAAATTAAATTTAATGCTTACCTTGAATTACCTTTATCACTAGATGGTTGTCTATTGTGTTGTTATTTTTGATTGTGTAGGGTGCAAAGACTACTTTCAACAAACCCAAGAATACAAAACTAAAAATAAAAAACAAATAAATGTAAGAAATCCAAGATAATTGGTGCTATGAGAATGGGAAATAATTAAGAATTTTTTCAAGCTAGGGTGATAAGTTCTATGTTAGACCAAATTACCAAGTCAAACAACAAGAGTAAATTGGGTAGCCTAAAAGCCAAGGCTATTAAAGATCGAAAAACTCGAACAAGCTATCCTTAAGTAAGAACGACAAACTTACCAAGTTAAACCAAGGATACATGTCAAACATGATGGTAATCAAATAAATAAATGGTAAAATAAGAAACAAAAATGGTAAAAAAACATTGATGAGTGATTAGTAGCAATCCACATCTCACTTAATATTGAAAAAATGTGCATAAAATAGAAAACAACATTAATGAGTGAGAATTAACAAGCCGATCTAACTCAACAATAAAAAAAGGGTAAAAAATTAGATGTCCATAATAGAAGGATAGTAAAATAAATGATAAATGGTAAAAGTAAAGTAAGACAAGTTTAGAAATGTAAAACCATGGTGAAAAAGAAAGGAGTAATCCATAGTTACTCAAACATGTTATTTTTCTCTAAAGATAGATAAAATTGAAACAAAGTAGTGTTAGAATGTTTTTAAGAGGTAAAGAAGGAATTAAAGAAGAGGAGATAATAGATTTGTAATCATAATTTGTTTGTCAAGGAGGGAAATGAAATGGGTAGAGGGGAGAATGAAGGAAAAACTAAGGTATAAGAACTATGTATTAAAGTCAAGATACTAAAATTAGGTTTCTCAAAACAAGAAAAATTTTAACCTTAAGGACTCTAAAGAACTTATCTTAGCCACACAAGTCTTAGGTCAACAAATAAATTATATATATTATCCCATGAAGGCTATATGTAGGAAAAATAAAATGGACCTACCTTCCCATAACGTGTTCCCCATTCCTCAGGACCCTTTACAAAACAATCAGTCTACTACAAAGATTGGGTACTTATGTGAGAATGTATCATAATAGATTTTTTTTAATTCTTCTATTCCAATATACTAGCTTACCATACCCCAAATGATCTTGGCTCTACATGAGGCCAACTATGGATTTTAAGATTTGATTAGAGATAGGAGATGTGCTTATAATCACATCTTTTAGTGTGATTTTGAATTTTTAGATTTGTATGTTTCCTTTTAAAATATCATTGCCTTTTGATTCAAATGATTTGGATTTTAAATTTATTGATAGGTTTTTATATTCCTCTTCCATACGGATTTGGAAAACCAAGCATGGGTGCTAAAGATGACTTTCATTTGAAAACTTGGGACAAGGTTGCTAATAGAGAGAACTTCAAAGAGCATGGGGTCTAAGAGTCTTGTAAATCTAGGTGAAATAAAAGTACTATCTTGACTTCAACCTTGTTTTATTCAATGAGAATTGAAAGGAAAGGGGAAATCAAGAGGAGTGACACATGGAACAATTTGAATTACTTAAAATTAAAAAAAAGTGACAAAGGAAAAAAAGGGATACAATGATAAAAAAGTATGATTCCTGATCATAAGAATGAAAGAAAAGGAGAAAAACATGCTAACATAGATTATTATGAAAATTCCATATAAACAAAAGCAAAAGCTAAAGTTTGAGAATAAGGATGTAAAAAAATGAAAATATGGTAATTTTATGAGGAGGGTCAGGTCCTATCCATGGTCTCACACTATAACTCACAAAAGAGAAACCCAAGGGGTACCAATAAGCAAGTGAAAAATAAAGTGAGGTAAGCAAAAGATGGTAGTTTTATGAGGATTACTTGGTCCTATCCAAAGTCTTATAATTCAACTCTCAAAATAAAAACCCAAGGGTTACTAACAAGAGAAAATAAAAGAAGATAAAGAAGACTATGGTATATTAAGAAAATAAAAAACCAAAAGGGAGGACTAAAGGTTTGTGAAAGGAAGGAACTTTCTATAGAGGGAGAAACCCATGTAAATAACCTTCAAAAAGGTGTAAGATAGATATAGATAAAAAACATGAAAAGAAGGAAATGTTTAGGCAAAGTACTTTTGAAGAATTATGCATTGGTGGGCCCTTTAAAAACATGGCCTTCATTGGTTTGAAGATGGTAGGTTCTTAGACCAAGAATATATTTAACTAAATATAGGCCCCACTATTTTTGAGAATATTTACCCTCTTTATCATGGGTTTAGTCTAATTTACATATAAGATCACCAACATTTATTATATTGCCTAGAAATGTGAGCCTTATATTGGTGGTTATGTTGTAAGGTAGAAAGGTGACATTCATCAAGTATATCAAGGGCATAAAGATGAACTTCACACAATTTTTCATCAGAAATAATATCATGAAGAGATATACGAAGAGAGGGAACCTTAACTTATAAAAGAAAAACTGACTCAGAACCATAGACTAGAGAGAATGGTGTTGCCCCAATGGTAGCATGTATGCTCATCTAATAGGATAAAAGCACAAAGTAAAGATGAATATACCAATCCATGAAAATTTCACAAATATTCTTTTGGAAAATTTTGTTGATAATTTTATTAGTGGCCTCAACTTGACCATTACATTGCAGATGATAAGGTGTAGAAAATTTGTTATTGATCTTGAATTTGTTGCAAAGTTGTTTAACATGTTTGTTTTTTAAGTTACCACCATTATATAGAATGATGGTATGGGGAACACCAAAGTGGAAAATGATTTGGTTAAGAATAAATTTGGAAATGGTAAGACCAATAATGTTAACAAGGGGCATGGATTCTACCCACTTGGTAAAATATTCGGTAGTAGTGATGATAAAGATGTGCTCATCTTAAAAGTAAGGTAATTTACCAATGAGATCGAATTCCCATTTGGAAAATGACTAAGAAGATTCAATAGTTTGAAACTTAGCTAGAGGCGAATGAATTAGATCATCATGAAGCTAACATAGATTACACTTTTTGGCATATTCAATTACATCTTTTTTAAGAATAAGCTAAAATTAACCCAAACATATGCATTTGTGGGCTATAGAATGTCCTTTACAATGACCACCATAAATAACCCATGTACTTATTCAAGAAGAGGAGGGACACTATATTTCATATCAAAATGGAGTAAGGTACCTTTAACATTGTGATAATAAAAGGTGTGTTGAAATATATATATATATATATATATATATATATATATGAAAGCTTATTTACAAATATGTGTCTTTTCATAAGAGTCTAAATTAGGAGGATAAGTTTGATGTTCTAGGAATTTAATGATGTCTGGATACCATGGGATTTATCAAATGGTAATAACCTCAATATGAAAAATAATCAAATCTGATGGTTGAGTAAAGGATGGATATTTTATTATTTGTATAAGAAAATTAGGATCGAAAAGAACTTGGTGTGGATGAAAGAGAGATGATGAAGAGGAGAGACAATCAACAATATAATTTTTATTTCTATGAATAGGATTAATAGTGAAAGAGATGAAATCCTTAGCAAGAGTGGTTGAAATTTGATGGTATGTGATGAGGTTCTCACTTTTACATTGATAATCACCATTGACTCGGTGACAAATAAGTTGAGAGTCACCTAAAGCATGAAGGTATTAAATGTCTAAGTCAAGAGCAACTTACATGCCTAAGATAAGAGATTCATACTCAGCTATATTGTTGGTGACATCTAAGGTGAAATAAAAAGCTAAAGGAATGATCTTACTAAGAGGACTTGTGAGAATGCAACCTACCATAGTCCTTGAAGGCATTTAGCACCATAAAATTGAAGGGTCCAAGTATCCTCATGGAAGTCAACATTGATATCAAGAAGCTCCTCGATAATTAATTTTTGTCTAGTAGTATCAGAGGAAGTGATGGATTCATCAATATTATTAGCTTCAAGATTGGTGGTAAAGCTATGAAAATAATCTTTGATAAAATAACTTGATTAAGAACTTTGATGTAAATGATATTATCATATAGAAGGTTATCTTAAAGAGAAGAAGTGGTTGGAATGGGATCTATAGAAAGTTGATTAGTTATGACTTGCCCTTTGACAACTTTTTAAGTGATGATGAAAAGATCAAATTCCATAAGGATGACTATCCATTTGCCAATTCTATCTCGAGGAAGAAATGCTTTAGAGAAGAAATGACAAAGGGAGTTAGAATGAACAATGACATCAATATTTTGGTAAAGCATATAGTGGTGAAGTTTTTTAGATGCAAAATAGATGACGAGGTAATCACATTGAATTTTGGTAAAACATGTCCCATAATTAATGAAGCCTCAACTAATGTAGTAGATAGCATACTATCTTCCCATATCATCTTGTTGGAAAATTATTGTCCCAACTAAAATAGGTATGGAAGACGTATATAGAATCAAAGGTTTATCATTGAAAGGAGGATGAAGTGTAGGTGGGTGAAGTAATGACTCTTTCATGTTATTAAAACCCTTTTGACATGGATCCATCTATTTTAAAGTAGTACCTATCTTGAGAAGTAAATGATAGTGTGAATTTGATATGCCATTTCAAGGATGAATCATTTAATTGCCTCAAGTTTGTCTAAATAAGTATGAATGCTAGGAATAGAATGAGGAATAAGCATGTTGATGATATCACTAATTTTGGTAGGATCAACATCAATGCCATGGAGAGAGACTAATAATCTTAATAATTTTCTAGATGTGACTCCAAAGACACATTAGTAAGGATTAAACCTAACTTTATATTTAAGGATACAGTAAAAAATAATAGCAAGATTAGAAAGATGATTTGTATGATGTTTAAATTTAACAATAAGATCATCCAAATAGGTTTCAATAGTTTTCTAAATAAGTATAGACACTAGAAAACTCCATACTTACAATTTTTGATGACTAAATGCCTTAGGACTCCCTAAAACTTATCAACCCTTAACCAACCCCTCTTAAACTAACCAAATCACTATTCTACTATTCACATAATACTATTTAAAGTACTATTCACTATCACTATTCATTGTATGACATACTATCACTATTCATGATGACATGACAAGTGACATGAAAGGTGATTTGAGAGGTTATATAGAAAGTGATATGGCTTAGAAGTGATGTGGCTTGATTTGGGACATCATACCCCACCTAGGACCTTTTATTAAGGTGCTTAATGACCTCATTTAAGTATCACAAGGGCCCCCATTAAAATATGATGAATTTATACATAAAAGGCTATAATTCAACATATATTTTATCTTCACACATGAAAGTGGACTTAAAAATGGGATACGCACTTTTTTAGTGCTTTGGAAAAGACAAAGGGCATGATATCCACCCATTTTGACATTTTAACTCAAATGGGAGACCTATGATCAAGGTGGGAATCCCAACACCCTAATCTTTTGACTCATTCATGTACCCATATGGAAAATAATGCCACATTTTGTAGATAATATCTTAAATTTCTTAGATGCAGATAAGAAAAGGTGGTGAAAAGTCTTTTATCCTAATTTAAGACAATGTGCATGTTTCTCATTTAAAATTGGATTCATGTGCAAGGTGGGAGACACATCAACTCAAATGAGAGAGCCATGATCAAGGTGGAAATCCTACCATCGTCATATTTTAACTCATTCATGAACCTACATGGAAAATGGTGCCACATTTTATGGGGCATCTCTTTAGGTATTTGGATAAAGATAAGAAAGGGTGGTGAAAAGTCTTGTAGCCTCATTTAGATCTATGTACTTTCCATTCAAAATTGGACTCATATGCAAGGTGAGAGACACACCAAATTAAATGGGAGACCCATGATCAAGGTGAGAATCTCACCACCCTCATATTTTGACTCATTCATGCACCACATGAGAAATGGTGCCATACTTCTACTATTCCCTCTTTTAGCATGGTTCTTGATAATAAATGCTATCCTGCTCTCCTTTATCCAAGATGAAGTTGGAAGTTAGTCGTTGGTTATTAATATCTCGTTTCAGGTCTTTGAAGCTCATTATTTTTGAGGTCATCCACATCTTGGAGGAAAATAATTCAAAACAATGAAGCTATATTGAAATTTCCATGAAAGTCTTTCATCACATCATCAACAACATCAACCAGATCAACAAACCTCAAGGTAACCTTATTTGTTTTTTTATTTCAATTATTTACTTAAGTCTTTCTTTTTATTACATTTAATTTTACCCCTTAATCTAATTTCCATCTTAATTAATTGACCTTCTTTACCACCTTTGCTATTGTAATTCCATTTACCTCCTTTTCCCTCTTTTCACCTTTGCCACCTTCACCCTCGTTGCTCCTTCATCCTTTTGCTACCATAGTCACTTATTGTTTTATATTTTCAAACCATACATCCCTCTCATTTTATTATCTCAATCAACTCCAACTAAACCATTCTTTTAATCCTGATCAAATTATCAAATCCAAAACCACAACCTTATCTTAACCAATTTTCAGCATTAGTATAATCAAACTAGTTGCTTCATTTTGGTTAACTTAGTAAAGCATCTAATTTTCTCAATTAATTTGGTGTCATTTACTATATTTCATTTTAATTTTATAATAATTTATGGTAAATATATATCTTTTATCATTTATAATTAAATGTTTTAAATAAGGTGGATTGACAACCTCTTAAAATGTTTTTGCTTCTAGGATCTAGCTCACAGTAGACAATCCACCCATCTACTTATCTAACAAATAAGTTTATTTTAGTGTTTTTTTATTTACAGGTCATCCCTTTGAGCTAAATAGGATCTATCCATAATCACTTAAATTCAATTCATTCACATTCAACATGTATTCTTCTAGACCCTTATTAACTAGTTTCTTCTTTTCAGACTTAAAAAAAGCAAAAATTAGACATAAATATTTTGACACACCTGGTGGGACCCTTGAGTTTTATTTAGTTCTTAGATGTTTTAAGAAATTTATAATTACATTAGTGAAATTTATTTATTTTAATTATTAGAAAATTAAGTTTCTTTCTTTACAAAAAAAGGAAAAAAAGAGTTTTAGTTGCATTTTTAGAAAAAAATAAATTTCATTGCATTTCTAAAAAGAAAAAAAGAGCATTCATTCTAAGATTAGGATTGAATTTTTGTGTTGAATTTAGGTGAATTTTAGTTATTATTGTCTTCATTCAAAGAAATTAATTTTTTTTCTTTTGGTTAAAATTGAGTGCATCTATTGACTGCTTGCTTGATTTTAGCTCACCTAGTTTAATTAAAAGCATTATGAACTAATCATAGTTCACAAATGTTACACAAATCAAACCACTTGCAAAACAAAAAATCAAAACACATTTGAGACAAGATCCAACTAGGATTTTATCACCTAGTAGATCACTTTACATTTTATCCATTATCTTACTTCGATTTAATCATCGAGGGGATAACCAACTCAATTTTTTGACTAAGTATAAAATCGAAAAATCAATACATATTGGCCAAACACCCACATTGGATATGAGATTGTGACATGAGGGGAGCAAGTTAGAAGTACCAAGCTATGTATTCAGACCAATATAGAATTCTATTGAGTACTTAAATATAACCCAAAATAATATAGACTATCTTGTTTAGGACTTATTCAACCCAATTTCCTCTTCACACTTCTCTAAGGCATAAACCAAAAGAGAGATTAAAAAGAATATTATGATTTAATGCACTCTTAGTGAATGTATTTTTTGTCTTGAGTTTTATTATTTCTCTTGGTTTTAGGTCTGCGAATGTATCATCTTTTTCTTTTTTTTATGGTTCTTACTTGCCAATAACAAAAAAACTTCAAAGAACAAAACCCACCACCAAATCAATCATCACTAACTTCCACCTCTTCATGCAATAAACACATTTCTGAACCCATAGACTCCTCTCACTCTTTTAAAATTCCTACTCAAGTATTCTCAAGAGACGTGGATTTTATTAATTTTCTAATTAATAATCATACAGCCTTATAGTGCTATCTAAGAACCACATCTTACCAAATCATAGTTTCAACCCTACCTATAAATATGCCTTATGGCATGTCTCTCCACCTCATGATAAATACCTCTATTACCATGATAACTACTCAAACTTTAGTTGTCTAAACATTATCATCAACCAACAACTCCCTTGAAACTAACCCACCAACCTAGACTACCACTACCCTTATACCTCTTACTAATCACTTCCCCATAATAAGAGTGCCTACCTCTAGCACTAACCATCTTCCTCTAGTTACCTCTAATATATTAAATACTAATCCACTTCCAAGCCTTTTAGTGTCCATATCTTCTATATTATCACTAATCAATACAAGAGTCATCATCCTTCCATCAACCACTAACCCAACAACCGCTCCAACCCAACATGTAACCTTTAGCTATCTTCACAACCCACAAGGGCATATACCTGCTATCCAACCACCTACCTCTACCTAGATATTAATATCTACATACCAATATATATATATATATATATATATATATATATATATATATATATATATATATATATATATATATATATATATATATATATATATATATATATATATATATATTATACCTAATTTCTAAAGACCACATACTAATACATGGAATCATCTATGTTTCTGTCTAATTTTTACGTTTTCTTAGGTGTAAAAAGAAGAAACTAGTTAAGAAAGGTGTGGAAGAATACTTGTTGAATGTGCATGAATTGAATTTAAGTGATTATGGAGAGATCATCTTTGACTTGGGAGGATTACCTCTAAATAAGAAAACATTAAAAAAAAACTTATTTATTAGACAATTAGATGGGTTGATTGCCTAGCATGAGTTAGATTCTAGAAGTGAAAGCTTTGTAGGAGGCTACCAATCCACCTACTTTTAACACTTAAGTTTGTGAATAAAAAATAAAGATACTTGCGTTTAAAATAAAAAATAGCTAAAATTAAAAATAAGTAAATAATAATAAATATCTAAATTAAGATAAGAAAACTAAGTATTTTTAAAATAAATGACTAAATAAAGTAAATAATACTAAAAATTAGTCAAAGGAAGGTTATGATTTTGGTTTGTAAATGTAACACGATATTAAAGAAAGGTAGTTTGGTTGATTGATAAATGGTTAAGATAATAAAAAGATAAAGGTTCAAATGGGATAAATGGGTGAGTTGTTTATGAGGTAAGAAGGTAAGTATTTAAGATGGTAAAAGGGGAAGAGGATAAGGAGGGTAAAAGTAGCAAAGGTGTGAATGGATAAAAGATGGCAAGGGAGAAAATGGATTGAGATAATGAAATGACAAAGGGAGAAAATATATAAGTGGAGATGAAGAGATTAAAAATCCAATGGTTTGATAAAAAAAAAAAAAAAAAAAAAAAAATCAAATGTTACCTTCCAAGCTTGAAGAAGAATATTGTTATTGTTGATGATGTTGTTGAAGATGTCTTGAGGCAATTTCAATTGAGCTTTGTTTATTTTAATTATTTTTCTCCAAGATATGGATGAACTCCAAAATGATGACCTCCTTCAAATAACTACAACAATATGTTAACAATCAAAGACTAACTTTCCACTTTTACCTTGGGTGAAGGAAAGGGGGGTATTTATAATATTTGTTGTCAAAAACCATGTCAAAAGAGGGAATAGTAGAAGTATATCACCATTTTCCATGTGGTACATGAATGAGTCAAAAAATAAGGGTGGTGGGTGTTTCTCTAAGTTTTTTGCTAATTACATTCATAAGAAAGAAGAAACTAAGGTTAAAGGTTTGAGGTTTGACATTACCCAGATTAAGTTGCGCACCGTATCCAAGCGTTGAGGGAGCTCCTCTTTGGCTATGGAGGAAACACCTGTAGAAAGAAAGAAACTTGAACAAACAAAATGTTAGAGGAGGATATGGTGGACTGCCAAGCTATGTGCTCGGTCCCAGAAGCGTAAAGCTCTGTAAGGGAAGATAGTCCACTATTTAACGAAAAGAGTGTTGTATAAAAAGAAATGATGAAAGACTAAGAAAGAGAAAGTAGATAACGCATACCTATTCTTTGCAGTCAGTCTATCACAGTCACCAACATCGGTAGTCTTGTCGAGGTCAGTTTGGTTATGATGTCAACATCGATTAGTCTGTCAAGGTCGGTAGGGGTAGTGGGCCTTGGATGGGTCTCAGGGAATTCCTGTGGTTGATGGAGGAGTCTGGGAGTTTAAAGGTTTGTGCAGGGTTGTGGGAAGGTGAATAAGGTCTAAGGAAGGGAAAAGGTAGAGGATAGGTATGAAAAGAGGGTAAGGATAAGGGGAAGGCTTTTCAGCCTCTGTAAAGAAGAATTTAGGTCTCTTCACAGTGTTTTTAGAAATAGTAAATAGAAACTAATTACCAACATGTTCTAAAATACTAAAATGAGAAGAAGAATACTTAACTCTATTAGTGGAAGAACCGGAGGTGTCAGGATGCTTGTTCTTGTTGTGGCTGATGTTGAGGTCCTCATATAGTGCTTCAATCCAATCTCTGGAATGACTTGTGTAGAACTTTGGTAGCCTAGAGGATGATAATCAAATTCTGATGCTTGAGATCAGAGTGTGCACCTCTAATGTCTCAGACGTCTGGGGGCCAGCTCAAGGTTAGAACCTAGCTTATGTAATCGACATCAAAAATTCCACCGATGTCGGTGATTCCACCGGCATCAGCTGACAATTGACTGATGTCGGTGGCTAGAGAATGGGTAAAAGGGCTACTTTTAGCTCTTTGCCCATTTCTCCATCCGCCAAGTGCGTTTGCCATTGGAGAATGGTCAAAAGATGGGTTTATTATGCATGAGAGTTAGTTAGGAGGTTAGTATGGAGTGAGAATAGGTCATGGGTAGTTAGGATTTAGATGACCTAGTCTTAGGGTGAATCATAGGGTAAGAAATGGTCTTGGGATGAGGTGTCTAGGCGAGGTGTCTAGGTGAGGTGTCGTGGTGAGGTGTCTAGGTGAGGTCATTAATTTAAAATAAGTAGTTAATTTTAAATTAATAAGGTGTGTAAGTGTTTAGAAGGGGACCAAGGGAGGGGTTGACACAATGTTGGTGTCTACAGTGGGATTCCTACCTTGATCATAAATCTCTCATTTGGGTTGGTGTGTCTCCCCCCTTGCACATGAGTCCAATTTTGAATGAGAATCATGCATATGGGTCTAAATGAGGCCAAAAGACTTTTCACCACCCTTTCTTATCTTCATCCAAGCACTTAAAGAGATGCCTCACAAAATATGGTGATATTTTCCATGCGAGTGCATGAATGAGTCAAAAAATGAGGGTGGTGGGATTCTCACCTTGATCATGGATCTCCCATTTAGGTTGGTGTGTCTCCCACCTTGCACATGTGTCCAATTTTGAATGAGAATTATGCACATGGGCTTAAATGAGGATAAAAAACTTTTTACTACCCTTTTTTGTCTTCATCTAAGCACTTAAAAATATTCTCCACAAAATATGGCACTATTTTCTATGTGGGTGCATGAATGAGTTAAAAGATGAGGGTGGTGGGATTCTAACCTTGATCATAGGTCTCCCACTTAGGTTAAAAAGTGAAAAATAGGTAGATATAGTGCCCTTTAGCTTTTCCAAAGAACTAAAAAGGTGGGTATCCCATTTTGAAGGAAATTTTCATATGTGAAGACAATATATATGTTTAATGATGGCTTTTTAAGGGAAAATTTGCCATATTTTAAGGGGAAACTCTTGTGATGCTTAAATAAAGTCATTAAACACCTTGAGAAATGGTCCCAGGTGAGGTATGATTTCCCACATCAAGTGACTTCACTTCTAAGCCATGTCACTTGCCATATCACTTTCCAAATCATATTTTATGTCACTTTCTATGTCACATGCCATGTCATCATGAATAATGATAGTAGGTCCCATAGTGAATAGTGATAGTGAATAGTACCTTTAAATAGTACTTTCAAATATTATTTTTGAATAATACTATGTGAATAGGAGAATAGTGATTTGGTTAGGTTAAGAGGGGTTAGTTAAGGGGTCTTTAGAGGGTCTTGAGACATTTAGTCATCAAAAAATGTAAGTGTGAAGTTTTTTAGTGTCTATATTTTACCCCTTTTTGTTATGCAACTTGGAGTTAACAATCTATAAAATAAAAATGAATCACTTGGTCAAAAGTCAAGATGTCCGGAGTATGAAAGGTGTTTCCTCTCAAACTGAGAGTTGATGAGGAAAGGCTGAATTGAGTGCAAGTTTGATAAGCAGTTGATGGGAAGGCACTAGGTGGTGCCACAAGGTAGTTGGGCATGTAGAAATGGGTGCACAAAATATGACTACGTGTGATAGTTAAGATTGCATAAATACTAAAGCTATCAATGTTGATAAAATTAAAGTCAAGTTATAGATGGACATATGATAGGGAAATTGATCCACAACATTAGTCATAGTTGATTGAATTAAGCCTATCAAGTAATCTAAACAAGGTTGGTGTTGTTCATAGGTATCTAGGGTAGGAGGTGCTCTCGTAGAACAACATAAATGGTCTGGTTGCACATGAGGTGAGTCATAAAAAGTGAAACATGGAAAGCATAATTAGTGCAGTCAAAAAGAAAAAGATAAAGTCATTGTAAAACATGTGAAGAGGTCAGGTAAAAAATAGCCAATGTTAAGGTGAACATGGGAAAATGGGTTGGTTGGTTGGAATAGGGTGCTTGAGTGGGCTCCATATGCACTAGGCAAGTGGACATTGGCTACATATTTCTATGGACATAATGTCTAAAATAAACTTCAGGCCTAATGTAGTTCTTCTGAGGTGGGGAATACTGGTTAACTTGGTTTCCCCAATTTGATGTATCATGTAGTTAGGTTTGGTTGAAGGATGCTAGAGAAAAGAAAGCTCAAAAGGGTGGAAATGATGGCTATCAAATAGTTTTCTAATTGGTTTGGTAGAAATGGTGGATGAAATTACCTAGGATGCAATTAGATGATTGCTTCAACTATGCAAAAGGAATATGTAGCATGGATAAGTAGGTTCAAGCATGAAAATTTGACCACCATTTTAAAGAAAAAAAGAAATATGATTTACCAAGATTTTAGAAATATGGCAGTATTTTCACTGCCATAGTGACCCAATAGGTTCTATCATCACCATCCAAATAAGCAAACATTGTGCATACTCCACAACAATGTTGTTAACAGGCTATAAAAGGGTATTATTTAATGATTCAAGGAAGCAAAGTAGCAGAGTGGGTAAATGAGAAGTGTCAAAGATTTGAACCCTTGACCCTTGAGCCAGTGGGGCCCCAAAATAAGTAAGCATTGAGTTTTATGAGAATTCAGAGAAAGAATTTGAGGGGTTTTGGAATATGGAGTAAGGAAAACAATAATATTAATTAAATGAGGGAGCAGGTTGAAATAGGAAGGGAAATAAATGGTATAAATGGAAAACTAAGAGGGAAAAATAGAATAAGAATGTATGAAAATAGATAGATTGGAGAGTTAAAAAGGAAGGTGGGAGAAATAGGTCTAAAAGAGACCAAGGAGGAAAATAGTTTGGTGGAAGAGGTTGTAGACACTCAAAAACTTCCCTTTGATCAGTTTTTGATGTCACATCACCTTAGATGTATCCTCAATTGTACTTAGATATTCACCTAGTTAAATCACGTCTAAAATAACTTAATACACCTAGGCATCCTTTGATAAACATTTTAAAACATCAAATTAGACTCATTTTAAACCTTTTTATACTTAGGGTTCAATCACCGATGATTAGCCTAACCATTGATTGCTAGCTTGATCATCGACAGTTAGCCTAACCATTAACAATTAGGTACTCAAACCTATAACATAAGAACATCCAACTATATGCTAGGCATGCACGGGTAAAATGGAAACTTTCCCATGCACACTTTATAGCTTCCTTCACTTCAAATTGGCATCTCTATTTTGACCCAAATTAACAACTTTATCTCTTCTTACTTAGTAGTTTTGTGCTATAAATGTAAGGCTATTAAAAGAGATGAGGATCCATAAAATTTTCATCCATATTCTCTTGTTTTCTTTGTGCAAGAATCCAAGACCTCAAAACTCTATCTACATGATTTTTGAATATTGGAGTACTCTTATATTTCCAAACTTCTTTCAGGTTTCAACTATTACCTACTTGGCATCACAGAGGTATCCTTCTTTTATTTTTAGTGTTTTCTTTCTTCATCAATTTTTTTTGTGTTGATCAGTTCACCTACCCATCATTCCTTACCTTTAGAACCCATGTTTCACTTCTTAACCATTAGCCACATTCCCTCAACTACATTTTAACATCTTACCTAATTTTTATTGGTAACCATAGTCAATTACTATAACTGTTATTAGTTATAGCAAACACCACTGGTCATGTAATCATCGATGGTTAGGACAACCATCATAAGTCACCCTAATCACTGATGGTCACCTATCAGGTAAAATAAGTTTTTTATTTTAGACCTCCTCACACCCCACCATACCTTATTTTATCTTCTAAACTATCTACAGACCTTGCTCAAATCATCTAACCCTAACCTTGATATACTTGTGCATGGTATTAACCTGCTATACTACATTTTCTACTAAATAGGTATGTTATGTAAATATTTGCATAAGCATTTATGTTCTTATCAGTTTATCAGCTTTTATTTCTATTATCAAAATATTTTTATCTTTAAGGAAGTGGATTGACAATCGTCTAAGGGAGATTTTTCTTCTTAGATCTAGCATGTTACTAGGCAGTCCACCCTTCATACTCATCTAACAAATAAGTTGGTTTAGTGTAGTCTTATTACAGGTAGTCCTTCCTCACCAAAAAAGAGCTATCACTTCTTTTGGTCATCAACGAGTGAAAAATTTAACTAGGTACACACCCCTCATTTGTTATTTCTCTCATTTTTTTGAAAGTTAAAAGTAGAGTTAGAAATATTCCGGCATGCTTGGTGGGACACCTTCTAAATTCATATTTTTTTTGAGGCATATAGTTGCATTAGAAAAAATTTATCTTCTTGCATTTATGTTATTTCTAAATTCCAAAATATAAATTTTTTATTTTCTCTTCTTTTTTAAAAATAAAAAAGAAACAATTTTTTTTTAATCTTAGGGATAGGTTACATTTTCATTCTACATTAAGTGCAGTTTTAGCTATTCTTTGTTTGCATGCAAAGACATCAAAAAATTTCTTTTAGATTAAAATTGAGTGCATTCATTGTTTTACTTGCTTAATGATTAGCTCACCTAGATTGATTAAATCATTAAGAATTAAGCATATCACATTTATGTTACACTAGCAAACCACTTGCACAAAATAAACATCAAAACTTACTTGAGATAAGGCCCATTGGGATTTCATCACCCTTTGGATCACCTTACCCTACCCAATGATCCCACTTAGATTTTATCACCAAAGGGAGGACCCATTCCATTATTTGGTAGAGTATAAATTCTAGACAAATGGTATCTATTGGCTAAATGGCTTGGCTAAGATTTAGGTTCATGAAGTGCGAGGAGCAAGCCTCCAATACCAAGACACGTACCCAATCTAGTGTAGATTCTTTGAGCACAAAAATTTAACCTGAAACTATCCTTTTATGGATTTTCTAGTACCCAACTTGCAATCTAATTTTCCTTTTCAGACTCTTTAAGGCATAACCTAAAAGTGATTTAAAATAAATCTTATGATTAATTATGTTTTAGTGTGTGTTTTGCTTACTTTGGGATTTTGTTTATTTGCTCATTATTTAAGGTGAGAGGTTCATTATCCATTTCTAATTTCTCATATGGTCTTAAGTAAGTAATAATTTAACAACCAAAACAACCAATGACTATCTTCCTCTTCATCCTCATCCATGGATTACACCCTCATATGTTGATAAATCACCTCATGCTTCATCACACCATTCTCCCCCACCTACCATGCCTCTAATGATCCTTGAAGGAGATATAGATTTTGTCACCTTTTTAGATAACTAACTAGTGGATTTACAACACTATCTTAATACATTTACCTACCATAATTTGATGGCTTTGGTTCCTACCGTAGATGAGCCAAGCTTTACAACACTATCTTAATACCTTAACCTACCTCATGGTTGGTGTTACATTAATCCAACCTTCTATCAACCAAGCTTCTTCTTCTACCATTGGTTCATCTACTATCACCACTAAGATATCTATTACCCCAACCAATACTTTTAACATTGGTGTAGACACCGAAATCATGTCGACTCCCCTGGTCATTCTCCGTTTTATTCTTCTTCACCTATTTAACCCTTGTCGATCACTTTTTCCACTAGCCTCGACCCTGGCAGCATGTAAAAATGAGCACAGAGCTAAAGCCAGACTCTATCCCCATTGTGCATCTACCGATGACGGTCGTTACCCGGCCAACATCGCCGACGTCAGTCACTTATCGGCCGACATCGGCAATCCTACCGACGTCGGTCACCTTACCGTTATCCGTTATCAGTTATCATTCGGTTCCCAATCAGTTTCCCGAACGGTTATCAAACCGTCTCTCAAACTGCCCCTTGCCTTCATCAGTGTCTGCCAACCATTCGAAAGGCTAATCGATCAATCAATTAATCAATCAATCAATCGACCCCTGAACTCTGACATTCACAAACACTCTCACGATCAACCAACTCTGGCATCAACCAATCTGCATTCACTTCAATCCGGCACTGCATAGACAACTTCAACAACGTCAATCATGTCTTTGCACTGTGACAGGTAAGTATCCTCATCTATTTATTTTTATTTTTGGTTATTGCTTGCTTGTTATTTCCATACTCCATATTCTATCCAGACTTGACCTTCTGCAAATCCCCAGAGCCTGTTTAGACTCGACCTTATCCTGACTAGAACCTGTCCAAAACCCTGCCCAGAACCTGTCCAAAACCCTGCCCAGAACCTATCCAAAACCTTGCCTAGACTCTGCCCTGACTTTGTCTCTACTCCATCAGACCCTGTCCCGACCCTGTCAAGACCCTGTCCCGACTCTCCTAGACCTTCTGCAATTCGTCCAGACTCTATCCAGAACCTGCCCCGATCGACGCCAGTCACTACCCCGACCGACGCTGGCACTTTAACCGACGTCGGCACTTTCCCTAACCGACGCCGGCACCACAGAGACCGACATCGGCGACTGCACAGAACATTTTACTTCATTATTAGGTACGCATTTTATTTTTTATCCTTTATTTCTGTCATTTTATCTTTCATTATATCTACTTTAGTCTAATATTCTGCTTTTTTATCAGTGGGTTGATATCCTTCTAGGAAGTCTTCAAACTTCTAGGATCGGGCGTTCGCCTGATAGCCCACCATATCTTTGACTAACATTTTTCTGTGTTTTAGTCTCTTTTCTTCTCAGGTGTCATTCCTCCACAGCCAAAGAGGAGAATCTTCCAACGTCTAATTTCAGTGCGCACAACTTTATCAGGTATCTTCTAGCCTTGACCATCTCTTAGTTTCTTATTTCTTCTTTGAATGTAGAAAGCAATTTTGCATAGAAACATTCTGGCACGCGCGGTGGGACACTAGGGCCTTCCTTGGGTTCTTTCTTTCTTTCGTTCATATAGGTGCATTAGGTTTCTTCCTTTTCGCCCCCTTTCGTCTCTTCTTAAACGACATCATAAGCAGGACTAAAAAGAACATTTCTTTCTTTCTTGCACTTCTAGACTAGCTAAAACTCATATTCTTCGACTCTTTCTCCATTCATCTTCATACAAACAAACATTTCGACTTGGGCATTAAAACACTTTGCATTCATTTCTGTTTGCCTGCATCTCTTAGATCACACATAGTAATTAAAATGCATATTGAATTAATCTAGATCACTTGATGTTACACGACCAAACCACTTGCACAAAACAAACATTTTAACTTACCTGAGACAAGGCCCGACTGGGATTTCATCCCCCAGCGGATACCTTACCCATCTCGGCGATCTTACTTGGATTTCATCACCAAGGGGAAAGCCCACTCCGTTCTCTGGCAGAGTCTAATCTCTAGGCAAGGTATATTTTGGCTAAGCGAAACCAGCTAACCACTAGAATCGTGAAGTGAGGGGAGCTTGCTCCTTAGCACCATGCCGTGTACCGAACCTAACACAGACTTCTTGAGCACCATAACAAAACCTGAAACCATCCATAGATTGCTTCTTCTAGGACCCGACTCACAAAACCAACCTTCCTCTGCACACATTCTAAAGCATAAGCCACTATAATCCTAAAAATTTACTCCTAGGGTTTTAGGATCTGCTTGTGTCTTCATCTTTTTTTTAGTTCTTATCTGCTTGTTTGAGCTTGTGAGGACGTTTTTCCTTGCCTTGAATGGTTTTTGACATGCAGTCAAACCAAGGCTCTTCTTGACCACGCGAGGCATCATCCTCTTCCGTCTACCCCGCCTACAACCAACCCTATAATGGAGTTCCACTCAGAAACTGAAAGAACTCCTACTAGACCATCCCCGACCCAAATGCCTATTGTCCCAGAAGGGGACCAAGATTTTGCATGATTCTTAGACCTCAATACCGCAGCCCTTTAAAACTATCTCGCGAGAAACCCAACGCGGGACCTTTCGGGTGAAGTGGCGATGATGTCAACATCGTCTGCTACTCAGCCTTTCACCTCAACCATTAACTCGACCATGGCCTATATGCAAAGTTTGACCTCCACATCTATTTTTAGACCAACCTCCATCGAGATTCCATTATTCCCTCAACCACCTTCAATTTAACCAAGTTCTACATCATACCAGAACTTGATTGTCTCGACCCCACACACTCTTGCGCCCATATACGCAGGAGTGCCTACCTCCTATTTTGTCCATGCTGCCACACAACCACCTTTGATGATATCTGGTCAGCCTATGCCTTCTACCTTCATAACCCAACCACTTTTTGCCCCCACTTTTGTCCCTACGACTAGTCATCCGTACATTGTGCCCTTATTGGTACAACCGACTACGTCGTACGCCTCTTCTAGCCTCTTTCAAGCGCCTTACAACCAAGGGGGCGCTCCGTCTGCCAATCCGTTAGCAGACATCATCAAGATGCTGATGGATAAAATGTCCAGTCTTGAAGCTTCTATCTCCGGTTCAAGTAATGTCTCTTCATATGACCAGATTTACAACGAGCCCATCCATCCTTCTGTCCCTATCCGACCATACCCCAACCATTGGGAGCTTCCTAAATTTACTCACTTTCAGAGTAAGGAAGACCCACAACAACATCTACGGGCATTCAGACATGCCTGTTACCTTATCGCCCACGACGATGCGTTACTTCTACGCATGTTTCCTATGTCTCTTTCTGGTCCTGCCCTTGACTGGTATAGCTCTCTTGCCAGACATTCTATCTTTTCATTCATTCAACTTGCCCAACTATTTGTTGACCATTTCTCAATCAATATCACTAAACAAGTCTTGATCACAGACCTTTACTCTATTAGGCAATTTGATGATGAATCAATAGTCGATTTTGTCGCCCGTTGGAGAGGCTTGATTAACCAGCTCTCCTTCTCCTTGCCTCAACCCGAGCTCATTGAGCTCTTTTCCCGAGCATGTGCTAGTCACATCTCGTCCACCTTGCAGGTTCAAACATTCCACACTTTCGACGAGGCCTTCACCATGGCCCGAAAGCTTGAACTCTGTGCCATTGAAGAAGATAAGGTCAAATTGCGTAACACTAACACAAGAACCAATGACCATTCTTCTTCCAGACCTTCTTCTGCCCACTCTCAATCCAAGGGGTCGGCAAACACTGTCATCTTTAGACCACCATCTTCAACAATAACCAACCGACCATCATCTTCAACATTAGACTACATCAATAAACATTTTCAACATCAATCCATACAGTGTCAATTCACTCCAATTGGGGAGTCATATGCCTCTGTCTTGGATAAACTTGTCAAGCAGGGGGTCCTCAATCTCCCTTCAATCTGATCACATCAATTTGACCCCTCAACACCTATCCCTGCATGGTACAGGAAAAACCACTTTTGCAACTATCACCGTGTCAAAGGCCATGACACGGATCACTGTCAAACTTTCAAAAACATCATTTAGGACATGCTAGACAAGGGGGATCTCATCTTGGATAACCCAAACGCACCGCCCAACCAAAACCTTGACATTTTCAAACAACCTTTTCCTAATCACCCGCCTACTCAAGACAACATCCAAACCATAACTAATGACCCTCAAGACCATGATATACACACGGTCGACACTATATTTTCTCTTATCCCTGACCAACCTCTTTCACAGGTGAAAAACCCTTCTTCCCCTATACTTCCTCCACATGGCGAAGAACTTTCTTTTCCTACTTGTCCTCCATCGACTTCTCCCATATTGGAGGACGCTTTGACCACATCAACACCAGCTGCCTTGCCTTCATCCTTCTTATCATCCATAGATGATCATACCTTTTCGACTCCTCAAACACACACAAAAGCCATGACTACTCCGGCGCTCTTTCCTCTTAAAGAGCCCACATCTTCAATCCCTTCTCCATCAAGAGAAGAACCGTCCACATCTAAGTCCAAACTCGCGCAGGCGTCCATCATGCCCAAAGAGATTAAACCTCTTGGTGTTCGCCCCACATCTAATCTCGTCTCGCACAAAGGTGGCCCTCAACCCAAACCAAAGAAGGCTACTAAACCACACCGGAGGCCTCCTTCCCCACCTTCGTCATTACCTTCAATTTTAGGCCCACATCCGTCCACTTTACTCGGAGTGCTTCCCACTCTCATACTTCACAGAGGCAAGTCACCTCCATTACTCCCTCAACCCGTTAGACTTATACCTCCTCCAAACCATCGACCAATGCCTCTTATGCCTCTGAAACCAA
Organism: Torreya grandis; assembly: GCA_037957365.1. Taxonomy (NCBI): domain Eukaryota; kingdom Viridiplantae; phylum Streptophyta; class Pinopsida; order Cupressales; family Taxaceae; genus Torreya; species Torreya grandis. The sequence continues at coordinate 988,477 of JARHVA010001656.1, forward strand.
AGTCACCAACTCTCACTGCAACAAGACACTCAGACCCATTAGCAGGTTCTTATGCTTTGCTGTTACGGCAATTATTGTAGTCCTCTCATATCTATCTCCTGCCGCTTAGACCAAATCAATCTCTCAGACCAAAACTGCCCTGGTTCGATGACACTCAGGTTTGTGCGTATCATCGTACGCCTGGGCATGACACCGAGTAGTGTTGTGCCCTCAAGGTCATCATTCGCCAATGTCTGGGGAATGACACCCTTCTTTTCGACCACATCATCAATAAACCTTCAACACCACCCCACTCATCAACTCTCAGATCAAGGCCATCTTGGTTTGACAACTCTAAATTTTGTCACTATCATCACACTCTGAGACATGACACTGAGCGTTGTTGTGCTCTTAAAGCTGTCATTCGTCAACAACGGAGAAAGGATTCCTTTCTCATCAAGGATCCTCTTGACCACCCCTCCGACAAATCATCAACACCAACCCATGCCTCTCCAACCTCGTCACCTAAATCGGGATCTCCACACCAGACTAGGGTCCCTTCACTGCCTTTAACCCCCTTATTCGACATCAACACAGTCCATCTAACCACTAAACCTCAATCGACCTTAACCAATCCGTCAAACATTCTCCCTAGCCGCTGGGGGAATTCAACCTTCATACAAATCTCGACCAATTTTTCAACACAGTCTCGACCACATATCAATCACTCTTTCAACTTAACCTCAACCAGACTAGCAACCAAACATTTAACCTGACCTCAACCAAACATTCGACCCCACCAAAGACTAAATACCAACCAATCAACCCTTGACCAACCATTGACCAACTATCAAATGTCCAAATCTCAACCAAACATTTGACCAACCTTTTTATCAAAATATTCAACTAGTCTCAACCAATCAATAACCATATCAACCAACTTCACATCCACTCATCAATCAACACCTGATCAGTCTGGAAAGAGGCACATGGGGCAAGTTTGCTCCTAATTGACTTGGACCCTATCATACACCAGGGACTTACCAGAACCTGAGCCTCTTAATGCGTTGCATCTGCGACCGTTCTACTGCTAGTCGAGTACTCGTCCACTTGACACTTAACTTGAGCTCATCCCTTGAGCAATCCCCGTCCTCTTAGTCCTAATTCCTTTCAACCCTATTCCTCTTAACAATTCCTATAACCCTTTTATGCTGTATGGATGCTTTGTCCTAATAAAAGGGAGCCCTTGACCTTCTATAATCTTGTCCATGACTCACATTTCTATAAAAACAAATCAAGATTGCACAATATCCATGGTCACTATATCAATATCAAAATCAAAAGGCAGACTGCTCCCTCGAAGGACAGCTATCCTATCACTGCTGTAATTAATAGACTGCTCCCTCGAAGGACAGCTATTCAAAAGCCCTTATATTAAACAAAAATCTAGACCACTCCCTTGAAGGATGGCTATGAATAATCTGGCAATAAATAGCACTATTTTAGATGCTTCCCGCATTGATCAGCTTCACAACTGACCACCAAGCAAATGACATCTCTATGAAGGCTTCCTGCATTGATCAGTCTGCGCCAAAAAAAAAAAAAAAAAAAAAAAATGAGTCATGGACTTGACTTATAGTTGTCTCAGGGTCTCCTATAAAAAGGGGCAAAGTTATCTTTGCTCTTAAAACGGGTTACCCTCTTTCCTCCTCCTATCACCTGCTCAAGAGACTTCGAGCTCACTTTAATGTCAAAGTGATTCGATTACCGCTCTAACATAACTATGGTCAACGACGTCACGCATGCATGGGGCTCTTGGTTCTCATAACCCCTATCTATGCTATCTTTTTGGTCCTTGTCAATGAAAGAGCAATATGCTTTTCACTTCTTCTACACTTTAGTCACATTCACCTTTATCACTTGTCAATCCACTCGACTCAACTCTCTTTTCAGACCACCCCCATAACCTATTCACCCTAGTTTCTATGGACACCAATACACATGGAAACTATCGACCCGCCACAGTTTATGTTCAACATAAACCAATACTTGCTGAAACATAAATAAACTTCAATTCATTTTTAGCATACATCCATCACAAATATGGAATATTGCTAGGGATGAAAGACCTCTCAACCAATGTTGCAGAATACACCATTTGGAAAAGGCTGCAACATCTCTTCTCCTCATCATTTCATCATAACCAAGACCAATCTATCAACCATTTTTGACCACCTGTCTACTACTCAGACCCTTTGTCTGAACTACATTGGTCTGAGGCCCTCTGACCAGGGCTATGTAAGCAGCACGCAATTGACATGGGGTCTTTTGGGGTTAGCTTGGCCACATCCTTTCGTCCATTCCTCCCCTCGACCACCAACCATTGGAGATCATACCTATCTCCTCCGACCTCGACCACTTCTAAGACACTGTTGCCTTGGTTGTTTGTGCATGTATGCTACCTCATGACTGGTTAGCAGAATTGTGCGCAGACCTTTTTGGACCCTCACAAGTATAGGATCGCAAGCTAGTTGATCCACACTACTTATGACTTTTTCGTGTTTCTAGCAGCACTTCCTGAGCCTGGGATACCTAGAACGCGATGACCCATTTAGAGCTTCAGCTTCGATTGAATAACCCAATCAGTAGACGACTAAATGCTGGGGCCCAGTTATTTCAATTTTGGCACTCCTCGACCCTTGACCTGCGACACTTTGACCTAATCATCTCGTGCAGTGGTATGCGTGCAATCACGCCTTTTGCAGCATTCACCCTCACCCCTTTTTCATCCACTCTTTGTCAAATCAGCACCCGATTCCCGGTTCCCTTCCCTCGACTCCTGCTTTGAGGGGGAATACCTCATCCATAATCAGGGTAATCTGCTTCATGTTTTTGTCTTGCAGTTCATTCGAACAACCAACAAGATGAAATCAACCTTATCCCTCACTTGGGGCAATCACTCCTATTTTTATCTTGCAATTTGTTCAGAACAACCAACAAGACAAAAAGGGGCAAATGTAGACACCGAAATCGTGTCGACTCCCTTGGTCATTCTCTGTTTTATTCTTCTTTGCCTATTTAACCCTTGTCAATCACTTTTTTCACTAGCCTCGACCCTGGCAGCATGTAAAAATGAGCATAGAGCTAAAGCCAGACTCTATCCCCATTGTGCATCTGCTGACGTCGGTCACTTATCGGCCGACGTCAGCAATCTTGCCGACGTCGGTCACCTTACCGTTATCCGTTATCAGTTATCATTTGATTCCCAATCAGTTTCTTGAATGGTTATCGAACCGTCTCTCGAACCGCCCCTTGCCTTCATCAGCGTCCGCCAACCATTCGAAAGGCTAATCGATCAATCAATTAATCAATCAATCAATCGACCCCCAAACTCTGACATTCACAAACACTCTCGTGATCAACCAACTCCGGCATCAACCAATCTGCATTCGCTTCAATCCGGCACTGCACAGACAACTTCAACAACGTCAATCATGTCTTCGCACTGTGACAGGTAAGTATCCTCATCTGTTTATTTTTATTTTTGGTTATTGCTTGCTTGTTATTTCCATACTCTATATTCTGTCCAGACTCAACCTTCTGCAAATCCCCAGAGCCTGTTTAGACTCGACCTTATCCTGACTAGAACCTATCCAAAACCCTACCCAGAACCTGTCCAAAACCTTGCCTAGACTCTGCCCTGACTTTGTCTCGACTCCATCAGACCCTATCCCGACCCTGTCAAGACCCTGTCCTGACTCTCCCAGACCTTCTGCAATTCGTCCAGACTCTGTCCAGAACTTGCCCCGACCGATGCTGGTCACTACCCCAACCGACACCGGCACTTTAACCGACGTCGACACTTTCCCTAACTGACGCCGGCACCACAGAGACCGACATCGGCGACTGCACAGAACATTTTACTTCATTATCAGGTACGCATTTTATTTTCTGTCCTTTATTTCTATCATTTTATCTTTCATTATATCTACTTTATTCCAATATTTTGCTTTTTTATCAGTGGGTTGATATCCTTCTAGGAAGTCTTCGAACTTCTGGGATCGGGCGTTCGCCTGACAGCCCACCATATCTTTGACTAACATTTTTCCGTGTTTTAGTTTCTTTTCTTCTCAGGTGTCATTCCTCCACAGCCAAAGAGGAGAATCTTCCAACGTCTGATTTCGGTGTGCACAACTTTATCAGGTATCTTCTAGCCTTGACCATCTCTTAGTTTCTTATTTCTTCTTTGAATGTAGAAAGCAATTTTGCATAGAAACAATTGGCTCACATTTACCCCTTGTCACTTATACCCCTTCTACCAGTGCGGTGTCTTCTTCACTCATGTCTACCATTCCCTCCAGCTTAACCAATATACCAACCTTAACCCCCTTTCATAACTTGGTGTTATCCATACCACAAAAACTTGCCCCCATTAGTACTAGGGTGACTACCCATCAACAATCTATGAATAATTTATCATTACCAACCCAAACCATGCCCCCATCAACCAACCCAAATGTACCCCTAAACCAACCACTATCAATTCCCCTATAGGCCCTCATGGCACCATATCAATATATTCCCAAGTCATAGGGATATATTTCACCTTTTACTCAACCCTTAATGACCATCAGTCTTGATGAGGCACTATCCCAACCTCAAGTCACCACATACCAATCTATGCTCACTTTCATACCTCCTATCACATACCAATTCAATATTGCAACCCAACCTCAATAAAACATACCACTAAATTTTGAAACCACCCAAAGCTAACTTAACCTAATCAAGATGCTCATAGATAAGATAACCCAACTTGAGTCATCTATCTCTAGGTCTCACAACCTTTTATCATATGACCAAATTTGTAATGAACCAATCAACCCATCTATCCTAATTCATGCTTATCCTCTTTAATGGGAGCTTCCCAAATTCTCTAAGTTTCAAGGCAAGCAGGATCCTCAACAATATTTGAGGCTGTTCTACTATTCTTGTTACTTGATCACAAATGATGATGCTTTCCTCCTCTAAGCTTTCCCTATGTTTCTATCAGGACCCACCTTGGATTGGTATAGTAACCTTCCTAGGCACTCTATCTTTTCATTCTCACAGCTCACCCAGATCTTCTTAGAACATTTTTTGGTAAACATATCCAAGAAGGTCTCCATAAAAGACCTTTATTCTATCAAGTAGTTTGATGATGAATCAATCATTGAATTCTTTACATGATGGTGGGGTCTCATTAATCAATTATCCTTTTCACTACCCCAAATGGAGCTCATTTTACTTTTCTATAGGCGTTACATAAAACACATTGCTCCCACCATTTAGGTACAAACATTTAAAACCTTTGATAAAGTATTTACAATGGTGCACAAACTTGAAAACCAAGCCATAGATGAGGATAAATTGAAATTAAAAAATAAGAATTACAATTTTAAACCTAATGACCCCTCTTCCACCAAAACATCAAATCAACCTAACACAAAAGCTAAAACATCCATAAATGCAGTTGTCTTGAAAACTACCCCACCTCCATCCGTTAACCAACCACATCAAACCACACCTTTCAACCCTTCTTACCTACCAAACTAAAACCAAAACTAGGTTCTACCTAAACAATTGACACCTATAGGGGAATATTATGCCTTTGTGTTAGATAAATTACTCAAAGTTAATGTCATCCAACTTTGTATCATCAAACCATCTAAAAAATTTGACCCCTCTCACATTGTGCCTGGGTGGTACAATGAAAATGACCATTGTGCTTTCCATAGAGTCATTGGACATGACATAAATTAGTGTAACACTTTTAAAATCCTTATAAAAAACTTGATTGAAAATAGTGAATTGACATTTGACAACCCTAAGGCACCTCCTAATCATTCCCTCAATATTTTTTACAAACCTTTTCCTAATGATACTCTTTTAACCCAACCCCATAACAAAAATTCTGAGCCATCATCATCCCATGAGGCACACACAATCAACATCATCATAAATGAGTCCATGGTGGATGAGCCCCACACTTCTATCACCCCTTTACCAACCTCACCTATGGAAGGAAAAAGTTTACCTTTTATCCCTTCAAAGACCCAAGTATAAGAATCTATAGTCCCTGTGTCTTCACTTGATCAAATCATACCCATGCCCGCTTCTCCTTTTATAGAACCAATCATTGATTTAACCACCTGTCCTTATACCTCACCAAATGGAATGGTAGAACCCTCCTCTTTTCCTTTGGATACCTTAGTGAAAGAATAAACTAGGACCATACCTACACCCCCAATCAAAGAACCATCTATTCCCCTAATCACTTCGTAGGTGACCATTACTTCATTTACCCAACTAGGGATTTCAGAACCTTATAGATCAAGTAAAGGTTAGGTAACCCTACCTTATTACTCACCTAAGGGATTAAAATTAGAAATGACTGATCAAAGAAGCAAACCCATCTACAAGAGCTTTTCTTAACTAGTGCAAAACCTAGAATTTGTCTCACAACCCAACCTAGATAGAGCCACCTTTTGGCAATGTCTGGGGATCCCATACCAAAATAAAGTTAAAGCCTCCACTTCACTAGAATCCACCCTCAAACCTATTGTCAACCCATCAAAAAACATTCCTTACTCCCAATACATGAGAGAACCATATCACCCACCTCTACCTTGATCATCTCATAATTTTCTTGCTAAACCAACCAAGACTCTAGGTATCTTTCCTATACCTAGCATCACTCATCCACCCATCAAATTTGACCTAACCCCCTCTAGTCCACATAAAAAACCACCAACCAAGATGGATTGAAGGGTGTAATTACCTAAACCTCATCCTTGAGCTCAAATTATGCCACCCACTTCTCATTTACCATCTATTTTGGGACCTCACCCTTCTATCATCCTAGTCACCTATTCCACTTCAATAAAACCAATTCCTTTTTCAATTCCTAACCTTCCATCACCTAGACCATTGACTTATTCATCATTATTAGCTAGCTTATCCCCTTCCACTTTTCCACCTATTATCAACCCCTCATCCTCTACTTCAAAACCATCCACTGGTAACCCAATCATAGCTAAGTTGACCCAACCCAAACCATCTACCAAAATTATCTGACTACCTACCACTTCTAAGGTTAAATCCATGATCAAGAAGGTTCTTATTTCTTTGATGAGCATTGCAACACCATGACACCTCTAAATGAATCCTATTCCACTATTTTATAGAAGTTATTACAAATGTCTTCCATCAAGTTACCACCCATCAAGCTGTTCACTCATTCTAATACCAAACCCTCCTAATTTGACAATACTCAGATCTATGCATACCATAGGATGTCAAGACATGATATGGAGAACTTTAAAGCTATCTAATCCCTAGTTCACAACCTATATGATGAGGATGATATGTTATTAGATGAACCAACTTCACCAACCTAACTAATCTAACCTTCAACCTAACTGATCCCTCCAATCCCACCTATACTTATTCTCTGACTCTCATCCCATAAGGAGGGGGAAGAACTAAAGCAATCACCTAGCCTGACCAATCCTATTATCCATACCATTCATATGATTAGCCATAATAATGAGGTAAGGGAGTAGCCCATGAATCCATTCTATGAACATATCCTTCATATTCTCAGCCTGCCAACCAAGCTCAAGCACCAAAACTACCACCTATGCCCTCACCTAAACCTAGAGTATCTATCTTAGGTGTATCCCCCACTATTTATTTGACATCCATTCAACAAATCTTGTTGAAGAAACTTTACCAAGACTCAATGAAGATGAGCCTCTATGACTTGATCAACACCTCATCTCATCATCGTTAAGCACTAATAGATGCTCTAAAATCCATTGAGGTTCAACCAGATGAACCTCAACCTATTGTGTCCTTCATTGGAACCTTCCAACATTCCACCATCATCACCTTTCAATATTTTGAGATACTTCTAACCCATTTTGATTAGTCCAACCCACCTCTCTTTGTCACCACATACATTAATCATATCCACATAAAAATGGTGATGATTGATGGAGGAGCCAACATCAACATAATATCCTCTCATGATTTTGATCAGCTACATTTACCAAATAATATCATGGCTAAAAGCATAGTGGTTCTTTGCTCTTCTAATGACACCATGGCCACTACCTTAGGGACTATTGTTCTTCAAATATGCTTGGGGCCTCATACCATTATTTAGATATTTTATGTTGTCAAGGGTAAATTCAAATATAATATTCTACTTGGATGCCCTTGGATCCAAGCTATGGGTTGTATCCCCTCTACCTTACATCATTGTGTCAAATTTAAATATGAAGGATAGGTTATAACTATCAAGGTTGATCCTAGTCCTTTTACATCTTGTAACATGACTTATAGGCCTAATGATGTATTTTTTCCACCTTCATCTCTTGCATGATAAACCAACCCCATTAACACACTACACCATCAAACTCGACCCACAGTGCTTCCACTATCAACAATGATGAAGCCTCAACTAGTGCATATATCTCTTCTTCTCAGATCCCCATCGAGGAATCTCTAGTATAAACTTTCCAATGTCTCTCCATTGGGGAATATCAAATTTTATCTTTATATGTTTTTCCCACTTGATCCGGGCAACAATTCAGATGACAATTCGGGTGATGGGTCCACCTCAATTGATGGCAGAACTTCTGGGAGCCATAACTTTTGCACCGTAGCTCCAATTGACTCACCATTTGAACCACTAGAAAGATAATAATGAGGGGAAAATTGTGAGATGGATTTGAGCTCAAATTGATTAATTTTGGCCCCCTAAAACCCAATGGAAGTGTCCCAAATTTCAATTTTAGTAGTGCAGTCTAAAAATAGTAAGTTTCTAAATATAGTAATTCCTTGAATTCTGTATTGTTGTAAATCATGGAAGTCAAACCAATTCATCTCCATTGAGATTGGTGACCTTCCACATCCTCCCCACACCTTCAAAACATGTATAAATGAATATGTAACCTGAAAAGGAAATCAGACATCTCTTCTCAGAGATAAACATATGTTTGGATCTACAAATTTGATCAATAAGACATCTCTTCTCAGAGATAACATTATTTGAATTGTTTTGTTCTTGTTTCTTGAATTATATTTCAACCAAAGCTTTTGATTTTTGGATCACCACTCTACATGAATATGGGAACCTCTAAAATAGGAACCATCATCCCTTTTGGACTCTTCACCAATCAAACATATTTTATCTATGAGGGACTTGATTTACCACTTTTCACTCCTATCACCACTCCATATATTTAACCTTTAAATTTCAATTTCTTCTATCTAGGAAATCCATCCTTTGCCAAAACCTATCTTCATCAATGTGCTTGTAAAGGATTTGGTATGGGTCTTTACGAATAAGGACCTCATGAATCGCCCATCATCAAGACTTAAAAACCTCATTCTTTCTTTGGGCTCAGGTTCAAACCACTAGAAGAGCCCATCTCACCAAAACCTATTACTACCCCCATGGAAGAAACTCCATCCTCACCTAGTTCATCTTCCTAATCCAAAGACTTCAACATCATTCTATCTAATTCTTTTTTGGATTAGTAGCATTAGTTTAAGCCTACTAACCTATCAACAAGGTGGCTAAGCCAAAAACGTTCTCCTCATCCATCCTGAGATAATCAACCACAATTCACCCACCATTCATACCATTTAGTGTCAAGATGATGATTCCATCCTCACCTACCTTGATATAGGAGATTATTCTATCCATAAATCTCTCCCTCTTGAAAACTAAACCATGCTCAATGAATCAACTATTAACTTTAACTTGGGGACCCAAGAGGATCCTTATATCATTAAACTTGGCCAATCATTAAACTCAGATGAGCAATAGGATTATCCCACCTTCCTTCCATACCATAGTATTGCATTTGCATGGTCTTATCAGGATATGCCCAGGATTGACCCATCCATCACTCTCCATAACATCGTTACCTGTCCTAAGGCTAAGTTGGTATGGTCAAAGTTTCGTAAAATGTACCCTCACATAGCTCTTCTCATCAAAGAAGAAATTCAATGCCTTCTATCCATTAACTTTATTTAACCCATTGACTCTCCATAATGGGTCTCTAATATTGTTCTCATTACCAAACCCACTAGGGGACTTTATCTTTGTGTATATTTCTATGACCTTAACCTTGCATACCCCAAAGATGACTTTCCTTTACCCAATGTTGACCTGCTAGTTGATCTTACCATGGGCCATGAGATGTTATCTCTCATGGATGTATTTTTAGGATATAATTAGATCTTGATCACCCCCTCAGATCAACATAAAAATATCTTCATTACTCCTTGGATAAATTTCTACTATTGGGTCATGCCTTTTAGTTTAAAAAATGTAGGAGTGACTTATCAATGAGCCATGACCTATATCTTCCATGATCTTATCCATAAGATTGTAAAAGATTATATAGATGATCTCCTTGGGAAATCTAAACACCAAAAGAATCATCTAGCTATTCTTGTTATATCTTTGATTGACTAATCTAATTATATGTCTTTCTCAATCCCAAGAAATGCATTTTTAATGTTCTCTCTAGGAAGATACTAGGCTTTATCATTTCCCTCTATGGATTTGAAATTGATCCTGCTAAGGTTAAGGCCATCTTGGAGATGCATTTGCCAACAAAACTTAAACAACTTTGTAGTCTGTAGGGAAAACTTCAATCTATCCATCACTTCATCTCCCAATTAATACATATATGCCAACCCTTTCACCATCTCCTAAAGAAAGACACCTCTTTTAAATAGGCCAAATATTGTCAACAAGCCTTTGATTCACTCAAGGAGTACCTACTTTCTCCACTAGTTCTTATCCCACCTAGAGATGACCAACCTTTTTACCTTTACATATCCACCACTAATCACTCTTTAGGTGTAATATTGGCTCATCAAGATGAACAACACAAAGAACAATCCATCTATTGTATTAACCACACACTTCTAGAGTATAAGACATGATATACCCATCCTAAAAATTTATGTCTTTATCTCATTTTTATCACCTCTAAACTTCATCATTACCTTCTCAATCATAAAACATATGTTATTGTAGACACCAAAATTACATCACACACATGCATAACTCCCTATATCAAAATCCCCCTTGAGCCCCCTTTTAATAATAATAATAATAATAATAATAATAATAATAATAATAATAATAATAATAATAATAATAATAATAATAATAAGCCTTTCTAACCCATGCTTTTACCCCTCAAACATTTAATTAATTTAAAATATTTAATTAAATTAATAAAAAATTACTTATGCCACCTTATCTGACCACCTCATCCTAAGGCTAATTCTTACCCTCTGAGTCACCTTAAGACAGAGTCTCCTAATCCTAACTACCCATGAATTGTTCTTATCCCAAAAATAAATTCCTAACCAACTACATCCTTCTTAACCTCCCGTTTCTACCATTTCCTAATGGATACCACACTTGGTATGAGAAATAATAGAAAATAGGTTAAAAATAGCCCTTTTACCTATTCTCATGCCACCGATGTTGGTCAACCCATGACCGATGTTGGTGGGACTATCGATGTTGATTACTTAATCTAAACTCCAAATTGATGTTCAAGTCAGTAAAAATCAAGAAAACTCAATTATTTACATATATGCTTTTGATATTCAACTTTCTACATTCAAGCTTACGGTTACTCTACATAAATTAGTCTAGATCAAGAATTGATATACTTCATCATAAGAACTTCATCATGCTCTAATTCCTTCATGTGAGTTGGGGATGCAACACTTTCTTCATTCGCATGAGCAATATGATTGCTTGCTTCACTTATTATTCTACTGGTCTAAAATACTTTAGGACACTTAAAAGCTTTATATCCAACATCTCCACATTCAAAACACTTACTCAATAATCCTCTACCAAAGTATCCTCTTCCTCTAGAATAATAGGCTTTTGCTTATGAGAAGTGCTAGCTTCTATTTCATGAGTATGCTGTCCTCAACCATTGTTTCATGTCGTCTTCCTCTTAAAAAACTTCCTGTACCTCTATAGGAATTTTGCACCTCCTAAACAATTTTTATTCTAAACTGGTAGTACACATTTGTATTTTTGTTTACCTATTACTTCAACATGCCTCACCAAATCCATCTATCCAACACCTAAAATTCATCCATTTCATCAACTAGGTATCTATTTGTTTTTTTATAATTCCTTTAAAATAGTCACTTTACAGTTACTGTACATTATACTATTTATTGTTTCACAAACATCCTGACTCTCCCCATAGAGGGGTTATAAAAATCCTTCACCTATTTTCCTTTGCTCTAAACATACCAACCTTCTATTTAGACCCACCCGAGTCTTACATACTCCCTTATGACTCTTCCCAAACTCATAAACCTAACCAACATCCACCTTCCAGCTCAAAAAACTCTCCTACATCCCCCTAGGACCTGCTTCCCCTACCAACTTGGTCACATAACCGAGGTCAATCATATAACTAACATCAACCAAACCTACTTATTGAAATTAGTATCCTAACTGACGTTGATGACTATGGATTTCCACTAACCTCCTTGAACCTACCTCAACCACCTCCAAAAACATCAACAAATCACATTATCTACACTATGTCACCCCTAATGCACTCAAACTATAAGAATAGTACAAAAATATATCTATTACTCTCTCTTTAATTTTGTTATTCATTACCAATTTTGTTTTAAAAATTGGACTATCATCCCTAAGGAAGTTTGACACTTCCATAAACAAGCACATAGCTTGGCAACCAACTCATTTATCTGCTAACAAATATTTTTGGTGGTAGTAATTTCTTATTCATAGGTAGTCTTCCCCAGTGAAAGATGAGTGCTCAACATAATCTAGATACAACACACAACTAATATAGGTTGTCTGTAATCTCTAATCCCTACCTTTAATCTCTATTTCTCCTTAAACATCAAATAAATTCAAAATTTAGTGAAACATTTCTACATGCCCAGTGGGACCCTGGTGTTTTCCTTGGGTTTATTGCTTGTTTTAAGCATTAATATAGGTGCATTATAGTGAAGATTTCATTCCTTGAACTTTATTCTTATTTTCTCTCTCAAAGTGAAATATTCAACATTTTATTTTTTGTTTAAGGGAAATAAATCAAAATTTCTTCTTCCTTACCACTCTTCTTTTCTCTTTGCCTCTAAAAACAATGTATCATTTTTCTTACAAGTTAAAAGAATTTATTCTTTATTTATTTCTTACATGCACATTAGGATAGTGAATTTCATTCTATTCTCCTATTTCATCATTATTTTCATTCGAATCTAAACATTTCAGATTTAGGTTTAAAACTTACTACACTTTATTATTTGCTTGATGCATATTAGCTCACCTAGTTAATTACAAGCATTATGAATGAATTGTAGTACACATATGTTACACAACTAGATCACACTCACAAAAACAAAAATCTAAACTCACCTGAGACAAGGCCTATTAGGATGTCATCCCCTAATGGATCACCTTACCCTACGCAGCTATCCTACTTGGATTTCACCACCAAGGAGAGAACCCACTCTATTCTTTGATGGAGTATAAACTCTAGGTAGAAGGTATATTTTGGCTAAGTGATCTCACATGGCTTCAAGTTCATGAAGTTCAAGGAACAAGCTCCTATAACAAGCCACATACCTAGTCTAACACATATTTTCTCTTCAGCACTAAAACTAACCTAAAAATAGCTCTAGATTGCTTTTTAGTACCTTTGGTAACCAAATTCTCTTATTACTATTTGATTAAGGCATAAGCCAACAAAAGACTAAACTTAATCTCTAAGAGTTAATAATTAGTGGCTATATGTTCTTTTTAAAATTTTCTATTACCTTTTGTATTTTGGAGTTGGTAAGGAAATTTTTCCATTGATTCAAAAATCAACACCATTTATAATACTCAAGTTGTATAACCTATTATAGCAAGTTTTATGAGTGTTCATTCTCCTTACACAGACCTCTTGCATCCTCTATTTTACCTAGATTTTGCCTCTAGGTTTTTAAAACATTAGATTTTCCATCTCCTAGGATATCATAGTGACTGACATTAGTTAATGCCACTGACGTCAGTAAACTTTAGCCTACTGACATCGGTTAATCCCACTGACGTCAGTAGAATTTAACTATCAACATTGATCAGGGGACTGATGTCAGTACTATTTAATATTAGTTTTCTCAAAATAACAAGCTAAAACAACCTACTTACCTACACTCAAACCTAGTTTTTCCTTATTTTATCACTAATACAGAGTATTAAGACTTTTTATACTTCTTCTTACATGGTATTGATGTGATCCCAAGTGAAAATTCTTATCGATTACATAATTTGGCAACCACTTCTACCTTCCCCTCTTGTTGCTAATTTTGTCATGGAGCATACTTCAGATATAGAGCATACTCCCAACCCTAACTAAATTCCCATTATTCCTGAAGGAGATCAAGATTTTGCTAAATTTCTTGATCATAATGTGGTAGCCCTTCAACATTACCTTGCCATGAGCTAAACTCACAATTCTTTGAGTGACCCACTATATGATATTCCAACTTATCTGATGGAGACAACTTTAGTTTCAGCTATCTCCAATATTTTCCCCATGGTTACTCAATCCATCACTTTGACAATTAACCCAATCATAATCAATGTTCAAAGTTTAGCATTGCCAACTGCCCAATCCCACCTAAACCTTAGCGTGACTTCCCTACTTTCACAACCATAATTAGTTCAGTCAAATCTCACCGCATTTAAAATTTTGGTGGTACCTATTCCATCTACTCTCATGCTTATAATTAACCAAGTTATGACTCACCCTTTACCTAGTATAACCATGCCAATAACCCAACCTATAATAACAACATCCAACCAAAGCATATTCTCTAACTCAATGAGACAAGCCCCTTTTCTTTTTGCCCCCTAACCTATGACTCATTATCCCTATGTTACATCAACACAACCTCAACAAGCTATGTCATATGCTCCCTCTAATTCCTATCAAGTTACCTATAACTTAAGGGGTATCTCCCAAACTAATCCCCCTCTAGAATTCATTAAGAAGCTAATGGATAAGATGTCTAATCTAGAGACATCCATTTTGGGTTCAAAGAATGTGTTATCTTATGATCAGATATGCAATGAACCCATCCATCCTTCTATGCCTATTCATCATTATCCAAGCCAATGATAACTCCCCAAATTTACTTATTTATAGAGTAAAGAGGACCCACAATAGTATTTGCAAGCATTTAAACATGCTTGTTATTTAATAGGGCACAATTATGCATTATTACTTTGTACTTTCCCTATGTCTCTTTTAGGTGCTACCTTGGATTAGTATAACTATATAACTCAACTCTCTCTTTTATCATTTACCCAACTTGCACAAATATTCCTAGACCATTTCTCTATTGATTTTTTTGAAAAGGTTTCTATTACAAACATTTATTCTATTAGACAATTTGATGATGAGTCTATCACAGATTTTATCACTCCCTAGAGAGGCTTGATCAATCAACTCTCCTTCTCTTTACCCCAACCTGAGCTTATTGAGCTCTTATCAAGGGCATGTGCTAAGCACATTTTTTCTACACTCAGAGTATAAACTTTTTGCACATTTGATGAGGCCTTGACAATGACACAAAAACTCAAGATTTGAGGTATATATGAAGGTAGAGTCAAGTTGCATAGTAAGAACACCAATTCTAAATTGAATGAATACTCTTCTAAAACTTCTCCTTATAACCAGAAATCTAAAGGCTCCACCAACATGGTGGTCATTAAATTAGCTTCTTCCATAACCACAAACCAACCTAATTACTTGACTTCCAAAAATCTGACCAAGCAATTCCAAAAATGATATGAACAAAGATAATACACTCCTATTAGGGAGTCATATACTTCCATTTTGGTAAAACTATTATAACAAGGTGCCATAACCCTTCCTCAAATCAATCCTCTTATACATCTTGACCCCTCCCATCCCATTCCAACTTGGTATAAGGAGGATGAGTTTTATGGTTACCATCAAGTTAAAGGCCACAATTGTAATAACTATAAAACATTCAAGAACATTATTCAAAACATGCTTGATAGGGGTGATCTCATCTTGGATAACCCTAATGCACCTACTAATTAAAATGTGGATGTGTTCAAATAGCCTTTTCCTAACTATTCACCCAATCAAAATATTGTTCAAACCATGACTAATAATTCATGTGATCATAATATCCATATGGTTAATATAGTCTTTCCTTTACCTCCAGTTCAACGTCTCCCATAACATGAGGCACCCATTTTACCTACTCTTCCCCCATAATTAGTGGAATTTTTTTGTCTATTCTTCCTCCTTAGGTAGAAGAGTCTATTTCACCAATTCCTTTTGCACCAATGTTACCTATCCTCTTACCAATCGAAGACCATGCCTTACCTGTTCCACAACCACATGTTGAGGGGAACATCATTCTTGTGTTATACCCTCTTGAGGAACCCTTTTTGCCTGCCTCTCTTCCACTGATAGAAAGTAATACCCCATCCACTCCAAATTTTCACCTAGAAGAGTTAGTGTTATCTACTCCTATATTAGATGAGAGACCTATTTTACCTACTCCAATTCCACAAATTTTATCACTTCTTTTACCTGTAGAGGATCATACTTTACCTATTCCTTACCCACATGTTTGAGGGAGTAATTATACCTATGATCTACCCCCTTCAATAACCCTCTTTGCCTACCTCTAATCTACCCACAAAAGACCATGCCTCTTCTCCTATCTCTATTGAAGAAGACACTTTTGTGGCTCTTTCTCATCTTTAGCCAGAGGTAGTAGAGACCAATAATTTCCCTCTTTTTCAATCACATCAACCTTTTAAATAAGTAACCGTAAGACCTATGTCAACTTTATTTAAACCCTTCTCGTGGTTAGTGAAAAGTTTAGAATTTTTTTACTCCACAAAGCTAGATCACGTAGCATTTTAGGACCAACTTAAAACTCCTTATCCTACACAATGAGTGTCGACCTTTACCACCAACCCTCTCACTACCCTTTACCCTAAGGTCTTTGACAAAGCTAGAGCTTCTTCACTAAAATCACTAGAAGCTCATCCATCTATGTCAGTACCCTCACCCTCGTAGGGATCTACCACATTAAGGTAGATTGGGTCTTTAGTCATACACTTGATCTCTAGTCTAATTAATCCATAGTTGAAATTAGTGTAGACACCAAAATTGTGTCTACTCTTTGGTCGACTCCCCATTGATCCCCTTGGTCCACTTCTAACACATTTCTAACCCACACACTTATTAATGTAAAATAGTAACTTATTTTAAATTAATAACACCTCCCTTGACACCTCACCCTTGGATTCCTCACCCTTGGATACCCTCATTCATTACCCTATGACTAATCATTCTAACTCTCTCACTAATGCCCACGCCTATTAAACCTGCCTTCAACCGTTTAACCATGACCATTGAACTTGAAAGATGGAGGAATAGGTAAAAGGCTATTTTTAGCCTTTTTACCCATTCTCTAGCCGCCGACATCGATTATCATTGGCCGATGCTGGCGGAATCACCAACATTGGTTGCTTAGAACAAACTTGTAGGCCGAACAGAAGACTGATCAATCGACCATTCAATCAAGGGATCAATCAATCAATCACAACCCGAATCACAGACTTGAAGGCTAATTATCTAGTTTCTAGTATTTAACCTCTCTCTTTCTCTCTCTCCTAGACGCGCACCAAGAATCACAGGGTACAAGAACTCTGCATCAGTCACTCCACCCCTGATTGAAACATTGCAGGAAGTCTTCTACATTAGCCGCATTAACAACAGGTCTTCTACACTTCTTGTTCTCTGCTAAAGAGCTAAGTATTCTTCTTTTATGTTATTTTAGTAGCTTAGAATGTATTTAGTTTCTTCTTACTCCTTCTAAGCACCATCAACCAGATCCAGCTATCAACCAGGCCAGACCTAACTTTCTTCTTGGAGAGGTTGAGAGGCCTTTCTCCTACCCTTACCCCTTTTCTGACAACTTGTCTCTCTACCTTATCCTTCCTAAGACTCTATCCACTATTTTACCATCCTACACAGATCCAGACTCCTTCCAGACCTCTCTATCGACCAGAGAGCTGTCTAGAACCCATTCAAGGCCATTGCCCTGACCGACATCAACCATTTCCTCTATCGATGTCGGTAGAATAACCGACATCGGCAACCTTAACCAACCGATGATGTTAGATTAACCGACATCAGTGACTGTGGGAGACAGACAACAAAATACAGGTACGCATTACCTTTATTTCTTTTGTTTAGTCTGTCATTATTTCTTTCTAGCAACATTCTCTTTATCAACAAGTGGACTGTCATCCCTCAAGGAAGTCTTTGCACTTTTGGGACCAAGCTTTGCTTGGTAGTCCACCATACATCTATCTAACAATCTCTTTGTTTGAGTCTCTTTCTTCTATAGGTGTCATCCTCCACAGCTAAAGAGGAGTCCCTTCAATCATCTGGATATGGTGCACAAACTTCATCCAGGTACGTATAAACCCCTGACCATTACTTTAGTTTCTTACTTCCTTTGAATGTAAAAAAGTGAAAAATAGTTAGAAACATTCTGGCACGCCTGATGGGACCCTAGATTTTTCCTTGGGTTCATACTTTTTCTTCTAAAAACAAAACATTCATATAGGTGCATTAGATATCTCCTTGCATCCTTTTCTTCTATCTCTTTATCTTGAAACGACATAATGAGCAAAGTTAAAAAGAATCTTTCTTTTTCTTCTTGTCACTTTTCCTTCTTGCATCCTAGAGTGGTGAAATTCATACTCTTCAACCCTTTCTCCACTTGTCTGCATCTGAACACACATTTCAATTTGAGCTTAAAAATATTTTGCATTTCATTTCTGCTTGCATGCATTTTTAGCTCACCTAGTAACTTAAACAACATTATGAATAAAACGTAGTGCACTTATGTTACACATCCAGACCACATTCAAAAAATCAAACATCTAAACATACCTAAGACAAGGCCCGACTAGGATTTCATCACCTAGCAGATACCTTACCCTTCCTGGTAATCCTACTTAGACTTCACTACCAAGGGGAGAGCCCACTCTATTCTTTGGCAGAGTATAAACTCTAGGGGAAGTATATACTAGCTAAGCGACCCAGCTTATCTCTGAGCTCGTGAAGTGAGGGGAGCTTGCTCCTTAGCACTAGGCCACGTACGAAACCTAATACAAACTTTTGAGTGCCAAAACTACCCTAAAACCAACCTTAGACTGCTTCTTCTAAGACCCATTTTAAAAGCCAACTTCCTAAACACACTCTTCTAAGGCATAAGCCAACACGACTCTAAAACTTATTCTTAGTAATTAACGTTAGAGTTTGCTTATATTCATCTATTTTCTGTCTCTATCTAGTTTTTTGAGCTGGTGAGGTCACATTTTGAGCTCCAATAACGACTCAGACTTTCTTCTTTCTTCCAAAAACTTTCAGTTTTCTGAGTTTTTGGAAACACACAGACACCGACATCAATTTTTCCATCAATGTCAGCAACTCCATTCCTTGACATCGGTCATCTGACCGACATCGGCAATTTACTTCACCGACATCATTTTTTCTACCGACGTCGATCACTATCAAAATCCTTCTTCCAAAATAGCAAGCTAAAAACTTGACCTATTTTTGCTATTAAAAATACATTTTGATCTTCTGAGACTGAAAAAACATAGTTTCTAGAACCTGACCCTTTTTGCCTTGAATGGTTTTGACACGTAGTCAAGCCGAAACTCTTATTGACCATGCAAAGCAATAACCACTTCCACCTTCGCCTTTCATATCATGTCCCCTAATGGAGTGTACTTCAGACATTGAATATTCTCCTATCTAGTTAACCCCCGATCAATCTCTAATTGTTCCCAAAGGGGATCAAAATTTTGAGAGATTCCTTGACCATAACGTCAAGGCTCTCCAAGACTATCTCGCTAAGAGACAAACGTGAGACTCGTCAATTCAACCAAGTTTATCACATTTGTAAAACTTGATTGTTCCAACCCCACCTAACCTTGCACCCATCAACACAAGGGTGGCTACTCATCCTTTGGCTAGTGTTGCCACCATTCAACCACCTCTAGTGACATCAAGTCAAGTTGTGCCTCCTAGCTTTATGACACAACCACCCTTCACTTTGACATTAGTCCCTATGACTAGTTACCAATATGTTGCACCTATACAAGTGCAACCAACTATATCATACACCCCTGCTCACACCTTCCAAGCGCCCTACAACCTAGGGGGCACCCCACCTACAAATCCACCAACCGATCTAATCAAGATGTTGATGGACAAGATGTCTAACCTTGAGACATCCATTTTCAGTTCAAGAAATGTTCTCTCATATGAACAAATCTATAATGAACCCATTCATCCTTTAGTCCCAATCCAACCATATCTAAATCAGCGAGAACTCCCCAAATTTACTCATTTTCAGAGTAAAGAGGACCCACAGCAACATCTATGAGCATTTAGACATGCTTGTTACCTTATAGCACATGATGATGCATTGTTACTACACATATTTCCCATGTCGCTTTCAGGGGCTGCCCTTGATTGGTATATCTCCCTTACCAGTCACTCTATCTTTTCTTTCACTCAACTCGCCCAACTATTTCTCAACCAATTTTCAATTAACATAACCAAAAAGGTCTCCATCACGGACCTATACTCTATCAGACAATTTGACGATGAATTAATAGCTGATTTCATTGCTCGTTGGAGGGGGTTAATCAACCAACTCTCCTTTTCTTTAACTCAACCTGAGCTCATAGAGCTCTTCTCTAGAGTGTGTGCTAAACACATCTCATCTACTTTGCAGGTCCAAACATTTCGCATATTTGATGAAGCTTTCACGATGGCTTGAAAGCTTGAACTCTATGTGATCGAAGAAGATAGAGTCAAATTGCGTAGTAACACAAAATCCAATGACCCTTCTTCTTCCAAACCTACTTCTTCCCACTCCAAACCCAAGGGAGTGTCCAATGCTGTGGTCTTTAGATAACCATCCTCAACAACAACTAACCAATCTCAACCCTCCACATCACAAAGTATCACAAAACAATTCCAACAACGATATATACAGTGTCAATATACTCCTATAGGAGAATCATATGCTTCCGTGTTAGACAAACTCATCACGTAGGGGGTCCTCAATCTCCCTCAAATTTGACCACCTCAATTCGACCCCTCAAAACCTATCCCTACATAGTACAGGGAAAATGACTTCTACAATTATCACTGTGTCAAAGGCCATGACATAGAAAATTGCAAAACCTTCAAAAACATTGTCCAAGACATGGTAGACAAGGGGGATCTTGTTTTGGATAACCCAAATGCGTCGGCTAACCAAAACATAGACATATTTAGACAACCTTTCCCTAACCATCCCCCTAGTCAAAACAACATTCAGACCATGGACGATGACCCCCATGAGCATAATATACATACAATCAACACGGTCTTTTCTGTCATTCCTAACCAACCTCTGCCACAGTACAAAGAGGTTATTCAATTTATTTATCCACTATAGGTAGAAGAGCCATCTTCTCCTATTTGTCCACTAAAGGTAGAAGATCCCTCTTCTCCTATTTGTCTATCACAGGTAGAAGAGCCCTCTACTCCTATTTTTCCATCATAGGTAGAAGAGCCTTCTTCTCTTATTTTTTCATCACAGGTAGAAGAGCCTTCTTCTCCTATTAATCCTCCATCCAGCCCCCTTTCACACATAGGAGAGTCTACTTTGACCTCTCCCATATTGGAGGATGCCTTGACAACACCAACGCTAGCAGCCTCACCCTCATCCTTCTTATCATCAACAGGGGATCATACTTTTTTTGCTCCTCGACCACATGAGGAAGCCATTATCATCCCTATGCTCTTTCCACCTGAAGAGCCATGTTATCCAATCCCTTCTCTACTGAGAGAGGAAATTGCCACCTCACCCACTTTGGCTAAAAAGGATTCGGTGAAGTTTGACTTGAACCTTACCCCCTACAATAGTAGTCCTCGCACTAAACCAAAGAAGGCTACTTAACCCCGTCAGAGAACTCCTCCCCCACCTTCACCATTACCATCCATCTTGGGTCCACATCCATCTACTTTAGTAGGATTGCTCCCACATCTAACACCTCTCAACAAGAAAGTGCCATCTTCACATGTGGCCATACCACCAACTAAAAAGGTGACATGTCAAACCCTCCAAACAACTCCTAAACAGAAATTGTCAACCTCTACTACAACGAAGAGCATAGACCCATTAAAGGGTTCTTATGCTTTGATGTTATGTCAATTTCTGTAGTCATCTAGCATCATCCTCTCACCTATCAAGCCTTACCAACCTCTTAGACCAAAACCACCTTGGTTTGATGACACTAAAATATGCTGGTATCATCGCACACCGAGGCATGACACTGAGCATTGTTACACCCTTAAGGCTGTCATCCATCAACATCTGGAAAAGGACACCCCTCATGTTGAGGCTTCTTCTAACCACATTTTTGACCAACTACCGACACCATCTCATACCTCTCGAACCTCTTCACCTAAATCAGGATCCCCATACAAGACTATGGTCCCTCAACCACCTCCTCAAACTTTATTCAAAATCAACATTGTTAGTGTGGCTACCAGGCCCCAAACTATGAAGAATAAAGGAAAAGACCAAACTTCTACACTTTTGACATATCCATTATTTGTCAAGACCTCTCAACCAACACAACCCAAGATTTTTATCTTGGACATGTCTCGACCATCATCACTGGGGAAAATTCCTCCTAACCTCACTAGTCCACATGATGCTTGGTATAAGTAACTCGTGGACTGCTTGACATATTCTATCATCCCTCCTAAACTCTCTAGTAATAGATGGCAAGCTTTTATCAAGAACACTACTTGCTACACCATGTTAGGGGGACTTCTTTACAAACGAGGTCTTGACGGCCTCCTTATCTAATGCCTAACAACCACTGAAACATCCCACATCATCAAACAAGTCCATGACAAGATTTGTGGGGGACATTTCAGCGGTAACTCACTTGCCAAGTGCATCCTCGACGTGGGCTATTATTGGCCCACTCTTCACCAAGATTACAACAACTATGTTTGACGTTGTCCCAAATGCCAACAACATCCTAACCAACTTCACATCCAACATCGACCAAAACATGCCAACAACACATCAACCAACCAAGAATCGACCAAACATCAACCAACCAAACAATGATCAACATGTGACCAATTTGGAACGAAGCAAATGGGACAAGTTTTCTCCTAATTGACTCAGACCTTGCATTATGATGCACAAGCATAGATCAGGGACTTCTCGTCTGTCCTCTCTCAAAGGTCGACTAGAACCTAAGCCCCTTAATGCCTTGCATCTTTGACTAGTCTACTGTTAGTCAAGTAATTATTCACTTGACGTTTAACTTGAGCTCGATCCCTTAAACAACCTCCCATCATCATCATTCCTATTCCTTTTCAACCCTCAACCCTACAAACATTAGTCAACCCTTTTATAAAGTATGCATGCTTTGTCCTAATAAAAGGGAACCCTCTAAACCTCTATAGTCAAGTCCATGACCAAAAATTTAGTCAACAAAAACATATAAAACTGGGATGCTTACTCTAAGGTCATAAAACTATAAATGTAGACTACTCCCTCGAAGGACAGATGCATAATTGCTGTAATAAATAGATTGCTCCCTTGAAGGACAGCTATTCAAAGACATTTAAACATATAAAGCAAAACTATAGACCACTCCCTCGAAGGATAGCTATGCCTAAAAATCTTGCTACAAACAACACTCTCTCTGAAGCTTCCCACATCAATCAACTTCACAAATGACCATAAAACAAAACAACATCCCCATGTAGACTTCCCGCATTGATCAGTCTACCAAAAAAAAAAAGGTCATGGACTTGACTTATAGTCGTTCTCAGGGTCACCTATAAGAGGGGCAAAGTTGTTCCTGCCAAAAAGGGTTCCCCCATCCATCCATATCATATATCACACCTATCTCCCCAACATACTCAAGGGATTATGAGCTCACTTGATGTCAAGTGATTCAAATACTTCTCTAACACAACCAATGGTCAACGACGTAATGCATGATGAGGCTTTTTGTTTCCAAAAACCTTATCTATGCAATCATTATGGTCCTTGTCAATGATAGAGCAATGCGCCTTTCACTTCTTATACACCTTGGTCACATTCAACAAAATCATTTTCTCAACCATACCCAACCAAACCAAAACATTTTCAGACCACCAACATGACATAGTCTATTTCACATAGTTTCTATGGAAACCAATACACATGGAAACTATCGACCACACAATTTATGTCAAGCATAAACCATTACTTGCTGAAGCATAAATAGACTCATTTCATTTTTAACATACATCCATCACTAATATGGAAAATTGCAAGGGATGAAAGACCATTCAACCAATGTTACAGAATACACCATCACATGGAAAAGGTTGTAACATCATCATACCACTCATCATCTATAACCTAGTCCAAAACCAATTATCAACCACTTTGACTCTTCTCCTGAACTACATTGGTCTGAGGCCCTTCAAACACAAGGGCTATGTAGGCAGCACCCAGTTGACATGACATCTTCTTGGGTTAGCTTGGCCACATCAGTTTGTTCATCTATCTGATGGACAAACCATATTACCTTTAACCATGGCTTAACATGACCAAACCAACCTATCAACCAGCCTGAACTACATTGGTTTGAGGCCCTTCAAACAAGGGCTATATAGGTAGCACTCATATGACATGACATCTTCTGGGGTTAGCTTAGCGACATCCGTTTGTTCGTCTATCTGATGGACAAACCATATTACCTTTAACCATGACTTAACCTCATCCAACCCATCTATAACTGACCCTCCTCCTCCCTTTTAGGGAGAACTACATTGGCCTGAGGCCCTTCCAACAAGGGCTATGTAGGTAGCACTCAGTTGACATGGGGTCTTCTGAGGTTAGCTCGACCATTCCTTCATCCGTCCATCTAATGGACCAACTATCTATCTCGACTCAACTCGACTCATAACCTTGGAGATCGTGACTATCTCCTCAGACCATGACCATTTTTGAGAAAACTTTGCCTTAGTTTTTTTGATTGCATATATGCTACCTCATGAATGGTTAGAAAAATTGTCTGCACACCACATTATGATCCTCATAAGTATTGGATCACGAGCAAGTTGATCCCCACTACTTGTGACATTTTCATATTTTCTGGGAGCACTTCCTAGGCCTAGGATACTTGGAACACGACGACCATTAGAGCTACAACTTGGATCGAATAACCCAATCAGCTATGACTAAATGCTAGGGCCTAATTATTTTGATTTTGGCACTCCTCGACCTTTGATTGCGATAATTTGACCTGACCATCTCGTGAAGTGGTATGCGCATAATCCCAACTATTATAGCATTCACACTCAAACTTCACCATACACATCCACTATCTATCAAATCAATAACTAATATCAGTTTCTCTTCCCTTGACTCTTGCTTTGAGGGGGGATACCTCATCCCATACCTAGGGAAATCAACTCTTATTTTTGTCTTGTAGTTCATTAGAACAACCAACAAGACAAAAAAAAGACCTTATCCCATACCTGGGGCAACTTACTCCTATTTTTATCTTGTAGTTCGTCAAAACAACCAACAAGACAAAAAGGGGCAAATGTAGACACCAAAATTGTGTCTACTCCTTGGTCGACTCCCCCTTGGTCCCCTTGGTCCACTTCTAACACATTTCTAACCCACACACTTATTAATTTAAAATAATAACTTATTTTAAATTAATAACACCTCCCTTGACACCTCACCCTTGGATTCTTCACCCTTGGATACCCTCATTCATTACCCTATGACTAATCATTCCAACTCTCTCACTAATCCCCACGCCTATTAAACCTAACTTCGACCGTTTAACCATGACCATTGAACTCGATAAATGGAGGAATGGGTAAAAGGCTATTTTTAGCCTTTTTACCCATTCTCTAGCTGCCAACATCAGTTACCATTGATTGACGCTGGCAGAATCACTGATGTCGATTGCTTAAAACCAACATGCAAGCTGAATGGAAGACTGATCAATTGACCATTCAATCAAGGGATCAATCAATCAATCACAGCCTGAATCACAGACCTGAAGGCTAATTCTCTAGTTTTTGGTATTTGACCTCTCTCTTTCTCTCTCTCTTAGATGCACACCAAACATCACAGGGTACATGAACTCTGCATCAGTCACTCCACCCCTGATTGAAACATTGCAGGAAGTCTTCTACATTAGCTGCATCAGCAACAGGTCTTCTACAATTCTGGTTCTCTGCTAAGGAGCTAAGTATTCTTCTTTTATGTCATTTCAGTAGCTTAAAATGTATTTAGTTTCTTATTACTCCTTCTAAGCACCATCAACCAGATCCAGCTATCAACCAGGCCAGACCTGACTTTCTTCTTGGAGAGGCTAAGAGGCCTTTCTCCTACCCTTACCCCTTTTTTGACAACCTATCTCTCTACCTTGTCCTTTCTAAGACTCTGTCCACTGTTTTACCATCCTACACAGACCCAGACTCCTTCCAGACCTCTTTATCGACCAGAGACATGTCCAGAACCCATCCAAGGCCATTACCCTGACTGACATCGACCATTTCCTTTATCGACATTGGCAGAATAATTGACATTAGGAACCTTAACCAACAGACGATGGCAGACTAACTGGCATCAGTGACTGTGGGAGGTAGACAATAGAATACAAGTATGCATTACCTTTATTTCTTTTGTTTGGTCTTTCATTATTTCTTTCTAGCAACATTCTCTTTATCAACAAGTGGACTGTCATCCCTCAAGGAAGTCTTTGCACTTCTGGGACCGAGCTTTGCTTGGTAGTCCACCATACATCTATCTAAAAATCTCTTTGTTTGAGTCTCTTTCTTCTACAGGTGTCGTCCTCCATAGCTAAAGAGGAGTCCCTTCAATCGTCTAGATATGGTGCACAAACTTCACCTGGGAATGTACAAACCCTTGACCATTACTTTAGTTTCTTACTTCCTTTGAATTTAGAAAAGCGAAAAATAGTTAGAAACAATTAGATCTAACTCTCTAACCATAAGTTGGAGTTTTGTGGCTTGAACTACAAAAAAATGTTAAGCTTATTAGATCTCATTGATCCTTCCCTCTTCAACCCTCAACTTTATCATAAATTTTAGGACCACACCCCTCTACTTTATTTTTAGTATCATCAATCCAAGCAAAACAAAAGGAAAATTTACCTCTACTACTACCTCTACCACTTGGCAGGCCATTTACATCTGACACCATGATATGTAACACCAAGAAAGTGTCAACAAAACATGTAACTCCTCCACCACCTATAAAAGTTCCACAGAAAATCACCCATGTGACTCCTAAACAAAAGAAGGTGTCTACTCATATTACCACAACAATTGCTAACCCACTCGTAGGCCATCAAAGATATTTCTTACATTAGTTGTTTCAATCTTCCATAATAACTCTTCCTCCCATTAATACTTATAGTCCTCTTAGACTGAAGCCATCTTGATTTAATGATACATAAGTGTGTCTATATTATAGTTCACCTAGATACGATAATAAAAGTTTTAAAGCTCTCACAATAATCATTTAGAAACACTTTGATGTCAACACTCTCTTTGTTGATACTCCCATTAACCTTCCTACTATTCCACCTCTAGCATCCATAATGCCTCATACTGTTCCACCTGAATTTAAACCCAAATATGTTGTTATACCCCCTTTTCCACCTCCTTAATCTATGTTTTAGATCAACGTAGTTCATGTGGCCACACGATCACATAATCAAAAGGATAAAGGTAAGGAAAAGGTTGTTTCTCATTGGGCTCATCCCTTTTCCAAAGACACTCATCTAAATCCGAAGATTTACATCTTGGGTGTCTCAAAACCAATGTCTTTAGATGTTATTCAAAGCTCAATGGTGAAACAAGTTCAATAAACTTTTATAAAAATTTCCTTATATGAGTTAATCCAAAACTCACCCCAACATCATTAAACTTTGATTAGTGCCTTGCAATTAGTTGAGGTATAACCTGATGATCCCTAACCTCTTATAGCTTTAGTCAACTCTCTTAATTCCATCTTGATTTCTTTTAGTGATTCAAAAATTCCACTTCAACACCTTGAAGATCAAGATTATGCTCTTTTTATTACTGCATATATCAATCAAACTCATGTCAAAAGAGTCATGATTAATGAGGGATCTAGTATTAATATTATCTCCATCTATGCCTATAGACAACTATCTCTTCTTGATAATTGCATGTCTCAAACTGACATGGTGATCCACTCCTTTAAAGATACCATAACTACTATGATGGGCATTATTGTCTTACATATCTGTGTAGGTCCTTTCACAATTCTTGATCCCTTCTATGTTGTAGAAGGAGAGTTCTAATATAACATACTACTTGGATGACCTTAGATACATGCTATGGTATGTGTGCCCTCAACTTTGCATCATTGTGTCAAGTTTGAGTACAATGGGCAAGTGCATGTTATACCCACTGACCCACCTCTATTTAAAACATGAAACATGACTTATAGTCCCAATGATGTTCTCATTATATTAAAGACATGATCTTATTGACATGATACTTCTGAAGCTTCTGCAAGTTTCACTACCCTAGTTACATAGATACTGGCAACACAAATTCCTGAAAAGATCCCATGGAGGAAACTTTCAAGCATTTGTCACTCAGAGAATATCATTTATTGACACTCGACATGTTTCATACTTCAAAAGAGTATGGAAATCTTCATATTCACCCAAATTATGATCCCTGTATTAGGATGGTCATCCCTTATAGGCCCCCTAACATTCAAACTAATTTCACATATGGGGGAATTGATTAGGCTCTAGCTATTGGCAATCCATCCTCTTCACCACAACCATTTACCTATGAGTTCTCTTTCCTGAGAAAGCCTAATTTCACTCACACCTATCTTTATAAGTGTGCCTAGAAAGGATTTAGTTTGGGTAGTTATGAGCAGGGTGTTCATATGCCCATTGAATATACCACTAGCAAAACCATTAAAAATGCCAAAAAGAGGCATAAAGTGGGTTATGACGAACCAAATAAACTCACCAAAACTTCCCATGTACCAATTATTGAAGAGTCAATCTCTCATTCTCCACCTTCTTCTCCACCATCACCTACCAAATCAGAGGTATTTATACCTCCTATTATTTTTTTTTAATAAATACCATCCATTTGGGGCCTCTCACCTATTACCAAGGTAAGGAAACAAGGTCCTTTCCTCTCATTCATCTTTAAATGATTGATGAAGACTCTCCCACTATTAACACTATGCAATGTCAAGATGAAGATGCTATTATCACATACACAGATGTAAATGATTCTTATATCCAAGGATCACTCCCATCTAAAACATAAGCTATGTTAAATAAATCAACCATTGACATCAATTTTCCCTCTCATGATAACCCCTATGTCTTTAAGATTGGCAAATCTTTGGATTCCTCTAAGTAAGATAATTATGCCACATTTATTAATAACCATAGCAAAGGCTTTGCTTGGTCTTATAATGACATGTTTGGTATTGACCCCTCTATTGTCACCCATAACATTGTCACCAATCGAGATGTTAAACCTGTTAAGCAGAAGCTTTGAAAAATGCATCGTCATATTTCTCTCCTTGTCAAAGAAGATCTCCAACACCTACTTTTTATTTAAGTTTATCCAACCCATCAACTACCCATAATGGGTTTCCAATATTGTTCCTATCACAAAAGTGATTGGAGGAATCCACATTTTCACTGTCTACTATGACTTAAACCTTGCTTATCCAAAATATGACGTCCCATTTCCAAGTATCAACCGACTTATTGATCTAACAACTAGCCATGAGATGCTATTACTTATGGATGGGTTCTCAAGATATAATCAAATCTTAGTTTCTCCCAAGGATCAACACAAGACAACTTTCATTACCCCATGGGGGAATTTTTATTATTAGGTCATGTTATTTGGTCTGAAGAATGCTAGTGCCACCTACCAATGTGCCATGACTTACATTTTCCATAATCGCCTACACAAAATTATGGAAGACTACATGGATGACTTATAAAGTCTAAACTTTGTCAAGATCACTTGATGATTCTCAAAATCTTATTCACTCATCTCTTCCAATATAACATTTGACTAAACCCAAAGAAATGTGTCTTTGATGTCCTTTCTGGTAAGCTCTTAGGCTTTATCATTTATCTTCATGGTATTGAAGTTGATCCTAATAAGGTTCAAGTGATATTAGAGATGCCTCCACCTACTAATATCAAATAACTCTATAGCCTATAAGGCAAGCTTTAGTCAATCTACCACTTCATCTCCTAGTTGTTAGATCATTGCCAACCCTTTCACCATCTCCTCAAAAAAGATGTCTCCTTCCATTGGAATACAAATTGATAGGAAGCCTTTGATGTACTCAAACAATATCTCCTTTCTCCACTAGTTCTTATTCCACCTAAAGAAAATTAGCCTTTCTACCTTTACATCTCTGTAACATACCATTCTCTGGGTGCTATTATTGCACATCATGATGATCACCATCGAGAATAAGTGGTTTACTACATAAGGCACATACTTATTGATTATGAAACTTGATATGCCCATATAGAAAAGCTTTACCTTGCATTGGTCTTTATAGCCTCTAATCTCCACTATTACCTCTTAAATCACAAAACCTATGTGGTCACCTATATTGATCCCCTCAAATACATGCATTTTAGGCCATATCATAACCAATGTGTAGCTCGATGGCTCAAGCTTCTTTCTAAATTTAACTTAGATTTTATTCAACAAAAGTCTATCAAGGGGTAAATGATCACTGACCAGTTAGCTTCCACCCCTTTCCTAGATAACCAACCTTCAAACCTTGAATTCCCTGATGAATCCATCTTAATGCTCTCCACTGATGACATCTCCTATCAAATGATGATGTTATTTGATAGTTCTAAATGTCAACACAGTGGGGGTGTAGGGGTCATTATTATTCTTCTAGATGGTGAGCCTATGCCTTTATCATTTAAACTAGATTTTGAATGTACTAACAATATGGCTGAATATGAGACTTTGATCTTAGGGATTCAAACATATATCTTCTTGGGTATCAAATCAATAACTATTTTTTGTGACTCTTAGCTAGTTTTTAATTAGGTTAATGGTTCCTACCTATGTAAAAATGAAATTTTATAGTCATATAAACATCATGTAGATATGTTATTGGGATCATTCAACTCCTATCTCTTATAAACTATTCCTTGATCTACAAACAAGTTAGATGACACAATGGCTTCACTTTCTTCACATATACACTCTTCCTCAAAAATATATGTTAATATTCATCACTTGACATTGCCCTCCTATGTATCAACTAACATCCTTTTTATCAAAAATGTAACATACAACCCACATGACTTATGGTACAAGCAACTCACAAATTATCTTTCCTTTTCTATTACCCCTTTTGATCTCTCCAATAATGGGAGATGTGCTTTCATAAAATGTGCCACTTGTTACACTATGTTAGGGGGACTTCTCTACAAGTGAGTTTTTGATGGTCTCCTCCTTAGATGCCTCACTAGTACTGAGACTCCCTTCACTATTAAGGAAGTCCATGATGGAATTTATGGTGGACATTTCAATGGTCACACAGTTGCCAATTGTATCTTTCAACTTGGCTATTATTAGCCAACACTCCATCAAGACTATGGTGATTACGTTTAGTGTTGTGTCAACTATCAATAACATGCTAACCTCCTTCACGTTCTAAGTCATGCATTACAAGTCACCAAAGACTTCTATCCCTTCTCCCAATGGGGATTGGATATAATTAGTGACATTAACCCTCACTCATCTCTTCATCACCATTTTATCATTATTGCCACTGAATACTTCAAGTGGGTCGAGGCCATTCCTCTCATCTCCACTAAGGTTTCCAAAATTATTTACTTTATCAACTATCACATCATCTATCATTTTGGTATCCCCCATAAAATTATAATAGATAACAACAAATATTTTAAAAATAAGACTTTCCAATATCTTTGTGACACCTTTGGAATCAAATTAAGCTTCTCATTGCCATACTATCCACAAGTAAATGGATAGGTAGAAGCTTCTAATAAAACATTGGTCAAAATCCTCATGAAGGTAGTCAATGATATGGGTAAGGATTGACACATGCACATTCTCTTTGCTTTATGGGCTTACTGCATTAGCATTCAAACCCCTATGGGTGCTATACCTTTTTCCTTGGTCTATGGGATGGAGGCCATTTTGCCTCTTGAGGTTTCTATTCCTTCTCTTTGCATCTCTATACAAGACATACTTACTAATGATGACTTTCACTAAGAATATTTGGCTCAACTCGAGTTGCTTGATGAGCATTGTTTCATAACCCTCAACCACCTCCAAATCTATCAAGAGTGTATCAAACATGCTTATAATAAAAACCTTAGGAAGTGAGATTTAAATATTAGAGATCTCATCTTAAAATAAAATCAATATGTGATTAACATGGAGAAAATCAAACAGGGTAAGTTTGCTCCTAATTGGCTTGGACCCTACATCATAACTCACAAGTATGGCTCAAGAACTTATCACTTGTCTTCTCTTGAAGGAAAGCCAGAACCTGAGCCTTTAAATGCTTTTCACCTATGACCATTCTTTTATTAATCAAGTGATGCTTCACCTTATGTTTAACTTGAGCTCATCCCTTGATCAACCATATTGCATTTATCTTCCTTCCTCTTAACCCTTACTCCTACACACTTAGTTAATCTATGAAGTCCTATGGTTTTGCCCTCAAAGTGGAAAACCCCTAAGCCTCTATAGTCTTGTCCATGACTAAAGTACAAAAAATGGGATATGTAGACAAGTTATAATATCTCAGGTCCTGATTCTCAACATAGACTACTCCCTTGAAGGACACTTGTGTACCTTCTCTTTGATATTATCAATAGACTACTCCCTTGAAGGATAGATATTAAAACTCAAAACCAAATGCTTAGAACACTCCATTGAAGGATGGCTAGGCCAAGATTTGTTATCAAGGCAAATAAATAAATAAATAAAATAGAGCTTCTCATCTTGATCAGCTTCATATGGCCTCAACACAAACAAAATCCCATTGTAGGTTTCCTGCATTGATCAAATTACGCAAAAAAACAAAAACAAAACAAAGATTTAAGTCATGGAATTGCCTATAGTATCTCTTGGGTCACCCACAATAGGGGCATACCATCCCCACTTCTAAGGTTACACTACCCAAACACTCACTCATTTTACACATTTCCCCTCATACTCTTTCAAGGGACCTTGAACTCACTTAACACAAGGTGAACACGATGCTTCTCTAACAAACAAAATGGTCAAATGACGTAAAGCATGAAAGAGGCTCATATTCTTGAGCCTATTTATGTTATAATTATGTTATTTGCTAGTACACAAGCATCCTACCTCTTTATTTCCCATCCCAATCACATGTTAATCTCTTTGCTGAGATAAAAATTTCATATAATCACTATCAAGCCAACTCAATTTATTTTAAGCATACACCATCATAAATATGGAAAAATGCTAAGATGAAGCTAACAAATCAACTACGCATATACCATCACACATATGGGAAATGATAGTCTACCTAAACTAACATGCTCAAAATTAACATAATATAAACATCCACATCAACATCATCATCACTATCAAAATAAATGCATCTCAAAATAATAATAATGAATATACATATATACATGAAACATGAATGTACATTAATAAATCATAACAATATCATCTCTCCCTCAAAATATACATCTCTCATCTTCAGTTCACAGGCTGGTGTGTATACAAAATATATAATAATAGCAAAATTTGGTGCTCAAAATCCTCCAGGCTATACTTGTGGTCATGAAGAAGTAGTTTCATCACCACTCTCTACTTGTCTTCATCTATGTGAGCTAGAATTCATGGCATATGTCACTGATCTCTCCTCTCTAAACTCAGAATACCTCTAAATCTATCAGAACTCACTGATGGCCCACTCATAATAAGAAATCTCATCAAGGATAGTGTTGTACCTCACTAGAGATATAGTCTATGACAGTCCCATCATACCTACTAAAGGCCACTATACTAGTCCCTGTGGTGGTGGAGGAGTAGCTTGATTTGCTACTCTCAAACTATCCCTCTCAACTATCAGTGCAATAACTTGACCCTGTAATACCTTGACTTGGCCCTATAATGCCCTAACCTAGCCTTGTAATGTCACCACCTATCCCTGTAAAACCAATACCTATGCCTAAGCTACATCTCAGGCCTACACTATCACATCTTAGGCCTGTATTGCTATATCCTATGCCTACATCACTACATCTTAGGCTTATATGACTACATCTCTCTCTTTCTCTCATCACTCCTTATAAATATGGTGGTAGCCTCCTAACTTGAACCATGGGATACAAACCTATCCACCACACAAGATATGTCATTGTGCATCTAGGATCCACTACACCCAGGCCTATTGGTAGCTCCTCAAAATTTGGACCATATATCTCATAGTGAAAGGGCAGGGGCACCTCTATATCATCCCTCTTATATCAAGGAAAGGTAGGAGGTACATACTATAACAAGTTGAACTATCTCCTGATCTATGCCATGGGTATCATCTCTAGCTCTATGGCTCATCTCCATCTAACCCATAATGTGCTCTATAAACCAACAAGCTACTCTACCTATCCTTTGAGTGTAGGGTATGTTAAGTAGGTCCACCAAACAATATATATAGGGATCAATACCTCTATCATACACCTATAATGATCAATATCTTGCACTATGCTATCTACTTGGGTTTGGGCCATACCATCTCTCCATCATCTAAAACTAACCCTAAAACTAGCTACAATCATGGTAAGTAATACCAATGGTTATGTCACCATGATAAGATCATATGCACAAAAATTAAGTAAATTCCTAAAACACAAATTGTATTGTCATTATAGTCTCAACTTGCATAGCTCTCTATATAACTATGCCAAACAAGCTAATCCCCATGCAAATACGATATGCTATTAAATCATCTATGCTAGAACACCTCTCAATACAATAGGAAATCCCCCACCATCTACATTTGTTAGTGCATACATTTTAATCCCTATCATCATCAAGAGCTCAATTGATGTTGCTCCTCATTAGTAGTGTATAATATCTCGTAGGCAAAGCTTGTTGAATGATAAGTTGCCTCATTAGCATGCTCTCTAAACAATGTAACCATGTGAATATCATGCTCTTCTCTTGAACATGTGAAGAGATCCTCACCCTAGAGTGACATCTATAAAATCTTATACACATCCTCTTGTGTTACTATCAACTCTCTAGTTGGTAAATGGAAGGTGTTGGTGGTGTCATCCCACCTCTCGATCAATGCTATCATCAAACTAACATCATGTGTAACTCTAAAATATGGTCACACTCCTCCTAAACATATGGTTACCATGTGCTCCCACTGATCTAGGGTGACATACCTCCTCATCCACATTAGTAGAATCGATAGTCGATCTCCTAGTATCAAATCCTACCTAGCTCGCATCCATACACACAAACCTCAATTCACATAGTTTTCAATATAACTTACCATCACTTTTTTCCCTTCTCTAAGAGAACTATATTGACCCGAGGCCCTCAACCAGGCTATGTAGGTAGTACTCAGTTGACAAGGGGTCTTTTGAGGTTAGCTCAGCCATATACCCACCTAACTATCTAACCTACTCTCCCATCTCCACCCTAGGCCTCACTACCTCTCTCTCCATCTTATGCCTAACTACCTATCATAACTCTAGGCCCCATGGCTTATCTCCTAGACCCTCAACCCTATGACCTATATTTTAAGTCCTAGGTCCCCTAACCTATTTCAACCTACCTTTTTTTAACCATTTCCCTTAACACACTTTTAACCATACCTTAGGTCTTTTTCCCTATGCACTGGGAGAACTACATTGGATTGAGGCCCTCAACTAGGCTATGTAGGTATTTCTTAGTCAACATGGGGTCTTTTGAGGTTATCTCAGCCATATACCCATATACCCATCTAACTATCTAACCTAATTTTTGATCTCTACCCTAGGCCTCTTTTCCTCTCTCTCCACCCTAGGCCCAACTACCTATCACAACTTTAGGCCCCACAACTTATATCCCAAACCCTCAACCCTATGACCTATCTTTTAAGCCCTAGGTCCCCTGACCTATTTCAACTTATCTTTTCTTAAACATTTACCTTAACACAATTTTAACCATACCTTAGATATTTTTCCCTATACACTGGGAGAACTACATTGGCCTAAGGCCCTCAACTAAGCTATGTAGGTAACACTCAGATGACATGAGATCTTCTAAGGCTAGCTAAACCATTAGGCTCATTGACTACTTCAATTAGGGATCCAAAATTGATTTTTTCTCCTATTTTAGGTGTTTCAAGGTTACCAATATTAGTTTTGTATGCTCATATTGACATTTGGTAACAACCAACGTTAGTAGACCCCACTGACATCGGCACCATGTTGGTCAATGTCGACAGACCCCACCAACATCAGCACCATGTCAGTGAATGTTGATGGACCCCACTAACATCAAAGAGTGGTTTGTTCGTAGGGTCAAACAAACCATCCCCCACTTTTTAAGTTTTTTCTATAACCTACCCCCAAATCCCTCCCAAATTAACCTAAACATACCCCACCCCATTTCCTACCATCTACCCAAATTTTAAATTTAGCCTAAAAAGCCAAATTAAAAAACATAACTTCAAAATTAAATTATAGAGGCTCTTACCTCATCTCTTCATCTCCTCTAAGCTAGAATAGTTAGTCCTTGTAGTGACATGCCTCCTATTGGGTCCCCTCCTAGCTCTACCATCTCACTCATAATCAGAGCTATTTTTCTCTCCAATCAAATGTTGTAAATGAGTTCTGGCGGGCTGTTGAACCCCTTTTTATCGGGTTTGGTCACCCATCAATGTTAGCATGTTTAACCTAAGTTGTCAACATATACATTATTTCCTATCAACATCAATGACATAACTAACATTAGCACCATTAAACTAGAGTTTTGAACAACCACAACCCTTTAGAATCTACCCTTAATCTAGGGTAAATTAGAGATCACGTATATCTCCCTAACCATGGAAACCAACTTGGAGATCACATATATCTTCCCAATCATGACAACCAACCTTAGAGATCACTTAAATCTCCATGCACAATGACTTTGGTCAGATATCATGAATATTTCTTTGATCATTAACCCTTTTAAACCAACCTATCATTACTTGTCTCGACCACTTATGCTACCTTGTTATAGTTGGTTATTGTACACATACATGTATATTAGGTGTTTTGGATCATAACCAAGCTAGTCATGTCACCTATAACCTTTTGTGTTTACCAAGGGCACTTCCTACTTTGGAAACTCAACATATATAGACCATTAGAGCTACAACTTTGATTGTTTTGACCTTATCAGCCATCACTTATAAGCTATGATTTGGTTATTTCTATTTGAGTCCTCCTTAACTTTACTTATTCTTGATTTTATATAATATAACTTGTAGTAGTATATGTGTTAAACATGATACCATATTCTCACTCAACATTTACTTACCCAATTTACTTCTTATCAAACTAGTAATCGATTCTAGTTTCTCCTCCATTGGTTCTCATTTTGAGGGGGGTACCTCATCCAATACTTGGAGCATCCAACTCTTATTTTTGTCTTGCAACTTGTCAGTGAATATTATAAGATAAAAAAGGACAAATGTAGACACCAAAATTACATCACACACTTATGTAACTCCCTATGTCAAAACCCCCCTTGAGTTCCTTTTTAATAATAATAACTAGCCTTCCTAACCCATACTTTTACCCCTCACATATTTAATTAATTTAAAATATTTAATTAAGTTAACTAAAAATTACTTATGCCACCTTACCTAGCCACCTCATCCTAAGACTAATTCTTACCCTTTGAGTCACCTTAAGACGTAGTCCCCTAATCCTAACTACCCATGACTTGTTCTTACCCCAAAAATAAATTCCTAACTAACTACATCCTTCTTAACCTCCCATTTCTACTATTTCCTAATGGATACCACACTTGGCATGAGAAAGAATAGAAAATATGCTAAAAATATCCCTTTTACCTATTCTCATGCAACCAAGGTCAGTCAACCCATGACCAACGTTGGTGGGACCACTGACATCAGTTAATCCAAATTCCAAACTAATGTTTAGGTTAGTAAAAATCAAGAAAACTAAATTATTTGCATACAAGATTTTGACATTCAACTTTTTACATTCAAGGTTACTATTACTCTACACAAATCAATCCAAATCAAGAATTGATATACTACACAGAGCTTAGATTCTTTTGAACTAGTGGCACATGCTTGTCTTTCTATTCACCTATTAATTCAACATGCCTCACTAGATCCATCTATCTGGCACCCATAGTTCATCCATTTCATCAGCTAGGTATATCTCTATTTTTTGGTAATTCCTTTAAAATAGTCACTTCATAGTTACTTTACATTATACTATTTATCATTTCACAATCATCTTGACTCTCCTCATGGAGGGGTTGTAAAAATACTTCACTTATTTTCCTCTACTCCAAACATACAAACCTTTTGTTTAGACCCACTTGAGTCTTACACATTCCCTTAAAAATCTTTCCAAACTCATAAAACTGACCAACATCCACCTCCCAAATTAAAAAACTTTCCTGTAACCCCCTTAGACCTACTACCCCTACCAACATTAGTCACATAACCCATGTTAGTCATATAATTGACGTCAACCATACCTACTTATTGATATCAATAGCCTAACTAATGTCAATGACTGTGGATTTCCACTGACCTCCTTAAACCTACCTCAACCACCTCCAAAAACATCAATAACTCACATTATCTATACTGTGTCACCTCTTGCTACACTCAAACTGTAAGAATAGTACAAAAATCTCTTTCTTACTCTCTCTTTCATTTTTTTATTCAATACCAATTTTATTTCAAAAAGTGGACTATCATACCTAAGGAAGTTT
The DNA here is from genome assembly GCA_037957365.1 of Torreya grandis. NCBI lineage: Eukaryota > Viridiplantae > Streptophyta > Pinopsida > Cupressales > Taxaceae > Torreya > Torreya grandis. The sequence continues at coordinate 1,027,767 of JARHVA010001656.1, forward strand.
GATACTTCCAAGAACAAGCACCTATAATGGTAGCCCACTCATTTATTTGCTAACAAATATTTTTGGTGGTAATACTTTCTTATTCACAGGTATTCCTCCCCAATGAAAGAGGAGCGCTCAACATCGTCTAGATATGATGCATAACCAATCTAGATTCTCTATAGTCTCTAATCCCTACCTTTCATCCCTATTTCTCCTTAAACATCAAATAGATTCAAAATTTAGTGAAACAATTATTACCAACACTGACCCACTCAACTATATGCACTCCAAGCCATACCAAAATTAGTGTATGGCTAAGAGGCTTATGCTTCTCATCGAGTTTAATCTTGAGTTTCTTCAACAAAAATACATTAATGGGTAGGTCATCATTGACCAATTGGCTAAAGCTCCCCTCTTGAATAACCAACCCATTCCATTGACCTTTCTAGATGAGTCCATTATGACTCTTTTTCAAGAATTCCCCTTACCAAATGACCATATTCTTTGACAGCTCTAAATGCCAACATGGTGGGGGTGTGGACATAGTTATTATTCCCATTCATAGAGAACCTCTTCTACTTTCCTTTGAACTCAACTTTGAATGTACTAACAACATAGAAGAATATGAATCTTTGGTCATTGGTCTCCAAACCACTCTCACCTTGGGAATCAAAACCATTTCTATCTTTGTTGACTCCCAACTCATGATCAACCAAGTCAATGGGTCCTATAAATGTAAGAATGATATTTTGCAAAAGTATAAGCTTGTTGATAAACTATTGACATATTTTGAATGTTATCAAATGCAGTTAGTACCTATTGAATCTAAAATATTTATCACCATCCATCACTTTATTAGGCCTTCATATATCAGTTTAAACCATCTTACCATTTGTACTATGGAGGCATCTTCTTCAGACATCTAGTATGACCAAACTTTTAACTACCTTAACCTTGGCATCATTCCACCCAACCTCTCAAAGAATGCCTGAAAGGCCTTCATTCAGGGTACCTCTCATAATACCATATTGGGGGGAATCCTTTACAAATGTGGCTTTGACAACCTTCTACTCCATTATCTATGGAGTCATGAGATTTCTCACACTATTAATGAAACTCATGATGGAGTCTATGGGGGGCACTTTAGTGACCTCACTGTCACTAAAAGGGTATTGTGTCTTGGCTGCTACTGGCCTACCCTAAATTAGGACTACTATGACTATGTAAAGAAGTGTGTTAAATGTCAACAACATGTTAACTTGCATCACACACTCGCTCAAAAACTTTAGGTATCTAGAGATTATTGTCCCTTCTCATAGTGGGGGCTTGATATCATTGGAGAAATCAATCCTCACTCATCTCAATGACACTAATTTATCATCACTACTACTAAATATTTCACTAAATGGGTGGAAGCCATTCCCCTTATCTCAATCAAAGTTAAACTAATTATTAATTTCATTAATCACCATATCATTTGTCATTTTGGCATCCCTCACAAAATCATAACTAATAATGGTAGATCCTTCAAAAATAAGAAAGTTTAAACCCTCTTTGATGCTTTTGGCATCAAGCTCATTTATCCCTCACCTTATCATCTATAGGCCAATGGATAGGTAGAAGCCTCCAACAAAAACCCTCATCAAAATGCTAACCAAAGTTGTAAGTGCTTTGGGTTGAGAATGGTACTTTCACATCCCATTCTCTTTGTGGGCATATCACACTAGCATCTGAACCTCCACAGGTGTTACATGTTTTTCCCTAGTCTTTAGTGCCAACGTTGTCTTACCTCTTGAAGTCTAGATCCTTTCACTTCACATATCCTTGTAAGACATCATTTCTAATGATGATTATCATCAAGAACACCTCACATGCTTTGATTTACTCGATGAGCATCACCTTGTTAATTTTAACCATCTTCAAATCTACCAATAGCGTATCACCCATGCTTATAACAAACATATAAAGGAATGAGAGTTCAATAGTGGAGACATCATACTTAAAGAAAACCAACATGTAACAAATATGGAGAAAAGCAAAAAAATCAAGTTTGCTTTCAATTGGATTGGGCCCTATATCATCACCCATAAGTATAGATCAGGATCTTTTCACTTGTCCTCTCTTGAAGGAAAACTAAAACCTGAGTCTCTTAACACTTTGCATTTGCATCTTTTCTACTATTAAGGAAGATATGATAAACCTTGTTGTCTAACTTAAGCTCATCCCTTGGTTTATGAGCTTCTCACCTCCCTTACCCTATTAGCCTATTCCTCTTGGGAACATGTGATTATATTAGACCCATTAGATTATTTATCATACATATAGCCTAATATTAAACATGGGTACCACAACTCTACCCATGACATAGTTCTCATGGATACTTTTTATCTCTAACTAGATGGAATCCCATGGTCACTTTATTCCCAAAACCACTTTCCATTACCTCACAACCACCTTTTGTGGTAAAAATATTACCCCTATACAGGTCAACCTCTATGCTTGGATAGATGGGTCCATGTATAAAATAACATTTAAATATTCTACATGGGATATAAAATATTATTTAGGTCCATTTTCTTTAAGAAAAACTACTCTCTTGAAGTATGACTACCAAATACAATCAAAATAGATAGATTGATCCCTTAAAGGACAACTATCAAATACTTATTCATACTTAGACCACTTAATCAAATGATGGCTAATCCAAAATTTCAAAAATAATCTATTCATACAAGCCATAATTGGCTCAATCAATGTAATTTTAAGCTTCTCGTATTGATCAATTTCACTCTTTTCATAAAAGCAAGAAATAAATGACCCTCATTTAAAGAAATTTATCCCATAAAAGGGTCGTAATTGATTCTCTCATAAAAAATATATTTTTAGGCTTCCTGCATCAATAAATGTACATGAAATTTATCTCTCTCTCTCTCTTAGGGCCCACTAGTATAATAACCTAATGTTGAATCCACCTATATGAAATTGCACATCTTCTCTATCATCCCCATATAAGTACTCCATGCACTCATAAATTTCCTCACTCTCTATGTGGTAGATAGGGTCTCTATAGATAGGTAAGCACATGATCCAATGCACATCCTCTAATATGATGCTCATCTCCCCCATCAGTAGCTAGAATATGTTAATTATTGGGTCCCATCTCTTAATGAGGGTGACTATCATTATGACATCTATAGGAAGGTACTGCCAGTGGTGCATTACTCTAAAACCAACTACCTCTATGTGTCTCCAATCCTCTACTGACATAGCATCTCACACTTATACAAAGTCTTGGGCACTTGATCCCATAGCTTTATCTACTCTTAAGCTTGTAAGACAATCATACCATGAATTAATCACTCCCTCTCCCTATTCACATGATGACTATTAATCACTAGCATACTTACTCATAATATCCCATCTTTCCTAAACTATAAATAATAATTTCAACCCTTCATAGGTTTCATGCACCTCACCCATTTGATCCTAATCACTCATCCTCTCTTTCTAGAAATGGTTATTTACACACCCGCCTACCTCTCATCTCTATCCAAACATTATTCTTCTATTTTCACTTATACCTATCTACACCCTAACCATATTTTCTCCCCTAATATGGTGTTTACCTCTGTAATAATCATATATCAATGCCTAAATTACATACATCTCATCTCTAAAAATAACGCAACTATAAAACCAAACACAATACACTTGGCATTTAAACCCATCTATACAACTACATTGTTTATTAATCAATTAAATCAAAAATACCCCCTACCCTCATTATTTTTCCCACCCTAAAATCCCTTATTCCTTGCTTGACGATGGATCCCCCAATAGTTGATAGTCTCTTTGGGGAATTTTTACTCTTTGGGTTGACCATCATCGATCGGGTCAACCACTGAGAGCCATTGTTAGGTAACCATTGACGATGAGCCTCGATCCCCTAATCTCCCCAACAATAACCTAAAATACCCTATAGCTCCCTTCCCACCATTTTTTAATTCCCCCTAAACCCCTACATACCCCTTACCACTCTTAAATTCTACCACATTCCCCTATACTATCATACACCCTCAAAACCCTAGCAAAAACAAACCCTACATAATATTTTACTAGCATAATCTATCACTAACATGCATTCATATCCATTTTCTCTATCTTATTTTCATAGTTTATCATCCATATCAATTTAAAAATAGAACTAACCTCATTTCATGATTGGTGGTGACATCTTTATCTATGCCCAGCCACTTGACCATGAGTATCTCTAGCATCCATCTCAACCCCACTCAATCACTCACAAGCACAACTCATTTTTACACCTCGATGCACTTTTTGACACTCACACACACTTTTATACATAATGCTTAGATAGAATAAAACCCCAAATCACCAAATTTGCAAATGAGGACAAGTGTTTGACCATTTACATTTTTATCATGGTTTTAGTTTTTTCCCAATCATTACCACTTGCCTAAATCATCAATGGTTGACCCTAAACATCATTAATTATATAAACCTTGATAGTTAAACCTAACTATTGATAGTTACCTAATAATTTTTAGTTATCCCTAACCATTGATGGTTAGGGTTATCATTTATTTACTTCCTTTCTCATCCTTTTCTACCTAAACTAAACCTTGTCGCACATCCAAATAGGGTAACCCATTTATTTCCACACCTTGACCTATTTGAGAGTCACCCTCTCCCTCAACCCAACCAAGAACTACATTAGGCCTAAAGTCCATTTTGGATCTACTATCCATGAGACTATGTAGGTAGTGTCCTCTTATCTAGCATATTAGAAGTCAGATTGGCCACTCCTTACCCAACTAACCACCCATCCATTCACCCCCATCTATTTTGATGATGACATCTTTTTAAAACCTACCTATTCACATACCTTGCAATGACCTTTCTTTGGTCATTATTAACCAGCTTGACTAATTTTTTCCTTGTTAAACTTTTTCCTTATGCACCACCTTGTGTGTGACCCAACCATTTGTATTTTTCTCAAGAGCACTTCCTACCCTAGGTACCTAAGCAAACACTGCCTTTCTTGGGAGATTTGATATGAGTAACCTGATTAGCTATGACTAACATTGGGGATTAGTTACCTTAGCACTTATCCTAGCTTATTATTATCAACATTGGCAACTTTAGTCTTTACATGATTTTGACTATCACATTTAGTCATTTTTTGTGCACGTATTAGAATTTAAAATGATAGCACCTTTTTAGTCAGCCACCTCATGACTTCTATTTTACCTTTTATGCAACCATGACCTGATTTTAGTGTTACCTCATCAACTCTTGGTTTGAGGGGGAAATACCCTCCTCCCATACTCAAGTAAACCAAATCTTAGCTAGTCAACACTTTATTTTTGTTTTACAACTTAATTGACATAAAACCACACAATAAAGAGGGGCAAAATGTAAACACTCAAAGATGTCCCCTCAACTAGTTTTCAATGTCACATCACATTGGAGCTATCCTTGACCTTAGTTAGATATTCAATTAGTTAACTCACCTCTAAAATAACTTAATACACCTAGAAATCCTTTTCTAAACATTTTAAAACATCAACTTAGACCTATTTTAAACCTTTTTATCCTTAAGGGTCGACTGTCGATGGATAGCCTAACTGTCGATGGTTAGCTTGACCATCAATGGTCAGGTGCTCAAATTTATAACATAAAAACATACAACTATAAGCTAGGCATGCATAGGCAAAATGTAAACTTTCTCATGCACACCTTATAACTTTCCTTGCCTTCAAATTGACATCTCTATCTTGACACAAGTTAGTAACTTTCTCTTACATTACTTAGTAGTTTTGTGCTATAAATGCAAGGCTATTAGAGGAGATGAGGATCCAAAAAATTTGCATCTAGGCTCTTTTTTTTCTTTGTGAAAGCATCCAAGACCCTAAAACTTTGTCCACTTGAATTTTAAAGATGAGTACTATTATGCTTCCCAACTTCTTTCAGGTTTCAACTATCACCTACTTGGCATCACATAGGTATCATTCTTTTTTTTTTAGTGTTTCATTTCTTCATCAAGTTTTTTTTATTTTTATCAATTCACTTGCCCATCATTACTTACTTTTAGAAACCATATTTCACTTCTTAAACATTAGTCACATTCCCTCAACTCCATGTCAACATATTACCTAATTTATATAGATAATAGTATCTGGTTACTATAACCGTTGGTGGTTATAACAACTATCACCGATCATCTAACCATTAATGGTCAGGACAACTGTAACTAGTCACCCTGACCATCAATGATCATCTATTAGGTAAAATAATAATTTGTTATTTTAGACCTCCTCACACATCACCAAACCTTCTTTTAGCTTCTAAACTATTTATAGACCCCACTCAGATCCTTTGAACCTGACTTTGATACACTTATGCATGGTATTGACCCACCATGATACATTTTCTATTAAACATGTATATTATTTATTTTCTTGTATAAGCATTTATGTTCTTATCAATTTATCATCTTTCATTTCTATTTTTAAAATATTTTTATCATTAGGGGAGTAGATTGACAACCATCTAAGGGAGCTTTTGCTTATTGGATCTAGCATGTTGCTAGGTAGTCCACCCTTCATAATCATCTAACAAACAAGTGGGTTTAATGCAATCTTATTGTAGGTAGTCCTTCCTCACCAAAAAAGAGCTCTCACTTTGTTTGGTCATCAATGAGTGCCAAATTTAACTAGGTATACACCCTTCATCTATTGTTTCTCTCATTTTTATTGAAATTTAGAAGTAGAGTTAGAAATAGTAGGAAATAGAGGTGACTCATATAAAAGGTTATTGGGTGGAATGTGATTAAAGAGTAGGGATATTATAGGTCATAAAAAGATGTAGGTTAGGTAGGGAAAATCAAGGGAAATTATTGGTTGGGAGGTAGGTCACGTGAGGTGGTATAACTAGCATCCACACATGAGTACCCTAAAACTTCCATTTGAAGGTGGTTTTAGTTTTGATTCTAACATATATGAAGGTTAGATTAAAATGGGTTCAAAATAGGTAAGACTAGAGGAGATGGGGAAGGAATATACATCCTAATAGTTGGTAGTGCTCATGCTCTCTTGTGGGTCATATGATCTTACAAGCATGGTTTATTATGTTATAGAGTCATAAGATCAATATATATCTCATAGTAAACCAAAATCGAATGGAATACATTCATGACCATAACATGATATATGTTGTGATCATATAAGCTCAAAATGGGTAGATGGTTTAAAATGGACAAAGGTGATAGGTAGCATGAAGGGAGTAGCTGGAGAGGGATAAAAAAAGAAGATCCAGGATCAACATGAATAGACATTAAAGCAAGAAAGGGATACACTTGAAGTAATGAACCTAACTAGATTTCATGCATTAAAGTAAGGGCATGGAGGACATGAGGAAGTAGACAAGGAAATGTATGCAGAATCAGTACAATCGGTGACCACACTCAGAAGAGGTGCAAGTTGAATGGGAGAAAATAAAGGGGATCCAACAAGGGATGAGGTGAAGGCAGACTAGGAGATGGATGAAGAAAATAATGAGGTCGCATATAAAGATGAAGGTGGAGAAGGATAGAAGGAGCCAGGCATGGACATATAGGAGGAAAAAAAAGAAAGTCGAGAAGAAAAAGGAATGTCCTCAAGATGAGAAAAATGAAATGAAATGGAGAAAAGGGAGAGGATGGTGAAAATAATGAAAAGGAATGAGATGAAGATAAAGGATGAAGATCAGGGATGATAACAAGAAAAAAGAAGAATTGAAGTAGGGATATAATGCATGGATACTCACATAGATGCAAAAGAAAAGTGAGTATCGAGAAGGAAAGAAGAAAAGGGGAATACACAAGATAAAAGGCAAGAATTGATAAGAAGAAAAGGGACAATTATGGAAATCTTTTCAAAGGATAAATACCCAGGTAAAAACTAGTTGTGGAGGAAAAAAAGAATATAAAAGGATGAAAATAAAGCAAACAAGAAGAATGGAAAATGGGAAAGGTGGGAAGAGTGGTGAAATGATAGAGAATGGTGGTACACGTAAATAAAAAATGTAGAAATAGAATAAACAAAAATCTTACAAGATGCATAGTATGATGTTGAATTGGTGAGGAAATTAGAGTGATAAAGAGGGTGTGACAAATTTCCAAGGACAAGGGGAAATGATGGAGATGACATAAGAAGACAAAGGAGATAGGGGGCAAGGTTGGTAAAAAGTGGAGAGAGGAAAAAAATGCAAAAAATGGGCAGGGAAGTGAACCATGAATCATGCAAAAGGAAAGGTGTTAGGGAGGCCAATGAAGCAAAGTAGGTGGTGGCTTTATCGGAGATAAGATGGGCCAATGAGGAAGAATATCAATCCTTGTGTTGAAAAAGATTGACACACTAAAAAAGTACTTAGAAGAGATTGATAAAATGAAGGGAGGGAGGTGGTGAGGAGATAGGTGGATAGGTGGAGGAAAAGATATTAGGTGAGAAGAGAAAATAAATTAAAAGATGTGGTTGAGATGACCTTAGTAAATGAGCGCTACCTATATAGTCCAAAAATACCTTAGACCAATGTAGTTCACCTAGTAATGAGGGAAAAATGAAGAGGAATTATTAGATGATTTTAAAATATAAGGATGTTAGGAAGAATCCAAAGCTTCCCTGACATAGGAAGAATCTAAAACTTCCCTGACATTGGATGCCCTAGGCAAGAGGGCATTGTTAGTAATGGAATTTAATGAGAAATAAAATGGGAGGGTAATTAGTTTTTAGTGGTTGAACTACCCTTAAAAGTCAAGCAATGCCTACATAGTCAATGGACATCAGGCTAATGTAGTTCAACTAGGGTTGGAAAATGGTACTCAAATTGGCTACCCCAATTTGATGGACCACATGAGTTGGTTTGGGTTGATGGAGAAGGTTTTGTAAAATAGAGATTTTGGGTTTTGGTGAAGGTGAATGGTCTATATTAGTGAATAGTTACCATAATGATCCTACATTTAGTAGAATGAGAGACATGAATGGGCAAGGTAGGATACATTAGAAGAAAACACAATGTTAAGCACCACAAATGACCTTCAATAGAGATAATATAAAGAAGAGGTGCCCTTGTAAGGAGGTTACACCTTCTACAATTATGTGAGGGTATAAGTATAATGCTAGCATTGATCGATATGAGTCAAGTTTTAGGAGGTAGGTGTCTATCAAGATCTGCATAGTCATGTTGGTAAAAGGTCATCATCATTATGAGATAAGTTTTAAGGGAAGTAGAAAAGTGATGACTTACAAAGAATTTATTTGATGGCTACGTATATTTTATGAGTTAGAAAATTGGCAGTGTGGAGAGAGATAGAGGATGGACCATGCCTAATCCAAGAGTTTCATGGGTATTCTAGATAAAAGGCATCGATATCTACATCCTCTATCTTAGTTCCTTAGAATTGATGACCTAGGATTCCAACTATAAGAGGCCCTAGTAGTAGGGAGCTATATGGTCTAGGATATTGGTTATACAGTTGGATTAGATGGGGGAGATTTTATAACAACAAGAATTTGGGACTTACCACCACTAGCAACAGTGGTAGTTTTGAAGATGTGATCATTAAAATGGCTCATGGTTAGAAGCCAATTTATGTCAACCAGGATAAAGGTGACAATGATGAAAATGGCCACCAGGCCCATAAGGATCATAAGATAACAAAGCAAGGAAAGACAATGGATGCAGATCAGATGATAAGGGCAACAAAAAGATATCACGATGGTGCATAATGGCTTTATAAAGATGACCAATCATATTAAGGGTGATGTATCCATATAAAAAGGTAAGTAGACATGATTGTTTTAAGTGGGAAGACTATTTAAAGGAATTAGTGACATCATATGACCTTTCCCATTGGTGGAATGAATAATCATGTTGGTGAGGAAGAATGGTCAAATATTCTATTTAAAGAATCATGATAAGGATAAATGTCTATCATTGAGTTATTTAGTTTTTTAGGTTATAGAGAGTGCAGATAAATACATAAGCTTGAAGATGGTGAACAATGGGAATAATGGTAGAGATAATCAGTAACCCCCATGACCCAAAATAATTAATATGGTGAATTCGTGGATCTATCAAATACTACAACATGTAATGGTTATAATGGAAGTATTTTTAGATTAATAATAAGAGAAAAGGCACCCATTACCCAATATTGAGCTTTAAATTTTACCTTTGTAGTAGTGAATAAGGTGAGAATTTCACTATGTAAGATGCAGGGATGGAAAACATGACCATCAACCTATCTATGGAGGGAACCCTCACTATCCAAGGGGATGTGTGTTGAGGCAACAATCGGTAGCACCTATGTGAGTATAACAACTAGAGAACATGAATGCAATGGATGTGATAGGCAATCAAAATGAAAGATCCAAATTAGAATATAATTCTTGCTCTATGGGGATGAATGCATAAGAGAAGAATAGAATACACCCTTTAGCAATTATTGAGACATGGAATGTTATGGATGTTAGTTCATGGAACAATCAAGTAGAAATATGGTTGAACACAAATATAGAATCAAAAAATAATCAACCTAGTGCTTAGGTAGGAAAATAATGTATGTAGGGGCCTTAGGTGAAGTGTGGATAGTTTGATAACTTTGTATGTGTTGTGTGACTCCTCACACCTAAATAAAATATTGCATAGTTTATTGTAAACATGTACAAAATGAATTAGATGTCATTTGTTGAATGTTATCATGCTTAAGGATATGTGGGTACTTATGAGTGTTATGGTTATGATTGGTATGGTTATGGTTGTTTTCATCTCGCTTAATGTAAAAATAATGATTATTAGTGTTGCAACACTAGATGGTAAAAGTTGTGATGAAAATATCAACCAAGCACATTAAACTAGGAATAGGGTATGATGATTTGTTTCTTATAAGGATTAAAAATAGACCTAAAGTGGAATTGAATTAATGAATATAAGCCCTTTAAATGCTATGCATGAGTGATCTTTAATCGATAAAAAAAGTTTCTTGATCATAGGGTGTCAAGTAAGTTATAAATCCCTTGATTTATAGATAATCTAAAGGGAAGATGGGTGATAGGTGGTGTGAAGGGTACTAGGTGGTATGTATGATAACCTCATGTGAATTAGTTTTCCCCTTTTATAGGTGCGCTAAGAATGGTAATAGACAATTCCATTTTGTATGCTATATGTAGACTGCTCAATGCAGAAAGTCTACATGTGAAAGCTGATTGTGGCTTCCAACTTATTATGCTGCTTGAGAGTTGATTGTGGCTTTAGATTTTGTCGTGATAGTGGCATGTTTTACTTTATTGATATATTTTAGAAGCTAATAAATGTGAAAAGATTCAAGAAATTTCTCTACTTTTGACAAAGTAAACTTATCCATCCATCAAGGGAGTGGTCTAAGCTTATTGGATTTGTTTAATGTTCTTGATAGTTGTCCTTCAAGGGAGCAGTCTACCATATATTTGACAAATTTTTTTTGGGAATATATCCTTTGAGGGAATAGTCTATAATGCTTAAGATATTGACCCAAGTAATATTTTGGTATCCAAAATATTTTTGGATGCAATGTTTTTAGACATAGACAAGCTTAATTAGGTTCAGAGGTTTACCTTTATGAGCAAAAAATTTTAACACAAGAAGGTCAATGATATGAAAAGGTGTCATTTCTGAGAGACAATGACCATGATATTCCATCTTATTAGAGACAAAAAGTATCCATGAGAACCATGCTATGGGTAGAGCTGTGGTACCCACATTTAGGATTAGGCTATGACTATGATGGTTAATCACATGGTTTTATGTTGTAATCAATAGGACAAGAAAGATGGGTGAAGGATAAAATATTGTAATCAAGGGATGAGCTTAAGTTAGACAAAAGGAATGAGTTTGATCCTTCTTTAATAGAAAATAAATGTAGATATGAAGCATTGAGAGGTTTAGGTTCTAGTTTACCTTAGAGAGAGGACAAATGGTAAGATCTTGATCTATACTTACGAGTAATGATGTAGACTACAAGATAATTAAAATCAAACTTGTCTCATTTACTCTTCCACATGTTGGTCATATATTGGTTTTCTCTTAGGATGAGGTCTCTGATATTAAAGTCTTATTGTTTGAGACACTTGTTATAAGCACATTTGATATGCTCTTGATAGGTATGGAGGTGGGTAAAGGATGATAAATGATGCTCCTCAAGTATCTCAAGCTGAGCTAAATGGTGTTGATTATAATCTTATTCAGAAATAAGATCTTACAAAGATATACAAAAAGAGAGAATTTGGACTTCAAGAGACAAGACTGCCTCTACTCTAAAGACTAGAGAGAAGGGAGTAGCACCCATAGAGGCTTGAATGCTAGTAGATAGGCCCATAAGGTGAATGGGATGTGCAAGTGCCAATCTTGACCTAAAGAACTAACAACTTTGGTTAGTATTTTGTTAATTATTTTATTAGAGGCTTCTACCTATCTATTTGCTTATGCTTGGTAAGGTGAGGAAAAGCTTAAATCAATGTCAAATACATCACATAAACCTTGGGATTACTTATTTTTAAATTATTTGCCATTATTAGTGATGATATTATAAAGAATGTTATAGTGGTAGATGATATGATGGTTGATAAAGTTGATAATCTTCTCCACTTTGGTCGAGATAAGAGGAATAGCTTCCACCCACTTGGTAAAGTATTTGATGGCTGTGATGATGGAGATATACCACTATGAAGAATGGGGGTTGATTTCCCCAATAAGATTGAGCCCCCATTATGAAAAAGGATAAATTTCATTAGATATTTGGAGGCCATTAGCTGACATGTGATGAAAATTAGCGTGTTGTTGACATTTAACACACTTTTTTACATAATCACAATAGTCTTGGTTGATGGTGTGGGAAGCTTCATGGATACATAGGAAGTGAAGAAGGAGACCATCAAAACCACATTTGTAAACAATTATCACTAGTATGGTGTAATGAGATGTACTATAAACAAAGTTTCTACGAGCATTCATAGAGAGGTTGGGAGGAAAGATGCCTAGGTTAAGGTAGTTAAATTTTTTGTCATACCAAACATTGGATGGGGATTTTTTCACATTAAAAATGGTAGGGAGGTTAGATTGGCTATAAGAGGATGTGATAAACTAATGAATGGTGATAAATATTTTGATATTGGAAGGATGATAAGGGATCTGGGAAGCAAGGCAGACCATTATATTTATAAATTTATTGGTAAATCAGGGAATGGATTAGACTAGGTAATGTTTGAATGATGTTAAGATTTTATCAACTAAAAGTTAATATTTTTTCAAGACATCCTTCTTACACTAATATGATCCATTGACTTGATTGACCATAGACTAAGAATAATTAAAGACATGGATTGTCTTAATTCTCAAGTTTAGAGCAATTCAAAGACCTATCACTAGGGATTGGTACTCAACCATATTATTAGTGCATTCAAATTCAAGATTGAGGGAGATAGGAAGGGGTTTTCCATTTAAAATAATGAGATTAACTCTGGCACCCACTCCTTGTTGGCACTTTGAACTATTAAAGAACATGGTCATTTGGTAGGTTATGCCATCCTCTTGAAAAAGAGTCATGATAGACTCATTCAAAAAGGTAAGAGGAGGTGGTTGGTTGTTTGGTAAAGGAGCTTTAGCTAATTAGTCAGTAATGACCTACCCTTTAATCAACTTCTACTAGAGAAATTCTAGGTCAAATTCAGTTAGGAGCATGAGCCACTTTTCCATACACTAATTTTGGCATGGTTTAGAGTGCATGTACTTGAGTGGGTTGATATTAGTTATGACATAGATTTTATGGTTAATAATATAGTGACCGAGTTTAGTGGCAATGAAGGTCAATGCTAAGTAAAGTTTCTCAGTATGTGTATACCAAGTTTCATATTCTATAAACATGTGGTTAATATAATATACAACTTGCTCTTTGTGTTGTTCATCTCAGTGAGCCAACATTACCCCTAGGGAATGGTTAGTGGTAGAGATATATAGGTAAAACGGGTGGTCATCCTTAGGAGGGGTGAGGATAGGTGGTGATAAAAAGTACTATTTGAGTGAATCAAAGGTCTTTTGAAAATCACTATTCTATTTGAAAGAGACATCTTTCTTTAGAAGGTGATGGAAAGGTTGACACTGATCTAAAAGTTGGGAAATGAAATGGTGAATGGATTGAATTTTTCCATATAGGCTACAAAGCTGCTTAAGGTTGGTTGGAGGAGGTATGTCCAAAATTGCTCTAAATTTAGCAAGGTGTAATACAATTCTACAAAGAGAGATAATAAATTCAAGAAGCTTTCTTGAAAGGAACCCAAAAATACATTTCTTAGGATTAAGGTAAACATGATAATGAATGAGGCTTTCAATTATGATCGTAAGAACATTCAGGTGATCTCTTCAAAGTTTAGATTTTATGAGAAGGTTATCCACATTGTCTTCTATAATCTTATGGATGATATCATGGAAGATATAAGTCATGACACATTGGTAGGTTTCACCAACATTCTTTAACCCAAAAGACATGACTCTATAGTAAAAATTTCCCTAAGAGGTGGTAAGGATAGTTTTGTGTTGATCTTTAAGAGATATTAAGATCTGATTATAATCCAAAAATATATCTATGAGAGATAACATCTCATGGTTGGCTATAAGATCAACAAGCTGGTTAATGCTAGGTAGAGGAAAGTCTTACTTGGGGAAAGTGAGGTTAAGGTCATGAAATTCCACATACATGCATAGATCCCCAGTGAATTTGGTGATAGGTATGATATGCGAGACCCATTAGGGGTAGTCAATGGGTTGAATGAAGTTTATAGATAGGAGATGTTGAAGATCTTCTTTGATGAGAAGGGTTATACAAGGATTCATGCATTGAAGTTTCTATTTAACAAGCTTGGCATCATGATGGGTGACTATGTTGTGGGTAGTAATGGTGGGGTGAATCTCAGACATATCACTATAAGACTAAGTGAATACTATGTTGCAGTATTGGATGAAAGAGGAGAAGTCTTAAAGTTCCTCAACATTTAGTGATTGGCTCAATTTGACAATGTAGGGGTTGTCTAGAGTACCCAAGTTGATATCTATGGTGGATTAATTAGACATGATTGAGGGCTTAGGAAGAAGGGATTTGTACATAGAATAATCTCCTACACTAAGGTAGGTAAGAATGGAATCATTATCTTGATGTTAGATGGTGTTGATGGTAGGAGAATCATTCTCTACCATTTTAGGGTGTATGAGTGGAAGGACTTTGGTTTGGACACCCTTTTGGTAGATGAGAGGGCCTAATATAATGGTATTGATTAGAAATTTTTTTTAGGGGAGATGATGTCAAGATATTTAGGCAGGGAAAGTGGTTGGGTTGGTGAAGATGAGACATCTTCCTCCATAGTGGTAATGGATTTGGGTAAATTAGTGCATTCTTCAGGTGGTATATACCCAAGGCCAAATGACTCATGAGGTTGTAAAGTTTTTATATAGGGTAACTCATGAGGCCCTTGTTCATAGTAACTAAGGCCAAATCCTTTCCAAGCACATCTATGAATATACAACTTAGCAAACTCTAGTTTGCTAAGATAGGAAAAATTAGAGGTAAATGGTTAGATGGATGAAGTAGTGGTAGGGGTTAGAAGTGGCCAATCAAGTCCCCCATAAATGAAATTTGTTTGATGGTTAGGGAGCCCAAAAAGGATATGGTTCCAATTTTAGGGTCATAGGAAGGGTCATGTCTGAGATTCCCATATTTTTTGGGATTAGAGAAGAAATCCAAGGTTAAGAGTCTATATTCCTCAAGAGAAAAACATTGGAATGTGGTTGTCATGGGGTTCTCTACAGGAATCTAGGAAGAAGGGATAAATGAGCTAGTAGAAGCTTCATTGACATTTGGTGTGGAAGTGTCATGGGTTTTGGTTGGTGAGGTTATGTCATTAAAATATGGTTGTGAGGTGGATGAAGGAGGACAAAGGATGTCATTAGGCTGATATGTCATATTGTAAGATGTGAAAGGACTAGGGTTAGCCTAGATTGTCATAATTTGCCCTTCATTTTCAAATTTGACACTTCGATGTAAGGTGGAAGGGACATAAATCATGACATGAATCCAAGGGTGCTCAGGCAAATAATTGTATTTAAATTCTCCTTCTACAATATAAAAAAATTCAAGAATGGTACGAGGCCCTACACAAATATGGAGGACAACTATGCCCAAGGTAATAACCATGGTATCATTGAAAGAATGAAGGACTATTGTGCTTCCAGACATGATGTTCATGGGTAAGTGTAACTAGTCATAGATGTGGAAGGAGATAATATTGATGGTGGTTCCTCCATTAATCATCACCTTTTTAATGTAGGTTTGATTAATTTATGTTGTAATGAAGATGGGGGATAAGGATCTTTTGGGTGAATAAAAGGTATTTCTAAATTTTTGAAGGTGACAAGGTTAAAAGTTTGAAGGGAACCAACAAAGGTGGCTAGAGGTTGAGGTTCATTGAATTAGACCATGATGGATTGGAAGGATTTTATGAGTTCTTGATAGTGATGGGAAGAATTAGAGACTAACTCATATAAGCTCATTTTGACTAGAGTTTGGTGAAACTAATAGAGGATAAATTTTTAAATGGATATTGCATATAGGTTAGGGTATGGAGGGATATATGGGGAGGCACCTAAGATAGACACCTTGGGTTTGTTTGATGATGGATATGGTTGGCTATTGTTGGCTTGAGATTTTAATAAGTATCCTTTAGCCATTTTCATAACCCAACACAACCTTTAGCTATCTTCATAATTCACAAGGGTATATGCCCATTATCCAACCACCTACCTCTACCCAACTATTAACATCCACATACTAATATATATCTCCCACCCAACTTCCAAAAACCACATACCAATACATGGAGTCATCTCAACTATCTACTAGTTATTTACACATTGCCCAACCTCAACAAAACATACCATATAACTATGCATCCCAATAACCTCAAACAAACTTCATGAAGTTGATCATGGATAAGATGACTACCCTTGAGTCATCTATATTTGGAGCCCATAATATCCTATCCTATGATTAAATTCTCAATGAGCCTATTAACCCTTTGGTCCCCATCAAACCTTATCCAATCTAGTGATAACTTCTAAAATTTACCAAGTTTAATAGTAAAGAAGACCCTCAAAAAATTATTTAATATATAATAGTATGGATTATATATTAAGGGTATATTGATTGTTCACATATTCTATTCTTAGTGGTTAGAATAGAGAGAGGTTGAGGTTTAGATCCTAACCTATCCTAACCTATCCTTTAGGAATTCATGCTACTTAATTGCCCATGATGATGCTCTTCTCCTTCATACCATTTCTATGTCATTATCTAGAATAGTATTGAATTAGTATAATGCCATACCCAAACATTCCATCTTCTCTTTCACCCAATTAGCCCAAAACTTCTTGGATCACTTTTTGATCAATATATCCAAGAATGTTTCTATTATCGACCTCTGCTCCATTCGGCAATTTAAAGATGAATTTATTGCCAATTTCATGGCTCATTAGATGAGCCTAATCAACCTAATTTCATTTTCATTACCTCAAATTGAGCTTATAGATCTCTTCATCTGGGCATGTGAAAAACATATTTCATTCACATTACATGTCTAAAGCTTTCATACCTTTGATGAAGCTTTTACCATGGCTGACAAACTAGAGAACATAGCCATTGATGAAAGAAGGTTAAAGTTGAAGAACAAGAACTCAAATTACAAATCCAATGAGCCCTTTTATTATAAACCAAACAACCAAACCAATCCTAACACTAAAAATAAAACAACTTCCAATGCCATTATCCTTAAAGCTATACCACTACTATCTACCAACCAATAGAACTCAAGAAACCAGACCTCTAGCTCCAATTATTCAAATTGAAATCAAAGGAACCAAACTTGGAATAATCATAGGAAATTAACTCCACTTGGGGAGCCTTATCCTTATATTTTGGAAAAGTTACTAAAATCCAATATTATCTAATTTCCACCAATTAAACCACCCTAATAGTTTTATGCTTCTTACCCCATACTAGGTTGGTCTAATGAGAATGACTATTGCACCTTTGATTGAGTCATAGGACATGACATCAATAGGTGCAAAAACTTCAAAGACCTTGTCCAATCCCTCATTGACAAGGGGGAGATTATATTGGATAATCCTAATGTACCAACAAACTAAGCCCTTGACATATTCTGTAAGCGTTTTCCTAATCATGCTCCTTCTACCCTTTATCATGACAATAAAATAGAACTATACCATGAGGCACATACTATTAATGTGGTTACTAATAAACCTATTTTTTAAAGAAAACATTACCTCAACTACCTTTTTCCCCATCCCCCTAATGGAAGGAGATAAACTATCCTCTATTCCTTTGGACACCAAAACAAAGGAAGCCACCGTACCCACACCTCCATTGGAGGATACCACACCTACCTATTATATCATATAACTATCCACTTCTTCTTTGGAAGCTAGCTCACAAGAGAAGATAACTTCATCAACACAACCTCTGATTTCAAAACCTTCTATCAAAAATCAAGATAAAGGTAAAGGAACCATTCCTTCTGCTCCACATAAGGGCTTAACCATTAAATATTGTAATTTGAGTAAGATTGAAAATTTCAACACAAATGGTGTTAGGAATTAGATGTCTACATTTTACCCTTGTTTGAGAAGGCATAGTGAGAAATTCAGGTGAAGAACCATCTTTTCAAATAAAAGAGTTGTCAATTAGAAATTAGAACAAACCCATGATGACCCCTTGAGAGGACATACTAGGCTGAAAGAGAAGGATGGACTCTCAAAAAAAGAGAGAAAGTGAGAGGTTAACCCATGGAATAGATCACATTCAGATGAGTTAATGCTTGCACATGTGATTACCATCAATGATCAAAATATAATGAGAGGTATAATATGCCCCAAAAATAAGGGGAATGTGAAAGATACAATCCATAAATGTAAGGGACACACTTTAAATGTACCCAATTTGAGAGTACAAGATGCATACTTACAACATTGATCAATATTGAGATAAGTTGCACACTAAAATATTACCATCATGGGATTTAATGTGGATTTCTTAGAATTAGAGGAAAAAATAGAACATTCTACTTCAAGAAGGGAAGCCCTGCTAGAATAGGGTCTCTAAATAGAAGATAATAAGTACTCCAGTAGAGTAGATTTGATCATGATAAAATAGTTTTACCCCAGTAGAGAAAATCTTAATCATTGATAAATAATAAATAATGATTTGACCCTATAGAGATGATTTGATTTAGATGTTGTTTAGATGTTATGCCCCAACATGGGAAATTAGAAAGCAAAATAGCTCAAGGATATAATCAAAAAGATAGGTTAAAGTGAGCGGTCACAAACATACATGTGATGGTGTAATGGCTTAGAAAGCCATATAAAACTAAGCTTATGAGAATGCACAAAGTGAAGAGAGAGATGAAAATAAGAATGGAGATAGCCAAGTTGACCTCAATAGAAATCGAGTGTTGTCTACATAGCTCCATGGAATCATGTTCTAACATGAACTTCAAGCCAATGTAGTTCACCCAAGTTTGGGAGAGAATGGAATGAGGAATGATAAAAAATGACCAAGAATTGATTAGACTCACAATGTATGCAAAGAGATGCATATCTAAGCATAGACAATGAAGCCTAAAATGCATGTTACCTAGAATCTTAATTCTATATCATGATCCTAGGTTTGGCAAAGTGTTCTTCAAAATCATTCATTAGAGCTGATGTTGATGTTAAGATGTTAAGACCTGATCACAAAGTGCTTGCTATAGTAAAATAAATTAGGCATCATAAGTATGAATAACTTAGAATGACATAAGATTCTAATTACACTGATCCAATTCAAATGTGAATACCTATAATTAAGGATAATGGTAAAATAATGACCAAAACTAGAGTTACAACTATTTACATTTAAATAAAAAAGCAAAAATAAAGAAAAAGATAAACACAAATAAACCTAATTGAAAATCAAGATATGAAAAATCAAGACTTAAAGTAGGAGCAAGAATGTAAAAAATCTAGGAAAGAACAACTTGATAACATAAGATTAAGATATGAATAATCAAGCTATATGTGGACCATCATGAGGTAATTGGAAAATAACACAAAGAAGCAAGATCAAATAGGAAAACAAAAGACTAGACAACAAACAACAATCAAATAAATAAATAAACACAAAATGTTTTTGAGTTTTTGAATGTTCTATAAATATTTTTAGATTTTTTAAAGTATCTCAACTTGATTCAAGATTAAGAGATACAAAATGATCCATCTCATAAAATGGCAAGAGCATACCAACTTAAAATGATCACAATACGATGAGAGCATATGATAAGAGGGACTGAGTTGACCTCAACACGAATCGAGCATTGCCTATATAACCCCAAAATAATCCCATGTCCCAGTAATTCTATCCACACAAAAGGTGATGAAAAACTGACTAGATCACAACAAGTTCACAATCAAAGGTGAATAACAAGACTAATGCCCAGATTATGTGGTAATGCATGATAAAAAGGCATTATACCAAATTTGCCCATAAGTGGTTATAATTAGGAAATAATGTCATAATAATTATTTTCCCAAAGGCAATTATAATCAGGGGTACCAAAATAATATTGATTTATCCATAAACAATTATTATCAATGATCCCAAATAAGATTATAGATGAAAGATAACTTACCATATCAAATGTCACACTATGCTCATAGTATGTCTTTCAACACTAAATTTAAAAATTATTAAAACTAGATTAGAATCCCCTTGCAAAAGGTACAGGATGAATCAAAGGAACCAAGATCAAAATGGGATAAACAGGATGACTAAAAACAAGCCTTGGTCAATAGTGAAGAAATAGTATAATAAACATGGTATAATGAAATGATTAGAAGAAAATTAGATATAGTGGCAACAAAGTTTCCACCAAGCAATGATTAGATCAGATTGCTCACAAAATGGTGAGAGCATTATCTTAGGTTTCTCACAAAATGGTGAGAGTGTTCAAACTTAACAATTGCTCACAAAATGGTGAGAGTGTGGGAAAGGGGTGACTAAGCTAACCTTAATAAAAATTGAGCGCTACCTACATAGTCTCAAAGGACCTCAAGTCAATACAGTTTAAAAGACTTGGTTCATGGATCTCAATGGTACAATAATGCCTAAAAAGGGTCTATAGAGTTTTCCTTAAGAGACGAGGCATGGTAATGGAAAATGGGTAAATGGTAGATAAAAAATGGTTTTGTTGCTCTTGGTGACATGGAAATTCGCATCCTAGTCAATATGTGAGACAACAAAAATGATCAGTTATATAGGTTGCTATCTAACACCCTTTCAGAACAACTACTCTGTTAAGAACTTATTGTTGATCTAATTCTCAATAGTGTATTTATGATATTCATAGATCATTGATTCTACTTCCTTCAAACATCGAGACAAGATATATTTATAACCTCGATAAAGGAAACTTCTGCCAATGATGGTAAATAATGGTAGGATAAATGAGATATGTGGGTAATAAATAGATGGGTGATAATGGAATGTATAATGAATGAGAAACAAATTGAGATCAACACTTTTAGTCACACATAATGTTGTTGATGATAGATTTGACAAAATTTTGGCTATGGCAAGGCCAAAGACCTCTGAAGATGCTCTCGATAAGATCATCAGATTGTTTTGTTGCTTGATCTTGAGAGTAGCTACCATCTGACTATGCTATATATTGGAAGCTATTTTGGTTTGATCTTTGATATTATTTTCAGTAAACAGTGAATAACTTTTGTGCTCAACTATTGGTGCCTCAATGAGGCTTTCACTAATGAATTTCTTTTATCATCCCATAGCACCTTTGGGAAGGTTTCACAAAGAGATGTTAATATTTGACTTTGATTGTCTTCTAGCACCTTCAAAAAGGTGTCACTAAAAAATGTTGAGTTTGATCTTTGATTATCCCCTAGAACCTTTGAAAAGGTTTCAATAGGATATTCTTTTTCTTCTAAATGAATGTGGTCTTGGTCCCCCTAATATTCTATAAATGATGTCACCATGGATGTAGTTTAATAAAGTGAGAGTCTATCAGTCCCAATCGACACTTATGGGAGGTGGAATGTCAATATAATGGCTATGTTGGGTGGTAATAATGAGATGGTGAAAGCTAGCACAATATTCATAGAAGATACTAGGATAACTTGTGTCGATGCTAAATTAATCATCCTCAAAAATCATAAAAGCATCATAAATATATTCAAATTGATCTACAAGGCAATTATAACCAATGTTGTAACAACCAATACTATAATCTATTTCTGACTCTAATTTTGAAACAAGGGACTCTAAATCCAATGTCTTAACTGATGTTGATTCTATTTGTAATGCTAAATCCAATGTTGGTTCAAAAATGGAACCTGACTCTAATATTGATTATTCATCTAATATGGTTGTTTTAATAATGTTTTCTTGAATGCTGAATGTTTGACAAGTAATGGCCTATGATGGCATAATGGGCTCAATAAAACTGATTCATCATGGAATGATTCAATATAGACTGACTCATCTAAGTGAATCCCCTAAAAAAGAGGGAAACTCTCAAGGGACATCTCGACAAAATTGTGTCTATCAAAGTGAGACTCCTCAATGAGTGGGAAAAGATCAAGAGAGAACTCTACCAAGACTGGCTTGTCAATGAGATGAGGCTCTTTAAAAATAGGTAACATATGAATAGGTAACTTATCATAGTTTATCTTGTCACAAATGTGTGTTTCAACAATAACATGTTGGTTTTGGTTCACCATTAGTTTCAAAAGATAAATTTTGAACACATTTTGATCCTCATAAGATGCATTTTGAAGAGGTAATGGTTCTTATTTAGGCTCAAAGATTGGCACATAATTTCTAAAGTGGGGAACATTTAGTTTAGTAGGAATAATGGTTTGTATTTCAATAATGGACTCTCCAAAGATTAGACTATTAAATAAGGGATAAAAAACAATTGTTTCATCAAATGGAGGTTCTTCAATAATAGGTTCATCAAATACTAGTGATGGGCCAAGAATGGTAACAACTGTACACTTCTTTGTTTGGTTGCTTGTCTAAATCATAAGAGGTCCTAAAATGGTGATGACTAGATGCTTCTTAGTTTTGTTGCTCATGAAAACCAAAGGAGGAGATCCTAAAATGGTGATCTTGGTACACTGTGGAGGTTGATTACTTACACAAGCCAAAGCATCCAAGTCTTCCTAATAAACCTAATCATTCCAATCAATAGTTGGATCTTGACTGTGTTCCCATGACTAATTTTTGTGAGGTGGATAAAAATCTATCTCATAAACCATATTGTCACCATAGGGGTCTTGAATAAAGTCATAAAAGTCATTTTGTATAGTCATTCTATCATAAGTTGGATTATCTATGGCTGCACCATAAGTGTAGCTAGACATATCTACATTTAAAGAAGAAAACTTCAAAAATAGAAAGACTTAAAGTTTTGTAAACTCTAAAAAGTGATGTTTAAAAGATAAAAGGTTTAACCTTAGTTTAAAAGGTGAAGTTGCATCTCAAAAGTAGTTTGTACTGAGATTTGGCATAAAAGAACCTAACGTCAAATGTCTAACATCGAAGGTTTTTGAAGAAAGGTTGTGTTCCTAAACAAAGTCACAAAAAAATGATGAGGATAGGTACTCAAACAAATAAACAATCAATAGTGTTCAAAATTGGGTAATCATTTAACTAAAGCTATGTAATCCAAAAGAAAAAGATCTGTGTACTAACCCCTTGAATTGAGGCTTAAATAGAAATAAATCAATGTTTGGATCAAAACTTGACAAGATTAATTGAAAATACAATGTTGAAGACCAGGATTGGACCAAACAAGTTAGACAAGAGAAAACAAAATAATGATGCATAAACAAGTTCTAAATGGTATACATGACATAATTTGAAACAAATGGTTTTTGATACAATGGTAAAGAAGTTTTTGAAACAAATTGAGCAGCCTTATGCCCTAAGCATGATCGAATGATGTGGCCAATTATTATGTTTCAAAGACTAAAAGGAAAAAAAAAGATTTGACATGATTTGGGAAGCATAATGCTACCCTTATTAACTCAATTACATGATTTTGACTTGGCTTATGAATAAATAAACAAGTGTTAGCCTCAAATCATACCAAGCAAATAAAGACCAAAATACACTAATTATAATCGTCTAAATCATAGCAAGGGTATGGAAAAATGGGATTGACTAAAACTAATTGGTTTTCTATCATTCTAGTGGAATCAATTGCAGAATAAATTTCATGTCAAATGACCCAAGTAAGCAAACCTCCTTAAAAATTATCAACCAAAATAACCAAAGAGGTAAAACCACCAAAAGGCTCAAAACCCCAAATTTTACCTCCCTGAAAATTTCCCTCTATTTTGGGTCCTCATCCCTCTACCTTGAGCATGAAGTCCATTATTTTTACCAAAACCCCACCAACTTTGTTGATCATAGCTTCATATTTGATTTCTAAGACACCTCTCCTCACTACACCAATGATTCCTAAGTTACCTATCTTTCCATCCTCTACCTCCATCTCATCAACCATCTTGCCTAAACCAAAACCATCAAAGAATATGACCTTAATTAAGACACCTATCACTAAACCCACATCCAAACAACCTTCTACCCCAACACCCAAAGAAAAAATTGCTAAATCTTTACCACCTTTAGCTGAGTCCTATTCAACCATTCTATAAAGGTTTTTATGAAACTCTTCTTTGGACTTAACACCCATAAAACCTTTTGATCGTTTACATCTTAAACCATCATGGTTTAATGATAATTTGATTTACCTATATCATTGGACACTTGACCATGACATAGAGAACTGTAAAACTCTCCAAACTCTTATCCATTAGCTTTACAATGAGGATGATTTGTTAATAAATGAACCTCCTATGCCACCCCTACCAACCCAAATAACAACCATACCTACCTAACACCTAACCACTCCACCTTCACCAAAGAATAAAAGTGAGTCAGTCAAATCCACTACCTCAATGT
The DNA here is from genome assembly GCA_037957365.1 of Torreya grandis. Lineage (NCBI taxonomy): Eukaryota > Viridiplantae > Streptophyta > Pinopsida > Cupressales > Taxaceae > Torreya > Torreya grandis. Next base: position 1,052,932 of record JARHVA010001656.1, read on the forward strand.
CTCTCATTATCCATACAATCAATATGGTCATGAGATCACAATAGAAGGATAAAGGGAAGGCTAAAGTGTCCATTATTTACACGTACCCCTCCCCAAAATCCCAAGCCAACAATACCCAACCATCTCCATTGTCAAACAAACTTAAGGTGTCTATCTTAGGTGCCTTTCAATCTAACACTCCATACCCTAACCCATCCTCCTCGGTTATGTGTTTCATATGTGGTGTCTATCTTAGGTTGGGAAGGTGTCTACAAAAGTTATGAAATGGGTTTGGGTGAATTGGTAGATTATTCATGTGGTTCATACCCAAGGCCAAATGACTCATGAGGCTACAAAGTTTTGATATGGGGTAACTCATGAGGCCCTTGTTCATAATGACAAAGGCTAAATTATTTCCAAGCACATCTATGAAGATACAACTTAGCAATCTCTAATTTACTAAGATAGAAAAATTTAAAGGTAAATAGTTGGATGGATGAAGTAGTGGTAGGGGATAGAAGTGGCCAATCAAGTCCCCCATAAATCAAATCTATTTGATGGTTAGGGATCCCAAAGGGGATGATGGTTTTAATGTTAGGGTCATAGAAAGGGTCATGTTTGAGATTCCCATATTTTTTGGGAGTAGAAAAGGCATCCAAGGCTAAGAGTCTATATTCCCTAAGGGAAAGATGTTAAAATGTTGTTGCCATAGGGTTCTCTACCATAATCTAGAAAGAAGGGATAGACGAGCTAGTATAAGCTTCATCGATATTTGGTGTGGAAGTGTCATGAGTTTTTGTTGGTGGGGTTATGTCATTATAAGATGATTGTGAGTTGGATGAAGGAGGAAGAAGGATGTCATTAGGCTAATATATCATACTACAAGATGTGAAAGGACTAGGGTCAGCCTGGATAGTCACAACTTGCCTTTCATTCTCAAATTTGACACATCAATGTAAGGTGGAAGGGACATAACTCATGACATGAATATAAGGGTATCTGAGTAAAACATTATATTAGAATTCTCCTTCTATAACATCAAAAAGTTTGAGAATGGTATAGGTCCCTACACAGATATGGAGGACAATTGTGCCTAAGGTAGTATCCATGGTATCATTGAAAGAATGAATGGTTGTGATGCTTTTAGACATGATGTTCATGGGTAAGTACAGGTGGTCATAGGCATGAGAGGAGATAATATTGATGTTGGCTCCTCCATCAATCATCACCCTTTTGATGTAGGTTTGATTAATGTATACCATAGTGAAGAGGGGGGATTGGGATCCTCTGGATGAATAGAAGGTATTTTTAAATTTTTGAAGGTGACAAGGTTGAAATTTTGAAGGGCACCAACAAAAGCAGCTAGAGGTTAAGGGTCATTGGGTTGGACCTCAATAGACTACAAGGATTCTATGAGTGCTTGGTGGTGATGGGGAGAGGTAGAGACTAACTCACATAATCTCATTTTTGTTGATGTTTGGTGAAGTTGCTTGAAGGTATCTTTCGAGATGGATATTGCTAGCTTGGGATTTTGGGGAGGGGTAAGTGTAAATAATGGGCACCTCAGCCTTCCCTTTATCCTTCTATTGTGATCTTGTGACCATATTGATTTTATGGATAATGAGAGACATTGAGGTAGTGGATTTGACTGACTCACTTTTATTCTTAGGTGAAGGTGGAGGAGTGGTTAGGTGTTGGGTATGTATGGTTATTATTTGGGTCGGTAGGGGTGGCATAGGAGGTTCATCTATTAACAAATGATCCTCATTGTAAAGCTAATGCATAAGAGTTTGGAGAGTTTTACAGTTCTCTATGTCATGGCCAGGTGTCCTATGATATAGGTAAATCAAATTGTCATTAAACCATGATGGTTTAGGATGTAAACGATCAAAAGGTTTTATGGGTGTTAAGGCCAAAGAAGAGTTTCATAAAAACCTTTATAGAATGGTTGAATAGGACTCAGCTAAAGGTGGTAAAGATTTAGCAATTTTTTCTTTGGGTGTTGAGGTAGAAGGTTGTTTGGATGTGGGTTTAGTGATAGGTGTCTTAATTAAGGTCATATTCTTTGATGGTTTTGGTTTAGGCAAGATGGTTGATGAGATGGAGGTAGAGGATGGAAAGATAGGTAACTTAGGAATCATTGGTGTATTGAGGAGAGGTGTCTTAGAAATCAAATATGAAGGTGTGATCAACAAAGTTGGTGGAGTTTTGGTAAAAATAATGCACTTCATGCTCAAGGTAGAGGGATGAGGACCCAAAATAGAGGGAAAGTTTCAGGGAGGTAAAATTTGGGGTTTTGAGCCTTTTGGTGGTTTTACCTCTTTGGTTATTTTGGTTGCTAATTTTGAAGGAGGTTTGATTACTTGGGTTGTTTGACATGAAATTTATTGTGCAATTGATTCCCCTAGAATGATAAAAAACCAATTAGTTTTAGTCAATCCCATTTTTCCATACCCTTGCTATGATTTAGACGATTATAATTAGTGTATTTTGGTCATTATTTGCTTGGTATGATTTGAGGCTAAAATGTGTTTATTTATTCATAAGCCAAGTCAAAGTCATGTATTTGAGTTAAGAAGGGTAGCATTATGCTTCCCAAATCATGTCAAATCTTTTTTTTCATTTTAGTCTTTGAAACATAATAATTGGCCACATCATTCGATCATGCTTAGGGCATAAGGCTGCTCAATTTGTTTCAAAAACTTATTTACCATTGTATCAAAAACCATTTGTTTCAAATTATGTCATGTATACCATTTATAACTTGTTTATGCATCATTATTTTGTTTTCTCTTGTCTAACTTGTTTGGTCCAATCCTGGTCTTCAACATTGTATTTTCAATTAATCTTGTCAAGTTTGGATCCAAGCATTGATTTATTTCTATTTAAGCCTCAATTCATGGGGTTGGTACACAGATCTTTTTCTTTTGGATTACATAGCTTTAGTTAAATGATTACCCAATTTTGAACACTATTGATTGTTTATTTTTTTGAGTACCTATCCTCATCATTTTTTTGTGACTTTGTTTAGGAACACACAACCTTTCTTCAAAAACCTTTGATGTTAAACATTTGACGTTAGGTTGTTTTATGCCAAATCTCAATACAAACTACTTTTGAGATGCAACTTCACCTTTTAAACCAAGGTTAAACCTTTTATCTTTTAAACATCACTTTTTAGAGTTTACAAAACTTTAAGTCTTTCTATTTTTAAAGTTTTCTTCTTTAAATGTAGATATGTCTAGCTACACTTATGGTGCAGCCATAGATAATCCAACTTATGATAGAATGGCTATACAAAATGACTTTTATGACTTTAGTCAAGACCCCTATGGTGACAATATGGTTTATGAGATATATTTCTATCCACCTCACAAAAATTAGTCATGGGAACACAATCAAGATCCAACTTATGATACAACTCTTGATTGGAATGATTAGGCTTATTAGGAAGACTTGGATGCTTTGGCTTGTGTAAGTAATCAAACTCCACAATGTACCAAGATCACCATTTTAGTATCTCCTCCTTTGGTTTTCATGAGCAACCAAACTAAGAAGCATCTAGTCATCACCATTTTAGGACCTCCTCTTATGGTTTACACAAGCAACCAAACTCAGAAGTGTCTAGTTGTTACCATTCTTGGCCCATCACTAGTTTTTGATGAACCTATTATTGAAGAACCTCCATTTGATGAAACAATTATTTTTTATCCCTTCTTTAATAGTCTAATCTTTGGAGAGTCCATTATTGAAATACAAACCATTATTCCTACTAAACTAAATGTTCCCCACTTTAGAAATTATGTGCCAATCTTTGAGCCTAAATAAGAACCATTACCTCTTCAAAATCCATCTTATGAGGATCAAAATGTGTTCAAAATTTATATTTTGAAACCAATGGTGAACCAAAACCAACATGTTATTTTTGAAACACACATTTGTGACAAGATAAACTATGATAAGTTACCTATTCATATGTTACCTATTTTTAAAGAGCCTCATCTCATTGACAAGCCAGTTTTGGTAGAGTTCTCTCTTGATATTTTCCCACTCATTAAGGAGTCTCACTTTGATAGACACAATTTTGTCGAGATGTCCCTTGAGAGTTTCTCTCTTTTTGAGGGGATTCACTTAGACGAGTCAGTCTATGTTGAATCATTCCATGATGAATCAATTTTGTTGAGCCCATTATGCCATCATAGGCCATTACTTGTCAAACATTCAACATTCAACAAAACATTATTAAAACAACCATATTAGATGAATAATCAATATTAGAGTCAGGTTCCATTTGTGAACCAACACTGGATTTAGCATTACAAATAGAATCAACATCAGTTAAGACATTGGATTTAGAGTCCCTTGTTTTGAAATTAGAGTCAGAAATAGATTATAGTACTGGTTGTTACAACATTGGTTACAATTGCCTTGTAGATCAATTTGAATATATATATGAACCTTCTATGATTTTTGAGGATGATTAATTTAGCATCGCAACAAGTTCTCCTAGTATCTTCTATGAATATTATGCTAGCTTTCACCATCTCATTATTACCACCCAACATAGCCATTATATTGACATTCCACCTCCCATAAGTGTCGATTGGGACTGACATACTCGCACTTTATTAAACTACATCCATGGTGACATATCATTTATATAATATTAGGGGGACCAAGACCACATTCATTTAGAAGAAGAATAATATCCTATTGAAACCTTTTCAGAGGTTCTAGGGGATAATCAAAGATCAAACTCAACATTTTTTAGTGACACCTTTTTGAAGGTGCTAGAAGACAATCAAAGTCAAATATTAACATCTCTTTGTGAAACCTTCTCAAAGGTGCTATGGGATGATAAAAAAAATTCATTAGTGAAACCTTAATTGAGGCACCAATAGTTGAGCACAAAAGTTATTCACTGTTTACTGAAAATAATATCAAAGATCAAACCAAAATAACTTCCAATATATAACATAGTTAGATGGTAGCTACTCCCAAGATCAAGCAACAAAACAATCTGATGATCCTATCGAGAGCATCTTTAGAGGTCTTTGGCCTTGCCATAGCCAAAATTATGTCAAATATATCATCAAAAACATTATGTGTGACTGAAAGTGTTGATCTCCATTTGTTTCCCATTCATTATACATTCCATTATCACACATCTATTTATTACCCACATATCTCATTTATCCTACCATTATTTACCATCATTGGCAGCACTTTCCTTTATCAAGGTTATAAAGATATCTTGTCTCAATGTTTGAAGGAAGTAGAATCAATGATCTATAAATATCATAAATACACTATTGAGATCTAGATCAACAATAAGTTCTTAACAGAGTAGTTGTTCTGAAAGAGTGTTAGATAGCAACCTATATAGCTGATCATTTTTGTTGTCTCACATATTGACTAGGATGCGAATTTCCATGTCACCAAGAGTAACAAAACCATTTTTTATCTACCATTTACCCATTTTCCATTACCATGCCTCATCTCTTAAGGAAAACCCTATAAACCCTTTTTAGGCATTATTGTACCATTGAGATCCATGAACCAAGTCTTTTAAACTACATTGACTTGAGGTCCTTTGAGACTATGTAGGTAGCACTCAATTTTTATTAAGGTTAGCTTTGTCACCCCTTTCCCACACTCTCACCATTTTGTGAGCAATTTTTAAGTTTAAACACTCTCACCATTTTGTGAGAAACCTAAGATAATGCTCTCACCATTTTGTGAGCAATTTGATCTAATCATTCATTGGGGGAAACTTTGTTGCCACATATGAATAATCTACCAATTCACCCAAACCCATTTCATGAAAGTGGTTGGGTTGGTGAGGATGAGAATTCTAATACAAGGTTTTACTCAGATGCCCTTATATTCATGTCATGAGTTATGTCCCTTCCACCTTACATCGATGTGTCAAATTTGAGAATGAAAGGCAAGTTGTGACTATCTAGGCTGACCCTAGTCATTTCACATCTTTTAGTATGATATATTAGCCTAATCACATCCTTCTTCCTCCTTCATCCAACTCATAATCATCTTATAATGACATAACCCCACCAACCAAAACTTATGACACTTCCACACCAAATATCGATGAAGCTTATACTAGCTCATCTATCCCTTCTTTCTAGATTATGGTAGAGAACCCTATGGCAACCACATTTTAACATCTTTCCCTCAGGGAATATAGACTCTTAGCCTTGAATGCCTTTTCTACTCCCAAAAAATATGGGAATCTCAAACATGACCCTTTCTATGACCCTAACATTAAAACCATCATCCCCTTCGGGATCCCTAACCATCAAATAGATTTAATTTATGGGGTACTTGATTGGCCACTTTTATCCCCTACCACTACTTCATCCATCAAACCATTTACCTTTAAATTTTTCTATCTTAGTAAATTAGAGTTTGCTAAGTTGTATCTTCATAGATGTGCTTGGAAATAATTTAGCCTTTGTCGTTATGAACAAGGGCCTCATGAGTTATCCCATATCAAAACTTTGTAGCCTCATGAGTCATTTGGCCTTGGGTATGAACCACATGAATAATCTACCAATTCACCCAAACCCATTTCAAAACTACCTTTACCATCACTTGCATAACTTTTTGCTATAGAGTCATGCCTTTCAGGTTAAATAATGTTAGTGTAACCTACTAATGTGCCATGACTTATATCTTCCATGATATCATCCATAATATTGTAGAAGACTATGTGGATGACCTTCTCAAAAAATTCAAACTCCAAAAATATCAATTGACTATTCTTATGATCATATTTGAATGCCTCATCCATTATCATGTTTGCTTTAATTTCAAGAAATGCATTTTATGGGTCCTTTCAAGAAATCTTCTTGGATTTATCATATTTATTCATGGAATTAAAGTAGACCATGATAAATTCAGAGTAGTTTTGGACATGCCTCCTACAACCAACCTTAAGTAGCTCCATAGCTTGTAGGGAAAAATTCAATCCATTCACCATTTCATTTCCCAACTTTTAGACCAGTGCCAACCTTTCCATTACCTTTTAAAGAAGGATGTCTTTTTCAAATGGAATAGTGATTGTCAAAAGGCCTTTGATTCACTCAAATATTACCTTTTGTGACCACCTATCCTCACCCCTTCTCAAGATGAGCACCCCTTTTACATATATATCTTTACCACCAACCATTTCTTAGGGGCAATGTTGGCTCATCGAGATGAATAATACAAAGAGAAATTCATATACTACATTAACCACACACTTGTAGAATATAAAACTTGGTATACCCTTATCGATAAACTATGCTTAGCATTTCCCTTTGTGGCCACCAAACTTTATCACTACCTTCTTAACCATGAAACCTATGTCATAACTAATAATTAATGGCTAAGTGGATCATGCTCCTAGCTGAATTCAACCTTAAATTCCTCCATTATAAGTCATTTAAAGGTCAAGTCATTGCCAATCAATTGGCTAAAGCTCTTTTACCAAATAGCCAACCACCTCCTCTTGCCTTTTCAGATGAGTCTATAGTGACTCTTTTTCAAGAAGATGGCATAACCTACCAAATGACCATGTTCTTCAATGGCTCAAGTCATAATAAGGAGGGGGCACCAAAGTTATTCTCATTCCTCTCAATGGTGAACCCCTTTCTTTCTCCTTCAACCTTGACTTTGAATGCATCAGTAATATGGCTGAGTATGAAGCCCTAGTGATAGGTCTTCAAACTAATCTAACCTTTAGAATTGAGACAATCCATGTCTTTGGTGATTTTTAACTTGTGGTCAACTAGATCAATAGATCCTATCAATGTAAGAATGATGTCTTGAAAAAATATAAACTTTTAGTTGAAAAACTCTTAACATCATTTGAACATTACTTGGTCTAATCCATTCCTTGATTTGCCAATAAATTTGTGGATACAATGGCCTACCTTGCCTCCCAGATCCCCTCTTAGCTTTTCAATTCCAAAATATTTATCACCATTCATCATTTTACCACACTGTCTTATAGCCAATCCAACCTCCTTACCATTTTTAATGTGGAGGAATCCCCATCCAATATTTGGTATGACCAAACATTCAACAACCTCAACCTAAGCATCATTCCTCCCAACCTCTCTAAGAATGCCTACAAAAAAATTATTCAAAGTACATCTCATTACACCATACTGGGGAGAATACTTTACAAACATGATTTTGATGGTCTCCTTCTTCATTACCTACATAGCCATAAGGTTTTCCATGCCATTAGGTAAACACATGATGGGATATGTGGGGGACACTTTAGCAGTCTAGTAGTCACTAAACGTATCCTTTACCTTGGTTTCTATTGGCTCACCCTCAACTACGACTATTGTGATTATGAAAAAAAGTGTGTTAAAAGTCAACAACATGCTAATTTGCATCATGTGCTAGCTAATGGCCTCCAAGTATCTAAATACTTTTGGCCTTTTTCATAATGGGCGCTTAATCTCAGTGGGAAAATCAACCCCCATTATTTGTAGTGGCATATATCTATCATCACAATGATCAAATAGTTCACCAAGTGGGTGAAATCGCTTCCTCTTGTCTCGACCAAAGTGGAGAAGATTATTGACTTTATCAACCATCATATCATCTACCGCTTTGGCATTCCTCATAAGATCATCACTGATAATAACAAATCCTTCAAAAATAAACAAGTCCAAGGTTTATGTCATGTATTTGGCATCGATTTAAGCTTTTCCTCACCTTACCAACCATAAGCAAATGGATAGGTGGAAGCCTCTAATAAAATTCTTAAAAAAATACTAACCAAGATTGTCAATGCTTCAGGTCAATATTGGCACTTATGCATCTCATTCACTTTATGGGCCTATCATAATATAATTTAAACCTCTATGGGTGATACTCCTTTCTCTCGAGTCTTTAGAGTAGAGGCAATCTTGCCTCTTGAAGTCCAAATTCCCTCTCTTTGCATATCTTTGCAAGATCTTATTTTTGAAGAATATTATCATCAACACCATTTATCTCAGCTTGAGCTACTTGATGAGCCTCATTTATCATCCCTTTCCCACCTCCATACCTATTAAGAACATATCAAACATGTTATAACAAGCATCTCAAACAATGAGACTTCAATATTGAAGACCTCATCCTAAAAGAAAACAAACACATGACCAACATGGAGAAGAATAAATGAGGCATTTTCTTTCAATTGGCTTGGATCCTACATCATTACCGATAAGTATGGATTAATATCTTATCATTTGTCCTCTCTCAAAGGCAAATCAGAACTTGAGCCTCTCAACACTTTACATCTGCTTACATTTTTTTGTTAAATAAGGATCTAGCTCACTCTTTTTGTCTAACTTAAGCTCATCCCTGGATTATTAGATTTTAACCTTCACCCATCTTTCTCTTCTCCTTTTGAGGATAATTAATTAAAATATATAACTATGTGATTAATCATCATAGTCACAGCCTAATCTTAAATGTGGGTACCACATCTCTACCCATAACATGGTTCTCATGGATACTTTTTATCTCTAACAAGATGGAATCCCATGGTCATTATCTCTCAAAAAACACACTTTTTCATATCATTTACCTTTTTATGTTAAAATTCTGCCCTCATAAAGGTAAACCTCTGAATGTAATTAGACTTGTCCATGTATAAAAACATTGCATCTAGAAACAATTTGGATACTAAAATACTACTTGGGTCAATATCTTAAGCATTGCGACTGTTCCCTCGAAGGACAGATGCCTAAAAACAAAATAAAAATTACCAAATATAAGGTAGACTGCTCCCTTGAAGGATAACTATCAAGAGCATTAAACAAATTCAATAAGCTTAGACCACTTCCTTGAAGGATGACTAAGTTAACTTTGTCAAAAATAGAGCAATTTCTTAGAAGATTCCCATATATAGCAATAAAGAAAAAGACCCACTATCACAACAAAATCTAAAGATACATTTATCTTTAAAGAAGCATAATAAATTAGAAGCCACAATTGGATTTCACATGTAGACTTCTAACATTAATCAATCTACATCTAGCGTATGACATGGACTTGTCTATTACCATTCTTAGGCCACCTATAGAAGGAGAAAACTAATTCACATGAGGTTATCATACATATCACCCATTATACCTCACACCACATATCATCCATATTCCCTTTAGAATATCTATAAATTAGGGGATTTAGAGCTTACTTGACAATCTGTGATCAAGAAACCTTTTTTTTATCAACATTTGAGCAACATTTTCCAACCCTAGTTAAACTACATTGGCTTGATGTCCATAGACTATTTAGGCATTACTTTACTTCTAAGGGTAGTTTGGCCACTAACAAATATTATCCTACCATTTTCTTTCCATTAACTTCCATTGCTAACAATTCCCTCTTGCCTAGGGCATCCTATGTCAAGGAAGCTTTGGATTCTTCCTTACATCCTTGTATTTTAAAATCATCTAATAATTCCTCTTCATCTTTCCCCCATTATTTGTAGGTCATCACTTTGCTACTACCCTTAAAACTTGGATTATAGTGATGATGACCTTTTGCCACATGACTATGCAGATCTTGATAGACACGTACCTCCTAAAACATGGCTCATAGTGATCAGTGCTATCACTATACTTATACCATCAACCCAAACCAACCCCCATCAAATTGGGGAAGCCAATTTGAGCAACATTTTCCAACCCTAGTTAAACTACATTGGTTTGATGTCCATAGACTATTTAGGCATTGCTTTACTTCTAAGGGTAGTTTGGCCACTAACAAATATTATCCTACCATTTTCTTTCCATTAACTTCCATTGCTAACAATTCCCTCTTGCCTAGGGCATCTTATGTCAAGGAAGCTTTGGATTCTTCATTACATCCTTGTATTTTAAAATCATCTAATAATTCCTCTTCATCTTTCCCCCATTATTTGTAGGTCATCACTTTGCTACTACCCTTAAAACTTGGATTATAGTGATGATGACCTTTTGCCACATGACTATGCAGATCTTGATAGACACATACCTCCTAAAACATGGCTCATAGTGATCGGTTCTATCACTATACTTATACCCTAACATAATTTTAGAAGGTAAAACCTCATTACAAGGGCACCTCTTCTTTGGATTAGCTCCATATAAGGTCATTTTTGGTGAATAACATTATGTTCCCTTCTAATTTTTCCTGCCTTACCTATTCATGTTTCTCATCCTAAAAAATGTGGGATCATTATGGTGACTATTCACTAATATACACCATGCACCTTCACCATCACCTTCACCAAAACCCAAAACCTTTATTTTGAAAAACCTTCTCCATCAACCCAAACCAACCCCCATCAAATTGGGGAAGCCAATTTGAGCAACATTTTCCAACCCTAGTTAAACTACATTGGCTTGATGTCCATAGACTATTTAGGCATTACTTTACTTCTAAGGGTAGTTTGGCCACTAACAAATATTATCCTACCATTTTCTTTCCATTAACTTCCATTGCTAACAATTCCCTCTTGCCTAGGGCATCCTATGTCAAGGAAGCTTTGGAATCTTCCTTACATCCTTGTATTTTATAATCATCTAATAATTCCTCTTCATCTTTCCCCCATTATTGGGATAACTACATTTTCCTAAGGTATTTTTGGACTATGTAGGTAAAACTCATTCACTGAGGTCATCTCAGTCATATCCTTTACTTTATTTTCCCTTTTCACCTACTATCTTTTCCTCCACCCTTCCACCTATCTCCTCACCACCTCCCTCCCTTCAACTTGTCAATCTCTTTTAACTTTTTTTATAGCTTGTAAATCTCTTCTAGCACAAAGATTGATAGCCTTCCTCATTGGCCCCTCTTATCTCCCATAAAGCCACCACCTACTTTGCTTTATTGGCTTCCTTAACACCTTTCCTTTTGTATGCTTCATGGCTCGCTTCTCCACCCACTTTTTGAATTTTTTGTCTCTCTCTCCACTTTTTACCAACCTTGTCCCATATCTCATTTTTCTTAGTTTTCCATCCTCATCATTTCCCCTTCTCCTTGGAAATTTATCACACCCTATTCGTCACTCTTGTTTCCTCACCAATTCTAGATCATACTGTGAATCTTGTAAGCTTTCTATTTCTTTTGTTGCTACACTTTCTCTTTATGTGTACCACCATTCTCTATCATTTCATCACTCTTCCCACCTTTCCCATTTTCCATTCTTCTTGTTTAATTTATTTTCATCCTTTCATCTTTTTTATCTTCTTTTTTTCCTCCACAACTAGTTTCTACCTGGTTATTTATCATTTGAGAATCCTTCCATAATTACCTCTTTTCTTCTTATCAGTTCTTGAATTTTACCTTTCACATTCCCATTTTTCTCTTTCCATCTCAATACTCACTTGTCTTTTGCATCTGTGTGAGTATCTATGCTTCAATTCTTCCTTTTTCTTCTTATCATCCCTAATCTTCATCCTTTATCTTCATCTCATTCCCTTTCATTTTTTTCCACCATCTTCACCCTTTTCTCAGTTTCATTTCATTTTTTTCATCTTAAAGACATTCCTTGTTCTTCTCGACCTTCTTTTTTTCCTCCTATATGTCCATGCCTAGCTCCTTCCAACCTTCTCCATGTTCATCTTTATATGTGACCTCATTATTTTCTTTACCTATCTCTTCATCTATCTCCTAGTTTACCTTCAACTCATTCCTTGTTGGATCCCCTTTATTTTCTCCTATTCAACCTCTACCTCTTTTGAGTGTGGTCACCAATTGTACCACTTATACATACATTTCCTTGTCTACTTCCTCATATCCTCCATTCCCTTTCTTTAATACATGAAATCTAGTTAGATTCATTACTTTATTTGTATCCCTTTCTTCCTTTAATGCCTTTACATGTTGAGCCTAGATCTTTTTTTTTGTCCCTCTCCAGCTACTCCCTTCACCCTACCTATCACATTTTTCCATTTTAAACCCTCTACCTATTTTAAGTGTATATCATCAAAACAAATAACATGATATGGCCGTGCATGTTTTCCATTCAATTTTGGTTTAATGCAAGACATATACTGATCTTATGACTCTATAACACGATCAACCACACCCATAAGCTCATATGACCCACAAGTGAGCATGAGCACCACTAGCTATTAGGATCTAGATTCCTTCCCCATCTCCTCTAGTCTTGCCCATTTTGAACCCTTTTTAATTTAACCTTCAAATATTTTAGAATAAGAACTAAAACCAACTTCAACTAGATGTTTTGGGGGTACCCATGTGTGGATGGAAACTATACCCTCTGATGTGACCTACCTCCCAACCAATAATTTCCCTTGATTCTCCCTACCCAGCCTACATCTTCCTATGCACTATAATAGCCCTACTCTTTAATCACATTCCACCCAACAACCTTTTATAGGAGTCACCTATTCCACCAAAGTATTTTCCTCCTTGGTCTCTTTTAGACCTATTTCTCTCACCTCCTATCAACTCCGTAATCTATCTATCTTGATATATTCTTCTTCAATTTTCCCTCTCAATTTTCCATTTATAACATTTATTTTCCTTCTTATTTAAACCTACTCCCTCAATTAATTAATATTAATATTATTTGTGTTACTCCATATTCCAAAACCCCTCAAATTCTTTCTCTAAATTCCTTTAAAACACAATGTTTACTTATTTTGGGGCCCCACTGGCTCAAGGGTCAAGGGTTTGAATCTTTGCATGTCATGTCCCATTTTTCATGGACATTGACAGACTTGATGATTAGCCTATTATGCGACCTTCGTAGGCTAATAGGATGGATAGTGGGTCATGATGGAGATTGGCTTGGCTTTGATTTGTAGAATTCCTATAGTTGGCTTTCATTTAGGTTATTTCAAACACATTTGACTTGAGCTCCTATTATTTAGGGATATTTGACATGCAATGGAGCACCTTTATTTTGGTATGGTCATGTGCGAAATCACTCCCTGGTTCACTAGCTTCGAACGGTTCGAGGATCCGACATGTATTAAGGGAGATATTAATATTTGATTGATTTAATCAAATATTAATTATTTAGCCTATTTTTAATTAGAAACCCTAATTCTAATTTAAGAAACCCTAATTAGGGCAAGCATATCTTTTTGAGGGTATAAGGGTTTCTCATGGAGGCCATTATTGATTAGCCATTGATTATTGATTATTGATTTTGAAGAATTCTTCTGTGAAGATTGAGCCAAGGGTTCCAGGATTCCATCTGCATTGGAGAACATCAACTCTTCAGTGTGTGTGATTCAGAGGCTCTAAAATATCAGCTGATCTATTACCAAATTGAGAGATAGCTTCATACAAAAGTTATCACAAAGGTTTACAGATTTGAGAGATAACTTGACACAAAAGTTATCACAGTATTTCAGGTATTTATTTATTTAGGTTTTTGATCCAATAAGTTATACATATATAGATCTTCTGTATTAGAATCGTATATCTTGAGATCAGGTTGTTCAGCTATTAGCAGTTGAAAATAGATAGGTTGTGCTTAATTGGTGGCCGTACTAAGTCCGTACAGGTCTGTACAGATCCGTTCAGACACCGACCTCGGCAGACATCAATCCCCAATGACCGACATCGGCCGATTGAAGACCAACGTTGATAGAGAAGGACTGACAGAGATTGACGTCGGTAGTATATCAACTGACGCCGATGACTGTGTGTTTGACACACCAGGCTGAGACAGAATGCCCAAAAATCAGCTTTCATTTCTAGATTTGCAAAAGCCCAGGGTTTTAAGACATAATATTTCATGTTATTTTATTTGTATGACAGAGACTCAATTGTGTAATCATCTAAAAGAACAAGTGATAAGATATTTGATTGGCAGATAAGATATTTACTGTGGTTTATTGTTTATCTAAATTTATTCTACAAAATTGTATCTTTGTTCAGAGCTTTTTGTTTGTCTAGATATCCCTGTTTGAAGGGACATCACAGTGGTATCAGAGCTTTGTGAAAAAAAAAAGGAGGCCCTAAGCAAGGGACATCATAGTGGTATTAGAGCCAAATTCCTACCATCCTGTTGGATAGTTTGGGCAAATCAGAGCCAAATTCCTGCCATCCTATTGGGTAGATCAGAGCCGATGTCCTGCCATTCTGCTGGGTAGTTTGGTTATCAGTATGGCTTTAACAGGTGTCAAAGATTTGGAAGAAAGAATGCATAATGCAAAGAAGAAGTTAGATAATCCGTTTCAGCAAGAAGATGACATTCTAAAAACTTTGGAGGAGTTAGAAACTTATTTAGGCAAGGTTGATCAGTCAAATACTTATGATATGCAAACAACGTTATCTCCAACATTTCGTTCGTTGGTGAAGCCCCGATTATTGAGACATCATGATGAGGTGGTAAGACTTGCAACTCTCTCTTGCATTAGTGAAATCATGAGGATAATAGCTGGCTTTAATTTTTATGATGATCAGATTATGAGAGAGGTACTTCACGCCATGGTAAAAAGCTTCGAAAAATTGGATGACATTAGAGACCCTCATTTCTCAAAAAGGGCAAGAATACTTGAAACATTTGCAAGGTATGGATTTGAAAACATTATGATGTTAGTAGGTTGTATTGGTGACACTTGCAGGATGTTTAAAATATTTTGGAATATTTTAGATGAGTTTCATTCTAGTGATGTATTAGCATCAATGCACTCTATCATGTTCACAATCTTGTTTGAGGAGGAGGATAAAATTTCTAAACTTTTGGCAAAAGATTTATGGTATGTCTGGATAAAAGAGAAAAATGTCTCACCTAGAGCTAGTATGTGGTTAAAGAGTTTAATTGATAGGCCTAAGGATCGTAGTACTTTCCCTATGACATGCAGAAACTTGAATGATGAATTTGACAGACATGCTGATCTAATACAGGGAGACATTAACACATCTTCAGGTAATGATTTATCTGCATTATCTTCACAGGTAGGAGTATTTGAGGATATTGTGGATGAGCTTTGTCTTAAGGTGAGTTCAGCTCAGGTTTTAGATAGTGAGGATGAGTCTGATGCTTGCATTCAGAGTGTGGAGGTATACTCAGAGGTTAGTACATTGAGTATTGGTGATGAGTATGTTTCTATAGCTACTGATGAGGAGCATATTGTTGAGGCTGACACACATGTTCAGGATTTGGGAGTACCTGATTTTGATGGGTTTGAGATACTAGTGGAGTCGAGTCTCCAGATTGATTCTTCTCACACATATGACAGTGTGGTACCATTCATTGTGCCACCTTTACAGAGGGATCAGTTATGGGATGGATTGGCACCATCTTTTGTAGATGGAATTGGCAGTTGGAGTTGTCCATTCTATTTGGGTTATCATACTTTGAGAGTTTGTTTCTCATGCGTGCTTGACTATGGCAGTTGTGCTTTTAAAGTTTGGTTGAGTTGCATTCTCCAGTTTGATCTACTTTTGATGATATTGCAGGAACTTGCATTGATTTACAATAGTGTAGAGCATAACTACATTTGGGATCCAGGTGGATCGAGTGGTTCATTGTTCTGAGATTGCTTGGGGACAAGCAATTTCTAGAGGGGCAGATTGTCATGTCCCCTTTTTCATGGACATTGACAGACTTGATGATTAGCCTATTATGCAACCTTCGTAGGCTAATAGGATGGATAGCGGGTCATGATGGAGATTGGCTTGGCTTCGATTTGTAGAATTCCTATAGTTGGCTTTCATTCAGGTTATTTCAGACACATTTGACTTGGGCTCCTATTATTTAGGGATATTTGACATGTAGCGGAGCACCTTTATTTTGGTATGGTCATGTGCGGAATCACTCCCTAGTTCACTAGTTTCAAACGGTTTGAGGATCTGACATGTATTGAGGGAGATATTAATATTTGATTGATTTAATCAAATATTAATTATTTAGCCTATTTTTAATTAAAAACCCTAATTCTAATTTAAGAAACCCTAATTAGGGCAAGCATATCTTTTTGAGGGTATAAGGGTTTCTCATGGAGGCCATTATTGATTAGCCATTGATTATTGATTATTGATTTTAAAGAATTCTTCTGTGAAGACTGAGCCAAGGGTTCTAGGATTCCATCTGCATTGGAGAACATCAACTCTTCAGTGTGTGTGATTTAGAGGCTGTGAAATATCAGCTGATCTATTGCCAAATTAAGAGATAGCTTCATACAGAAGTTATCACAGGGTTTACAGATTTGAGAGATAACTTCACACAGAAGTTATCACAGTATTTCAGGTATTTATTTATTTAGGTTTTTGATCTAATAAGTTATACAGATATAGATATTCTGTATTAGAATCGTATATCTTGAGATCAGGTTATTCAGCTATCAGGGGTTGAAAATAGATAGGTTGTGCTTAATTGGTGGTCATACTAAGTCTGTACAGGTCCGTACAGATCTGCTCAGACACTGACCTCGGTAGACAGCGATCCCCAGTGACCGACATCGGCCGACTGAAGACTGACGTCGGTAGAGAAGGACTGACAGAGATTGACATCGGTAGTATATCGACCGACGTCGGTGATTGTGTGTTTGACACAGCAGGCCGAGACAGAACGCCCAGAAATCAGCTTTCATTTCCAAATTTGCAAAAGCCCAGGGTTTTAAGACAGAATATTTCATGTTATTTTATTTGTATGACAGAGACTCAATTGTGTAATCATCTAGAAGAACAAGTGATAAGATATTTGATTGGCAGATAAGAGATTTACTGTGGTTTATTATTTATCTAAATTTATTCTACAAAATTATATCTTTGTTCAGAGCTTTTTGTTTGTCTAGATATCCCTGTTTGAAGGGACATCACAGTGGTATCAGAGCTTTGTGCAAAAAAAGGAGCCCCTAAGCAAGGGACATCACATTGCCACTTATCATTTACCCACTCTTCTACTTTGCTTCCCCAAATCATTGAATAAATACCCTTCCATATCCTATTAATGACATTGCTGTGGAGTGTGCATAATGTCAACTTATTTGGATGGTGATGAAAGAACTCATTGGATAACCATGGAAATTTGAGTAGTGCCAGATTTTCTAGAGCTTGGTAAAGCATATTTCTCCTTTTTTCCCCTTAAAATGGTGGCCAAAATTTATGTTTAAACCTACTTACCCATGGCTATAGATTCATTTTGCATAGTTAAAGCAATCATATAATTGCATCCTAAGTAATCTCATCCATCATTTCTACCAAACCAATCAAAAAACTATTTGATATCCATGTTTTCCACCCTTTAGAGCTTCCCTTTCTCCAACATCCTTTAACTAGACATAACTACATGATACATCAATTTGGGGAAACCAAGTTAACCAACACTCCTTACCTTAAAATAACTACATTAGGCTTAAAGTTTATTTTGGATATTATGTCCATGAAACTATGTAGGCATCATCCACTTGCCTAGTGCATATGGAGTCTTCTTGGCTATCCCATTCCAACCAACCAACCCACTTTCCCACATCCACCTTGACATTGGTCATTTTTGACCTAACCTCTTCACATGTTTTGTGATGATCTTACCTTGGTCCTTTTGACTATACTGACTATGCTTTCTATGTTTCACTTTTTATGCCCCACCTCATATGTAACTAGACCATTTATATTGTTTTTTAGGAGCACTTCCTACCCTAGATACCTATGAATAACACCGACCTTGTCTAAATGACTTGATAAGCTTAATCTAATCATCTATGAATAACATTGTGGACTAGTTACCCTATTGTATGTCCATTTAGAACCTGGCCTTCTTTTTATCAACATTGGTAGCTTTAGTCTCTACGCATTCTTGACTATCATGCTTAGTCACATTTTGTGAACCCATTGCCATTTCACATGCCCAACTACTTTTTGGTACCACCTAATGCCTCCCCACTAACTACTTATCAAACTTACATCTAATTTAACTTTTCCTCATCAACTCTTGGTTTAAGGGAGGAACACCTCATCCCATAGTTAGGGCACCCTAACCTTTGACCAAACAACTCATTTTTGTTTTCTAGCTTGTTAATTCAAAGTTGTATAACAAAAAGAGGTAAAATGTAGACATTAAAAAATTACACGCTTATAGTTTTTGATGATTAAATGCCTCAAGACCTCCTAAAGACCCCTTAAACATTCTTAACCCTTAACCAACCCCTCTTAACCTAACTAAATTACTATTCTCCTATTTACATAGTAATATTCAAAAATATTAGTTGAAAGTACTATTCACTATCACTATTCATTTTGAGAGCCACTATCACTATTCATGATAGCATGACACGTGACATGAAATGTCACATGGCGAGTGACATGGCTTAGAAATAAGGTGGCTTGATGTGGGACATCATACCTCATTCGGGACCCTTTTCCAAGGTGTAAAATGACCTCATTTAAGTATCACAAGTATCCCCCCTTGAAATATGGAAAATTTCACCTTAAGGGGCCATCATTTAACATATATTTTATCTTTAAGCATGAAAGTGGCCTTAAAAATGGGATACCCACCTCTTTAGTGCTTTGGAAAAGACAAAGGGCACTATATCTACTCATTTTTGACTTTTTAACCCAAATAGGAGACCCATGATCAAGGTGGGAATCCCACCACCCTCATCATTTGACTCATTCATGCACTCACATAAAAAATGGCACCACATGTTTTGGGGTATCTCTTTAAGTGATTGGATGAAGACAAAAAAGAGTAGTGAAAAGTTTTTTAGCCCCATTTAGGCTCATGTGCATGATGCCCATTAAAAATTAAACTCATGTACAAGGTGGAAGACACACTAACCCAAATGAGAAACCCATGATCAAGGTGGAAATCCCACCACCCTAATATTTTGACTCATTCATGCATCCACATGGAAAATGACACCAGATTTTGTGTGGCACTCTTTAAGTACTTGGATGAAGACAAGAAAGGGTTGTGAAAAATCTTTTAGCCTCATTTAGACCCATGCACATGATTTCCATTCAAAATTGGAGTCATGTGTAAGGTGGGAGACACACCAACCCAAATAAAAGACCTATGATCAAGGTGGTAATCCCACCACCCTCATCTTTTGACTCATTCATGAACCATATTGAAAATGGTGTGATACTTCTATTATTGTCTCTTTTGGCATGGTTCTTGACAATAAATGCTATAAATACCCACCCTCTCCTTCACCCAAGGTGAAGTTATAAGTTAGTCTTTGGTTATTAAAATTTTGTTACAGGTCTTTGAAGGATGTCATAATTTTGGAGGTCATCCACATCTTGGAGGAAAATAATTCAAATCAATGAATCTCTACTGAAATTGCCACATGATTCTTTCGTCACATCATCAACAACATCAACCATGTCAACAAGCCTCAAGGTAACCTTATTTTTTTTTTAGTTATTTAATTAAGTCCTTCCTTTTATTACCTTAAAATTTATCCATTAATCCACTTTCCATCTTAATACATTGACCTCCTTTACCACCTTTGCCATTGTAATTCCATTTACCTCCTTTGCCCTCTTTTCACCTTTGTCACCTTCACCCTCTTTGCTTCATCATTTTTATACCCTAATTACTTATTGTTTTATATTTTTCAATCATCCATTGATATAATTTTATTATCTCAATCAAACCTAACCAAGCCATTCTTTTGACCTATCAAATTACTAGATCCAAAACCACAACCTTGCCTTAACCAATTTTTAGCATTAGTATAATCAAACTAGTTGCTTCATTTTGGTTAAATTATAAAAGCATCTAATTTTATAAATTAATTTGTTATTATTTTATATATTTAATTTTAGTTTTATATTAATTTAAGGAAAATATATTTATTTTATCATTTTCACTTAAGTGTTTTAAATAAGGTGGATTGACAGCCTCCTAGAAAGCTTTCGTTTCTAGGATCTAGCTCATGCTAGGCAATCCACCCATCTACTTATCTAACAAACAATTTTTTTTAGTGTTTTATTACTTACAAGTCATATTTTCATGTAAAATAATATCTCTCTATAATCACTTAGATTAAATGCATGCACATTCAATAGGTATTCTTCCACACCCTTCTTAACTAGTTTCTTCTTTTCACACTTAAGAAAAAGCAAAACTTAGATAGAAACAATAAGATCATGAAATCTATGAGTCGTCACTCATTAAGTGGTTTTAGAATTTTTGAGGCCAAAGATAATATTTACATAGAAATAGGTGCCAAATTCCATGGTGAAAGTAGTCATGCATTGGTCCTCAAGAGCGATATGAATCTAACTGTATCCTGAGAAGCCATCCATAAGAGATAACATTTCATAACCAGCCATGGAATCAAAAATGAAATCTATTGAATGTAAAGGGAAATTATCCTTGGGATAAGAAATATTAATATTATGTAAATCAATACAAATTTTAATGACCATAATGACTTTCTTTTGAATGGTAACAATGTTGGGAACCCATTCAGAATAATCCACTGGTTTAATAAATTTAGCATGAAGTAGTTTGATGATTTCCTTATGACATAAAGTACAAAATTTGGGTGGAAATTTTATTTGTTTTTGATGCACAGTCTTGGCATTAGGATAAGTAATGATGTTATGCACCATAATGCTAGGGTCAATTTCAAACATGTCCTCTTAGGAGCAAGTGAAAGCTTCATGATATTTATCAAAGAATAATCTAAAATTGTCATGTTTGGTAGGTGAAAGCTCTCAAGAAACTATAATTGGTCAAGGATAAGATGGAGTACCATATTTTATGTGAGTGGTTTATTTAATAAGCATGGAATTTCCATCTTGAAAGTGGTATGGTACATTGGGTAAGGCAAAAATTGGATTTGTTTTAGGATCAGTGCTAGCGATAAAGGTGTTGAAGTAAGGAGTTTTAGTTTTGAAATTTACAAGTTTATGATGCTATTGAGGAAGTTGAATTTATCATGCATAATGTAACTCAAGGATAGATTCATCACTAGGCAAGGTAATAATAAGACCATAATACTTAACATCTAATTTAAGATCTAGAATTTTATTGCCATTGTAATTAGACTCAGAATGTATCTGACAAACATTGGTTACCTTGGCATCTAGTATAATTTTAGAATTATAAGTAGATGGAGTAGAAGGGGTTGGAATGTTAGTGGGTTCAATGATGGGAGAAGGATCAAATGAAATTATTGGATTGATAGGTGGTAAAGGATATTTATAAATTTTTGAAGGTTCAAAAGCTATAATTTTTTCTACCACCTAAGAAGTATCGATAAGAGGAGAATTGGAAAGAGGCACATGACCCTCAGGATCTAAGGTATGATCCATATAAATGGTGTGAACATACTGATTAAAAGTATGAATTTGGGCTAAGTTTTTTTGATAATGTTGGACATCCAATTCTATATATTGAGTTTGGGCCATTATATATTTATCATCGTGTGTTGGATAAATTTCACATGCTTGAGAATCAGGGGGAGTTTTAGAAGGTCAAATATTGATATTACTAAATGTATGAGGAGAGATGATGAGAGGATCTTAAAATAATTTTGCCACTCCAAAATCATTATAAGTGAAAGCATCCTCAGGGAAAGAAGTCTCCTAAGCATTACATGGAGGGAGAAAATTAGTAATCTAATCAATAAGAGGAATAGTAAAGTCCCTAGGTAATTAATAAAGATGAAGCCTTTACAAAATGTAGGGAGGTAACTTGGTAGTATTTCAAGTATGCTATAAATCATTGGGCTCATCATCATCGAGATTCATAAGAGTAACTTGTAAACTAAGATTCATTTTGATAAACTCAATTAAAGGAGAACTACTAATTTTAGGAATGATAGGAATACGATATTTTGATTTAGGATTGGGAAGCTAAATGTTTGATGGGTTGGGATTAGCTTCATGCTTATACCATTTTCCATTATGTAAGAATTTGATATATTGACTACTAGAAGAATCAATGGCCCTCCTTTGATGAGTCTATGGACAATCAAGGAGTATGTTATAAGATAAAGGAAGATCAAAGACCATAAACTTGGTTCAAACAGTCTTAGATCTAATGGTTAATGGAAGCCAAATATAACCAAGTGGTTTTTGATTATTCTTATCAAAACCATGACAAGTAATATGAGTTTGATTGAGATGATCCTTGTTATAACCTAGTTGTTAGATGATCCATAAAGATGTCACATTAATTCCAAGACTTTCATTAACTATAAATTTTTGGATAAGAGTGGTATTAATAGCTACTTTGTTAAAGAGTGGTAGATCATCAACATGAAAGATACTTTCAGCATTGATCATGTCTTTTTCAAGGAATTCAATAGAGGGTTTGGAAGAAGGACACATAGTTTTAATTGTATTGATGTTGGTATGTTGAGGTTTAATAGAAGGTGGTTCTTTATCTAAGGATGATGGATCTTCAATTTCTTGCATAAATAATTTATGATGATAAGGTGTGATGAACCTCCTATAGCAATTTACCTCTTACAACAGATTTAATCAAAATATGCCAAAATAAAATAACTCTTACCAATAACAGAAACACAGAAAGCTTATATTGATCGCAGGCCTCTTCGAGGGGGCAACCTCCTTTGAGCAAGCTCAATACAATGAATTCGTGGATGCCTTTATTCGGCCTTAACACTTACTTATATACTAACTCTATTCTAACAACTACTACTTCCCCTTGTATGTGGGATAATTCGAATAAGCTCTAAGGGACGACTTACAAAGCATATGCGTCCATAGCAATTAAGCACGGGTTCCTAACATCCCCTCCCTCTTAAAAAAAAGCTTTGCCCTCAAAGCTTCAAATGTGGGAATTGTTGTTGAATCTGGAAGAGTGGTTCCCATGTTGCATCTTCTGGTTGCATGCCGTGCCATTGGATTAAGACCTCTGTGATGGAGCGGGATCGAAGTTGGCGGGTGCGCCTGTCCAAGATTGCTTCGGGCTCGAGAAGGATGGAGCCTTCGTTATCAAGTGCTGGTAAAGTTGTCTGCACTCGGATGTTGGATCCAAGAACTTGTTTCAAACATGAGACATGAAAGACGGGGTGAACTTGGGAGGAAGGTGGAAGCTCTAACTTGTAAGCAACTGACCCAATCTTTTGAAGAACCTTATATGGCCCATAGAACTTTGGAGCAAGCTTTTGGTGCCCTTTTTGTTTTAGTGATGATTGCTTGTATGGCTGTAGACGAAGAAAGACCATATCACCAAGTTGAAAGGTACGCTCAGAGCGGTGTCGATCAGCTTGCTGCTTCATTCGGTTTTGGGCCATGTGGAGATTGTTTCGCAAGGTGCGGAGAATCTGATCCCGGTTTCGGAGAGTAGTGTCAACTGCCTGAACTGGTGAGCTACCAGGATGATATGGAAGAAGTGGTGGCGGTGCTTGACCATAAACTGCCTCATAGGGAGTCATTTTGGTGGAAGTGTGGTATGAGGTATTGTACCACCATTCAGCTAGGGGAAGCCACTTGGCCCATTGATGTTGTTGTTCTGAAGCAAAACAACGAAGGAAGGTCTCCAAGCATTTGTTGACGATTTCTGTCTGGCCATCTGTTTGTGGGTGGTACCCAGAGCTCATTTTCAATTGTGTGCCTGTGCGACGAAATAGTTTCGTCCAAAAATGGCTAGTGAAAGTGGCATCACGATCTGAGACAATTGAAGAAGGAATGCCATGAAGACGGAAGATCTGATCCAAGAAAACCTGTGCAACTGTGGACGCGGTGTATGGGTGGCTGAGTGCACAAAAATGACTATATTTGGAGAGGCGATCGACAACAACTAGGATCACTGTCTTTCCCCCAGATTTAGGGAGGCCCTCAATGAAATCCATGGAAATATCTGTCCAGATCCTAGTAGGAATGGGCAAGGGCACGAGCAAACCAGGAGTCAATGTGGTTTCACCTTTGTGTCGTTGGCAGGTTTCACATTCAGCCACCATCTGTTTAATTTTGGTTTTCATGCCTTTCCAAAAGAAGTGTCGACGTGCCCGCTCATAGGTTTTGAGAAACCCTGAGTGCCCTGCTGAGGGGGAAGCATGAATTTCATAGAAGATAGCCTGATGTAGGTCTGAAATTTGGGGAAGCACCAAACGACCCTTGTATCGCAGAGAAGCACCATCCCATGAATAATGTGGTATGGCAAAGGGGTCAGTGGTCAATTGATGAATGATGTGGCATAAGGATGGATCATTTACATACCCTTGTTGGACAAATTCCAACCATTTAGGAATGGGCATGGAGATGGCAGAGAGGGAAGGGTGGTCCTCGAAGGTTCTTGAGAGAGCATCAGCCACAACATTGTCTTTTCCCTTCTTATAGGTGATCTCATAGTCATAGCCCATGAGTTTGCTGACCCACTTCTGCTGAGCTGGGGATGAGACCCGCTGTTCCAAGAAATATTTCAAACTCTGATGATCAGTTTTGATGCAAAAATGGTTTCCCAGTAAGTAGGGTCTCCATTTTTGTACTGCATGTAAAATTGCCATCATTTCCTTTTCATATGTAGACAAAGCTAAATTGCGGCCAGAAAGGGCTTTGCTGGTGAAGGCAATTGGTCGGCCCTCTTGGAGAAGAACAGCACCCAAGCCAATGCCACTGGCATCACTTTCGATGGTGAAAGTTTTGCTGAAGTCTGGCAGTGCCAAAACTGGTGTACTACACATAGCCTGTTTGAGTTGGATGAATGCCTGATCAGCTGTTGCACCCCAGGTGAAAGCATCCTTCTTCAATAAGGAAGTCAAAGGAGCCGTGATCTTTCCATAATCTTTGACGAACTTGCGATAGTATCCTGTCAGGCCTAAGAAACCACGAAGGCTCTTGAGGGTGGTTGGTTGAGGCCAATTCTGCATAGCACTAATTTTTTCTGGGTCCACGCGAACCCCACTGGCTGAAACAATGTGCCCCAAATAGTCAATTTCCTCTTGCGCGAATGAACACTTGGATTGCTTGGCACATAATTGATTGTCGGCTAACAACTGTAATGCCTTGTCAAGATGTTGGAGATGCTCGGCCCATGTGCGACTGTAAACCAAAATGTCATCAAAGAAAACTAAAATAAATTGACAGAGAAAAGGCCGAAAGATTTTATTCATGAGTGCTTGAAAAGTGGAAGGGGCATTTGTAAGGCCAAATGGCATGACAAGGAACTCATAGTGACCCTCATGTGTACGAAAGGCTGTCTTGGGAATGTCATCAGGATGCACTCGAATTTGATGATAGCCAGAACGCAGATCCAACTTGGAGAAGAATTTGGCCCCATGGAGCTCATCAAGAAGCTCATCAATGACAGGAATTGGGAATTTATCCTTGATAGTGAGGTGGTTAAGGGCTCGAAAGTCTATGCAAAGGCGCCACGACCCATCTTTTTTATGGACAAGAAGCACTGGGGAGGAATATGGGCTGGTGCTGGGGCGGATAACACCAGACTTGAGGAGTTCCCAGACTAAGTTCTCAATTTCCGTCTTTTGTAGATGGGGGTAACGATATGGCCGAATGTTGGGTGGAATGCTTCCTGGAAGGAGAGGAATGCGGTGATCTTCAGGGCGTGAAGGGGGTAGCCCTACTGGTTCTAAAAAAATGGTTACATGCTTGTCGAGTATGGCTTGTAAGTCTATAGGGTGGTTAGAAGCAGCAGAGGGCTGGAGTTGAATGGAATGCAATTGTGCAATGACCCCATGTGAGCCTTTTTTCAAAAGTTTTTCCATGCGATGAGAACTGATGATGCTAGCAGATCCTGGTAATAACCCTTTTAAGGTGTGCTTCTGACCATTATCTGTGAACTGCATCCAAAGCTCAGAGAAGTCCCATAAAATAGGTCCTAATGTGCGAAGCCATTGTGCCCCTAAAACCACATCACACCCACCTAAGGGTAGGGCAAACATATCAGAGCGACAATTATAATCGCCGATTGCAAGACGCACATTTCGACACTTCCCTTTACATGGCAATGTGCCCCCATTAGCAATCATGACTTCAAAGCTAGAACAAGGGTATATAAAGCAGTCTGCTGCCTTAGCAATGCGAGGATCAATGAAATTGTGAGTACTGCCCGAGTCAATGAGAATTGTGAGAGGGATCTTTTTGAAGCACCCTTTGACCTTCATGGTTTGGGGAGTAGTGACACTTGCTAGTGCATGTACTGAGATCTCAGGCTGAGTCTCTTGAACCATTGGGTCCTCTTCAGTGCCGGGTTCATCTTGAGCATCTTGAAATTCTGGGATATCAATCTCGCTGTTTTGTTCTGGTGGTGACTCCACATCTAGCAAGTAAAGTGTTTTTTGGATGCACCTGTGACCCTTAACCCATTTGTCATCACAGTTATAACATAATCCTTTTTCTTTATGAGCCCACATCTCTGTCTCAGTCAGGCGCTTGATTGGTGTGGTTATGGTTGTCCGCTGATTCACTGTGTTCTTGGCTGGTAAAAAGGTGGGAGGACGACGCTGTGTGGAGAGTTTATCTTCTGCTAACTTAGCCAGACCCAAAGCATCCATCATATTTTCAGGTCGAAACATTTTTACCTCTGAGCGGATCGGCTCTCTAAGGCCACTAACAAAGCAACTTTTGAAGAAGTCATCTGACAACCCTTCAGTGTGATTAGCGAGTTTTTCAAATTCAAGCTGATATTCCCGAACAGTTCCTGTTTGACGGAGTTTGGTGAGGGTGCCTGTGAAATCCTCGAATGCTGAGGGACCAAACCTACCCAAAATTAAGGATGCAAAAGTTGACCAATCAGGTTCATCATTGGTCTTGAGATACCAACGGTACCACTGAAGTGCTTCGTGTTCCAAATGAAAGGAAGCAATTGGGACTTTGTTTACAGAATAAGTATTGTGGAGGTTGAAGAATTGTTCAGCTCGATATATCCATCCTGTAGGATCTGTACCATTGAACCGTGGAAAGTCTAGCTTAGGTCCACGAGAGGAGTTGGAAGTAAAGGAGTGACGGTCTGAAGAAGACTCCTCTTTCTGCATTCGGTTGAGCAAGATGCTATTCTGTTGATTCAAGCCACGCATCATATCGGTTAACTCTGTAACCTGAGATTTCAATGTGGCGATTTCTTCCTCCATGATTTTTGTGCTTGCACGAGTGGTGACCATAACCAGTTGTGAATAGTGGTGACTTTTTTTTTTTTTTTTTTGCTGCTGTTTTTTTTTTTTTTTTTTTGCTGCTGTTTTTTTTTTTTTTTTTGCTGCTGTTTTTTTTTTTTTTGCTGCTGCTGTTTTTTTTTTTTTTTGCTGTTGTCGTTTTTTTTTTTTTTTAATAAGCCTCTGTTTCAGGAACGGATTGTTTGCAACTGTGTGGTTCGAAATATCATCAACTGTGGGTATGCTGTTGTTTGCTGTCTGAACTTGATAAGTTGGATATGGACCCCAGGTTTGTTTGGCTGCCTAAAGGATTTTAAAATTCTCTCTGGCCACCAAAGCTGTCTGAGCGAGTACCGCTCTCCAGAAATTTCTGGCCGCGGGTTTACCTCTTAACGACAGCTTTTGGTTTACCTCACGGGTGGGATCTAGTCAATCAGGTTTGGGTCGTTGCCCTTTTCGCTGGCAGGTCCTCTCAATGGGCCAGCTACTTCGAGGTTCCTGTGGTACTCCTCACAATGAGTTTTAGGGCTTATGCCCAAGCACTTCCCACAGTTAAGCGGATAGGTATTTACCCAATCCGAAATGATGGAACCTGCAATGAAAAATTTCTTGCCAAAAAATGGCGTAGCTCCTGGAAAGCCCTGCTTTGAAAAATATTGCGCCAAATCTACCCACAAAGCCAAGAAAGCGCTCTGATACCAAATGTGATGAACCTCCTACAACAATTTACCTCTTACAATAGATTTAATCAAAATATGCCAAAATAAAATAACTCTTACCAATAACAGAAACACAGAAAGCTTATATTGATCGCAGGCCTCTTCGAGGGGGCAACCTCCTTTGAGCAAGCTCAATACAATGAATTCGTGGATGCCTTTATTCGGCCTTAACACTTACTTATATACTAACTCTATTCTAACAACTACTACTTCCCCTTGTATGTGGGATAATTCGAATAAGCTCTAAGGGACGACTTACAAAACATATGCGTCCATAGCAATTAAGCACGGGTTCCTAACATAAGGTGAAGTACAAACTAAATCCATAAGTGGAAGTTTACAAGTTAGAGAGTTGAGTTATTCAAGAAAGTTCTAATAAGACTTAGAAGAACTAGCATGAGGTTTAGGGGGTATTGGGCCCCCTTTCATACCAACTACATGGACCATGCCAACTTATAATATCTCAAAATAAGGAAATATTTGGTTTGATTGCTCCATTTTTGTACCTTTTGGCACTAGTTGGAGTAATCCCCAAGAATCCTAACTTTTAAACTATCCATTCAATTCCATTCGAGGTTATAATGGTCACCACAATTTATTTGGGAACATTATACCTAAATTATTAGACTCTATTGATGATGAGCTAGATGAGATAAGTTTCAAGATCAAAATATTTGATCTTTTCCCTCACATCATCACCCCCTCAATCCCATCAGCCACCTTTCGATGACATATTTGTTATCCTATCCAAAACTAGACACTTTATCCATCATGCTTCCTCTGAAGATAAAGTCATTCCTACATGTACCATTGACTTACATACACCCTACTATGATCATGATTATGATTTATACAACCCACTTTTTTTCATATTTTTTCAAACTAGAAATGCAAACGTTCTACAGCATTGCTCTTTTTTATTTTAATATTTTTATTTATCTTTTAACATTCCTTCCTTTATAACACATAATACTAGTCTTTCTACTATTTGTCATAGTGTATAGATGGAAAAATCATATGGTATACCTCTATTCATAATATATCCCCTCAAGAGTATGCTCATGGATCATGACATGACATGACCTTATCATTTTTCTAGATACCATGACCCTTATAGTTAGATTCCTTTAAAGATGCTATCAAATTTACTTAAACTTGTTGCATAACCAACCTTACTTATTGATGTGCCTAGTCCAGTTTATGCTCTATCCCTACCCTTCCTTGGTTATTTCCTTCATCCCTTATTGTAACTTGATCCCATGCCTGTGCAATGGGTAGATCAACCTTATTATTATATCCATAAAGTTACTAGTCACTGGACTTAATATTTCTAGTTATATTAGCCACCCTAGGCTTTTCCTTCCACCCCTTTAGCTAGTAAACTTGTACAATCTAATAATAAATGTATTTATTACTTTTATGGGACAAATAACCACTCTTATACACATTGTTGAAAACATAGGCAATACATCAAAACATTGTGCCTAGCCACTGCTTAACTAAAATATACAAACATACCTCATCCTAAGATATTACCAGAGTATATCCCTAGATATAAAGTATATTATCTTTGGCACTAGTGTGGTATACATTATATCTATTACTACTAAGTTATCTAGAAACATCTTCATGATTTCCCATAGTCAACACCCGCACCAGTCATTCCTCTTCTACAAGTCACCCACACAAGAAGGCTTCTCCTTTTTTGTAGGTTGCACCTCCTTCTCACCCCATAAATACTATTCCCATTGAGACATATATTCCTCACATTGAGCATCCTACTCAAAAGATACCATATGAGCATTAATCTTCATCCTCTACACCTATCTTTTCAATTGAGATGATACGTAAGGAATCCTTTACACAAGTTTATATGAAGATTAATGAGACTCTAGATAGCATTAGAATTTATCTTCATAGAGATGTTTCAAATGTTATAGATAATATTTATGGTCAAATATATCAATATTTATGAACATGCCATGATGCTCTTTCATATTGTTCTACTTTATGATTTGGAATGGATTTTTAATCCATATTTATATCTCTTATACATTTGACTATATGTCACATTTGATTTCACTTACCTAATTTACATGGATCATTATATTATGATTTATGTGTTTTTTCATTCTCTTTCACCTTTTATTATGGTTTCTTATCATTATTTTCATGAATGGAAACTTATGTTTATGATTGTACTTCTTTCATGGATTCTTTTATTTTTATTTTTATAATGATTGTTTGTTATCTTATTACACACAAAAATCAAATATTTATTATTGTGACTTAATTACACAACCTTGATTCCCTTAGTATTCTATCTCTACTACATGACAAATTATAAAAAAATACTTCTCATTATACTACTACCATATAATGATCTATCTTGGATCTCCTTTCTTCCCTTATATTACTTTCACATACTAATAACACATATGATTAAAACTTGAGATTACATATTAGTTTATAGGTAAGTCTAAGTGTTTAGTCAATCATATCTCTGGTTAATTAATCTCCTTTAAGCCAAAGTCTAAATCTAATTCATTTGTATCACATTTATCACTCATGTTGGTTATTCCAAATCCATATGGAGGAGGAATCATAAGATCCATAAAAAAAATTAAAATTCAAATAATTTAAAAAAGGAAATGATTCAAAAGGCAACATACAAATTCAAAAGTCTAATGACACCAAAATATGTCATTCATAGAACATCCCCTATTCCTAATAGAATCTCAAACTCCGTAGTTGGCCTCATGATAGAGATGAGGTCCATTAAGGTATGGTGGTCTAGTAGAATAGGATAGGATTAACAAAAACTCTATAAGTACTACCCAATTTCTTGTATAAGTACACAATCTTCATAGTAGACCAATGGCTATTTAAAAGGTCTTGAAGAATGGGGAATCTTTTATGGGAAGGTGGGTCCATTTTAATTTTCCTGTTCATATAACCCTCGTGATTTGATCTTAGTATCTCACCTATTGGCCTATATAACTGTTTGCTTATTATGATTAGGTATGGTTTATATTTTGATGGTCACTAGAATCTTAGTGTTTCTCTTTTGTACCTAATATGCCTCGCATTTCCTAATTTATTCTAATAGACGCATATGTCATGATTTTTACATTCCTTATTTCATTACAATAATCCTCATACTTCCCCTTGAGGAATATTATTTTATTAACTAATCATTCCCTCTAGGATTTCCTTTCATGATTTTTAGTATAAGACCATGGATAGGACTAGGCTCTCCTCACAAATTAACATAATAAGCCATTTATTTACTTTTACCTATATTACCATACACCTCATTTGTGTTCACCTTGTAAGTTTTAGTGTAAGACCATGGATAGGACCTGGCTCTCCTCACAAATTACCAGATTGAAACATCTTTTAGTTATTCCCACGTGTTTCCACCTCATTGGTATTCCCTTTATGAGTTATAGTGTAAGACCTTGGATAGAACTAGGTCCTTCTCATAAAATATTATGATACCCATTTCATATTATAACCAAGTAATAATAAAATTACACACTTAAAATTTGAGATAATTTATGTTACATTATTATTTACACATCATTGACATTCTTCCCATCTTTATTTATTAAGTTTCATGATTACTTCATAAAAACTTCACTTTTATCTTCTTATTTCCTGATTACATGTATGCTTACAACCATTTTATTAAATTACTCATACTTTCCAACTTGATTTAGTATGATTATTTTGATTTACACTTATTTTATTTTTCTTTTCATACTTTCCATCTTGATTTAGTATGATTGATTGAATTTATTATTTGTTTTTTTATACCATTTGATTTTCACATGATATAGTATGTAGCGCATACCGTGCACCATGTTCTAGCTTTGTAGACTATTACTCATACTTCCTAATGTGATATAGTATGACTTTGTTTTAATTTGATGGAAATATTTTTATATAGTTTGATAACATTTGTTACCTTTTAATTTATCATTTTGGTTTATTATATATATTCATATTTTATTTTTACACATTTCCCATCGTGATATAGTGTGTAGCACATTTATTTTGATTATTTATACTTTTCCAAATCATTTTGATTTTATTTTTAACTATACACATGTATCACATAATGTTAGAAAATAAAACATACATCATATAATTCCCATAACATATACAATGCAATAAAAATACATGTTCTAGAAAGGAAATATATCCATACACTCATCCACATACAAGTACAACTCATAAACAAATGAAATGTCCGCACACACACACACATAAAATACAAGCATAAAATACAATAAATACATCTCTAAGGATGTGATACATTATTACTATCATATGGCCTATCCATGCTACCCATGGATGCCTATGACTGGCCCTTGCAAATGGTGCACTATAAAGAGGCATTCTAGGATCTCAAGCCAAAAACCTAAACCTATAAATTATCCACATAGGCCTATACCTATCCTAATTTTATATTGGTCACCATATGTGCAACTCATTCCTATGCCAAAGCATGTTAAGCTCAAGCTTATCCATTTCCCATCCCTATAGCTGGATGTGAACCATCACCTTATCCCTGTAACTATCAAAAAACCTCTTCAACTAGTCTAAACAAGATATCATGAGATGGGGAATATGGTACCATATGATCAACCAAATTGGTAGGGTCATAATGTGTAATCACCCCATCCAAAAATCATGATGTGTAACCATAATTAGGGATCCCCATTTGATCTCCTCTACAATAGTATCTACAAAACCAAAAACCAAAAACCAAATATACATTAGATATCATGTGTGTGTGTGTGTGTGTGTGTGTGTGTATATATCATAAAACAAAAATAAAACTAGTGATCTATGTCAGAAAAAAAATCAAAACATTTCTCACCAGTTTTAATATCACTGACCACAGTCTCCCTATTCACTTTCCCACCAAGTACCTCCTCTATCGATTGCATCTAAAAAAATGAAAAACTAGGAGTCACCACCTTAGCACATCATAGATACATCCTCAATGGCCTCTCTATAGACCAAATATGTCTTGAAACTACTATAGGATCACATGGTACGACTACCAACACTTGTGTCACCTCTCATCGATAATGTCTCTATTTTTGATAAGTTTGTAATGGCTACTATCTAGACTGATGTCCTCCCACTCTCACATCCCATACATCCACATATATGGCATCATATACTCTAATCATTTCCACCTCTTGTTATAATGTTTGACCTATCCATGGTCTTACTCATTGAGGTGAAGAATAAGTATTTTAACTAGTACTTCTACACCTCCTCTCTTTCTTGGATGTATAACATGCTACACTCAGTACATGGACACTACTAAAGTGGATGCCATATATGGTAGTATAAAATATCCAAGTATAAGATCCACTTGATGTAATTCCAACCATGAAGTATAGTGGCTCGTAATACACACATGTGCCAACCCAGTAGTAATAGTGGCCCAACTCAGCCATATAGTAACAATGTGAGTGTAAGGCTACCACACTATATGTCCTCATATCATAGTATATAAAGATGGAATATGGGAAATGACACATGATACATAGTCCTATTTGTACCATATAACTTGAGGTAACATATCATCAACTACATAGGGAAACCCAACTAGATGATACATAGGTAATCTCTTATAGATCTACATACTTAGTAGAATGATGGGGCCTATCATCTTTTATCCTTGAGTTAGCATCCCATCATATCATGCATGATATAGAATCAAATTATATAACCTAGATCATACAAGGCACCTTGATCTAGGATGGAATAATACATGTCTACCATGTACATCCGTATATTTCCATCCAACTTGTGACACAACACTCATGCTATCACAATTTATATCAAGGCCTTATGGACACATAAAATGGCTACAATATAAACATAAAAAAAGATAACATGTAACCCAAGATATATCCTATCCAATCCTATCACCCATTGGACTAGGGCTCATCTCTCATCTTCTAAATCTAATGTATCACATATAATTGACATCCCATCAATAGGATGTCCAAGCAAGGCATGAACATCCTCTAAGGTGATAGCCACATTTTTATTGTCACTCTCCACATCCCATCAAAAAGTGTTGGTCAATCATTCCCATGCTCCTAGGAACATGACAATGAGGTTAACACTCAATGGGATTTGTCTCATCTCCATGATGCCTATAAAACTTAAGGAAACCAACTAAACTCTATCCACATATGACAAACACTCTAATAAATTTGGTAGCCATGATGCATCCACTAGATGCTAAAATATCTATTGCCTCTATAAAACATCAAATAACAAAGAATTTATTAGATATCAATGTCATAATAATAAAATAAATCCTTTAATATTCTAAAATAACCTATATAATCAACTTATTTTTTCTTATTTTCCGCTTTTCCTACACAATCGACCTATTTAGTACTAAATTGGCCTTGTCACATTTTTATAATACTCTATCAACCTTATGCTACAAGGTTGACCCATTTTTAGCATACTATATCAGCCACATAATACAATCTGCATTAGCTAACTAGTATTATGTTAGTTATTTTTCAATTTCTAATTGGATCAACCCATTGCTATGTAGTCAACCACCTCCAAAAATACTATATCGACCATTTCTATGTAGTTAACACCATTGCTTTCTATCACCTTACAAACCGAGTTGACATGGATGACTTTATTTTTAGTCTATAATGAATTTTCAACCATTTACTATAAATGTATTAGGGATTTATTGGTCTAATCATTTCCTACCTAGTACCCCATTCTACCCCCAATATACTTAAAATTTTCCTAAGGTCATTTTTCAATGTCTATATTTTGCCTAACATCTAATTTTTTATTTTTATCTTAATTTAAATCAAAATTTATCAAAAAATTGAAATTAATGCTTCACTTAATTAAACTACACCTACCATGACCATTAGGCATCCTCCATATTGTATATATTATCTCCTCATCATGATCACTCTATCAACTTAGATCAGGTATCTTAGAATAATATTTTATCAGAATAGTAAAATAAAAAATGAATTAATTTTCACCATATTTATATTTAATATTCAAAATTATTTACCTACCAATTATTTACAATCAGATTCCATTTTTCAACCATAACCTTTTTCTAATAGCTCTTTCTCCAAACCATAAGATGCTATAGAATACTTACATTATATAGAATATTTTCACATATTACATGTATATTTTGTAAAAATTTAAATTTTTTACTTATTTTTATAGGTTCACCTAATGTTCTCTACATTAGACACCTTCACATTTATCTCACTTCCTTACTCTTCTACATCACTAAGGTAAGTAAAGGTATGTATTTTTCAATTATATCTTTTCATTTATCCTATTTGACTCTTACTTTAGTTTTGTGTTACTATGTTCTTTTCATGAAGTACCATCCCATATTATAACTACATGACATGTCGTGAGCTTTGAGTGGGGCACATGTATACACATAATATTTTCAAACTTTATCAATTATTAGTGTGTTCTCTCTTACAAGAACCCATCGAGTCTCAATCTCTCTAAGTTCACACCTTAAAGGGTGCACTAAGGGGTGGGCAAACCATTGGTGCTTCACAAGATTTTTATCCCCTATACCATTGTTGACCAAATTTGACCCTACAAGTCAAATTAGGGCATCCCTAGGTAAAAAATTAAATTTTAAGTGTTTTAGGGGTCTAATAAGTATGTCACAAGATGTTTTATAGGTTAGTTAATGTCATTTAATGTTATATTACCCTTTGTCCTTAGTCATTTTAGTCCTCTTAATCATTTTGAGTTATTTTGAGGTCAAAAAAGGGGAATTCAATGACTTATAAGGATTTATTGGGAAGAGTGAAGGTTATAAATTTTTTTGTCACATCCCACATTTCCTCATGTATTAATCAACTATTGGTAACTGAAAGTGCTAGGTTCTTCATAAAAATGATAGTTTTCTTGGGAAAAGAGAAGAGTTTGGCACTTGGACAACCCATGGGGAAGTGTGCTACATGAAATAAGATCATGAAATATTTATTCAGTTTCTTCAAGCTCAAATATATGTTTTAAATGATTTGGAAGTGCCATTTTTGGGCTAAAACTATTCTACTCCTTTTTCATCCTTTTTGGCAAGCAAAAGTAGTCTTTAGGTTTGTACTTGGTATGATCAATAGGGGAGGTTTCAGATTAAATGCCTTGGGGAGGTGAAATTAAACTCATATAAATCAATTTACACAATAAGATTTTGAATAATGGTGGCCTTTTATTTATTAACCATCCTCATGAAGTTGACTATGCTTTTTTGCTTATTATTTCATGCACCCTATAGGTTTTGCTCATTTTAAATTTTTTTGTATGAACCAATTAGTGATTTTTAATCCAAAGGATTTTTAATATCTTATTAGATTCACTCCATTCTTTTTTTTAGGATTCATGGTTTTTTAGTGAAGTAAATCATCTCATGTTGGTAGATTAGTCTCATTTGGGATGACATACATGTTTCCACTATTTGTAGAGTTTTTCATGTTTTAGGAATGGTTCCATAAGGTTTTATAGAAGTTCATCACCATTTATTCAATTTATTATTGGTACCATTATATTTAAATACAATTATCTAAGTAAAATTCTCCATGAAAGTGTATTCATATGCAACTTACCATTCAAACAACCATTAATGAACATGTATGGGTGTTCAAAAGGAGAATACCATGTTGAATATGAGTTTTTAAGATTAGTTTCAATGAATTAATGAATATAAACACCTATTTTGATTATTTTCAAAGAGTCCAAGTCTACCAATAGAGTCAAAGCAATGCTTACTACCCATACTCCTCTTCATTCCCTGTATATATGAGAAAACATTCACCTACAGGTGCCATGAAGGAAGATTTCATGTTAACAAGAAGGCATTAAATTTTTTTTAGATGTTTTGAAATATGAATAATGAATTTGGTGATAAAAATAATCCTATAAATCATGGGGTTATAAAACATGCATATTGTTTGTAATATCACACTTGCTACTTATATAAGAAAAAGCCACTTATAGGTGATCCTAGTTAGAGAGCCGAGGAGTCCATTTTGAGGCATGAAAATAAGTGAGGGGATAATTATTAAAGTTATAACATGTTAAAAGGATCTCAAAATACATACCAAAAATAATAGACTGCTAAACAAATTGAAAATCACCTTCAAAGCAATGACTATGTGTTTTAGGACTCTTTTCCCTAAAGATGCAAAACAAAGGTCTAAGAGGGTTTTGTGGATATCATATGACAAGGCTATGAGGACTTTTGAAGAATCCCAATGGTATAGTCTTATATATCTTACATATAATAGGGAATTTTTAGATTTTAGGGGTAAAGGATCAATAGAGAGTGGTTTTTTGGAAGCTCAAAGTTGCCTATAAATACATGAAAAAACTACATTCATATCTATAGGCTTTGAAACTCAAAAAGGACTCTTCACTCAATGTGGTAGTTTGGAACCTTACCTCCATGATTATAAGGTTATACATGGTGTAAGATAACCACTATGATATAATGATAATTTTTAAGTGATGTTATAAAACATTTTATACCCTAGATACACCTACATGTGTGTCTAATCCTAAAATATGCACTTACAACCACTATAGATGATTGTGATAGATAGTGAGTTGAGAAAGGATGATTCAAGATATGTTTTAGGATAGGTAGGGTGAGGGAAAGGATAAAATAAATATCAATGGTATTAAGGTATTAAAAATAGAACCTAAGCACTATAATCAAGACCTAAACACACATTATCACCTATAATTACACTCCAAAAACAAGAACATAGTTAAGGTAAAACTCAATTTGACAATGCAGTAGTGTTTTGGTGTGGAATTATCATGATCACAAGGAAAATGAATCCAAAAACCTAAAAAATTATATAATAAGGTTTTATGAGGTTTTATATATGTATCCAAAGCCAAATTGAAGCTAAAAGTACCTAAAGGCACCCTTCAAAACAAAAATACACTTTATAGTCTAAAATAGTGAGATGGAGGGTTGAACAGTATGAGGTGTCTATGGAAGGTTGAGATGATGAAGTATAAATAGAAAAAAAATCATATTGATAATGGTGGTCTCTAGGAACTCTTGACATGGAAGACAAATAGAGATAAGGAGCTAATTAGGCAACATAGTCTATGTCAGGAACCACCCTGAATAGTCTGCCTCATTCCTGGTCTATCTTGGATTTTTATCCATTTAGGGGTTAAATAACATGATAAAAGGCTGATTTTTTGTGTTACATGTCCTAAAAAATTGTATAATTCCCTAAAATATCCATTTTATATAGGAAAACAGGGAAATTGCCCTCTAATTTGTCTCATATAGAATGTACTTCCCCTTGTGCATAAACCTATAGGTTTGAGAGATGAGTGATAAGGTGAGACCCAAGATCTGTTTTAATATTTAAAAAAGGTTTGGGAATATGTATAAGACTTTTGAAAACATGATAAATACATCACATAAGGAGGGAACCCAACATAATGCTTTAGACCACAAGAGTTACAGTCAGGCCTAGGGGCAGGGTTTTGGCCTATAATCCAAACAAGAGTTCACTTTCAATTTTAGATCTAAGTGAGATTTAAAAATAGTTAGATAATGTTTTTAGGGTAATATAAAATTTTTATGATCCATTTTAATTCAAATAATATTAATATAATTATCTAGACCATAAAGGTTATAGGCAGGCCTATTGGACATGATTTAGACCTAGTATCCAAATGAAGGTCAGTCACACTTTTAGAATGAGATATACATTAAAAACAATTAGAACACATTTTTTAGGTAATATAAGATATTTTAAAGATATTTATATTAAAATTAAACCAAAAGGAAGTCATTTTAGGCTCAAGAACAACTCAGATTTGTGCAAAATGAGAAAATAGGCTCGATAGGAGAGATTTGGAAGCTCACATATTTCTTGATGATTTACATAGGGGCCAAAGAATTTTGGAGGTGTTATTAGTGTCATTGAACATAATTTTTATGATTTTTTTTTATGTTGAATGTTAATTTTTTATGAACAAATCCTAAGAGGTCAAAATAGGCTAAAACCCTTGTAAACACTTGCTAGTGATCAATTTGGAGAAATGGAGTTGGAAAGATGATATAATGGCATATTTTGATCATGAAATTTATTGGAAATTTCATGGTACTCTCTTAGGATCATCCCCACCCTCTTGAGTTGTATGTAATTATATAAATAGAGTGTAAAATAGTTTTTTCTTGATTATTTAACAAGCTATAAGAGGTTTCAAAAGATGCAATCAAATTTGGGGGAAAGATTGAGACTTGTGATAAATTGCCATGTTAATTTAATGACTTATAAGAAATTATAATTTACTCAATAGGATCTCTCATCTCAATGAATCAAAACTAGCATAGTGACCAAGTTAGTGATAAGTGTGAGAGCTTCATGTGAGCTAATTTTAAGGTGTCCCTGATGGTTCTAAGGCCATGGAGGGTCTTCAAAATTGTCATCCACTCCATCCCATGGATTTTCATAAAAATTTTATGCCTTTTTGGAGGCCAAGTGTGCAAGGTGCATGAAAAATTAGTTTTTTAGAGTGCAAATGATAATTGCTCATTCTTAGATGATTCTAGATGACCAAGGTTGTAACCAACGCATGAAGAGGTATTATTGAAACACTTCTCCTTCATTCCAATAATCAAAATTATCTCTAATCAGTTTTGGGATGTTAAAATAGGTCCAAATCATGAAGGTAGTTTTTTGAGCTAGAATAAGGAGTTTCATGCCACTTTTCATAAATTTTATGACTTGGATGGACACTTGTGCTTCTTGACCTTGCATGGTTTATCCCATAGCCTCTTATCACGCACAAGTAACTAATTCTCTTATCTTGAAAAGTGTCCTTATGACCCTTATACTTCTCTCTTCTCCCCTCTCTCTTAATTTATATAAGAACTAGCCATTTTGGCCTTATAAGCTTATGCTTCACCTAAGTATGGTGAAGCCCTGCTCATTTTCATACCATTTGACCAATAAAATTACTATTTGTTACCTCCTCATGAATATTATTAGTGTGTTTTACTTGAATGTTGAATCTTTATTAGTCAAGACTATGGATTCCTTAGCATGTTGTCTCATTCTTTCATCCTATTTACAGTTGGAAAGCTTCTTCTTGCAGGGCATGTGAAGTGTTCTAGGAAATTTCAAAGATTGAGTGAGTTAGTCTATTCACTAGTGCCATTTAAGGCCTCTTGTATAGTATTCCTAGCTTTTCACATTCATCCATAACCTCATAATGAAACATTGATGTGAGAAGATGTAGATTGAAGGAGTGTATGTTTGGTTTGTCCTTTGTTCTCATGTGTAACATGCTATTGGTTGGATGTCATCATATTATTTCATTTATAACCTCCATTAGAATAATTTGATTTTAGTTATATCTCTCTCTTTCCTCCCCAAATTTTATGTATAGTTGTGATATAAAGTGGTACATCAAGGGAGCTAGCCCTATCTAGAGATTTACCTCATCCTTAGGCTACCCACAAGTGTAGAGGTGTTTCCATTATGCCACTTAGATGAGGAGAGATTAGGCATCTTATCAAAGGGTTAGAATCTAAGTGACAATAACCACCACTTGAAATCAACAAAAACTTATCTTATACACTTACCTAAGATTTGACACCTCCCTTACACACTCCTCTAAGTAATTCACCTCCTTAAACAACCCCTACCTAAGCCAAAAACCCATTTTGATATTTAGTAAACAAAATCATCTTGGGTCAACCTTGTAATTAAAATATATTAGCATGTTATAGGACTAGGTTATCCTTAGCTGACCTATTCTAGGACCTAACTTTATTTTATTAATTAATGATATAGGGTTGATTAGGTTGATTCTATTGGATACAATTTTATAAGGGTTTAGGGTTAGATACATATACATATACACATCCTTTATACCATTTTTTAAAGAGAGAAATATAAGAATAAAATAATTATCATTCATCTACTTATCCATCATTCTAATTAATGATTCATTTACTTAGGTTATTATCATTAGAGAGAAGAATATTGTCTTATAAAAACCTGGGATTCACTAGGAGTTTCTTGGCTCTTAGTTTCTTCAATGCACACAATAACTACTTGTAAAACACTAGTGGCCAAGGGAGAGATTGAGGTTTAGTGGGTTCATATTAAAGGTAAGTATTCCTAAAATCTTGATTCTCCTTGTTAAGGTAGATATATTTTCATTTGTTATCTTGTATTATCTCTCTCCATGCATTAGTATTTCCTTTACATTAACTTGAGTAGAGATATCATATGCCTATTTATTTTTATATTTATTACCCCAATTTTGTGCCACAAGATTT
This sequence comes from Torreya grandis, assembly GCA_037957365.1. Classification (NCBI taxonomy): domain Eukaryota; kingdom Viridiplantae; phylum Streptophyta; class Pinopsida; order Cupressales; family Taxaceae; genus Torreya; species Torreya grandis. The sequence continues at coordinate 1,095,036 of JARHVA010001656.1, forward strand.
GGTGAGCACTAGATTCTATTTTAATTTACTTTATCATTTACTTTGTAAATAAAAAAACATAGGACCTAGCTAGGGTTATCACATGGTGTTTATTGACAAGAGGCTTTGGAACCCTCTCTAATAATGCCAGTATGGTAAGGGAAACCTTTGTTAGGTCTAATGGATCCATCTTGGTCATGACATCAATTGTCTAAATTTACCAACAAGTAGAAGGCTAAGTATGATTTATCTTCTCTGAGCTAGTATTAATTTGTATATCAACTTCACTTTCCCTTGTATAAAGGTTCCACTATGAGAATGCTAATTTTTTTAAGCAACTAATCAGTTAATAAACAACTAATATAAATCATGATTAGTTAATGTGCCTAAACATTATATTTATACAAACAATAAATTATTACTATATTTTCATCATTTAGTTGTAATAATTTACTTATTTTATATTTTAAAACATCCATGTAAAATGGTACATCATTCATAGTGAAGCACTTAATCAAAGCATATAAACATTTACTAATTTAGCCATTAATGGTTCTTAGTGATGTAAATAAAAGAATGTTGTAATATAATACTAAATTTAGTTCAAATAGTCCAAAAGTAAATTATTTTAGCTTTAAAATACATCAAGATACACTAGGTAATCCATAAGTAATAAATATAACCACTTCTATGACAACATCTCATGAATATTAAATGTTCATTTCTTTTGCAACCACTATTTCTCTTATAAAATTAATAATATAATTTAAAAGTACATTATTACAATAATACAACCTATAATCATAATTTAAACTCTTAAAATCAATAATATCCATGAGTATATTTCATAAAAATATCTAGATTTAGTTGCAGAAAGATCATCATTTGAGCACTTTACCTCAACCATAGATCGATAGTTCCCCACACATCTCTACATTAGAAGTGGTAATTCCCTTCTAGAAAGGATGAATAATGGAAATTTAGAAATCAATAAATCATATATAATAATGTGTCATATAATCATTATTACATGAAACAATCATACAAAAAATGGAATACATCTTCTATCACACATGCATGTAAACTATATAGTACAATGGGCACACAATGCATAAAGCTATAACATTATTTTGGCTAAATATTTTTATTATATTTTTCAGACTTCAAAATAAGTTGTGTCATATTATAAAACACAATACTCTCTACCTAAACACATTATCCTATGCATTAACCAATGATGCATGATTTATGCAAAGGCCTCTTACCTACCATCACTCATCATCCCTTAACACAGAGGATGGCTTGTATCAAACCACACAAAAATTTATTATTATTATTATTATTATTATTATTATTATTATTATTCCCAAATTGTAATAACCATAACATAATTTATAGAGGTCTTTAAAAAAAATTAATTTTAATGTGAAAGGAAGCACTACCAACAACTCACTAAATAACCCAAAGTATCTGCCACACTAATCTTGTGTACAAGTTTACTAAGCAACACACATTAATGCAATCATAAGCTGTCATAAATAATACCTTAATGTGATACTTATAATTAATAAAACATTATTTTATAAAATTATATATATATATATATAATTTTATAAAATAATGTTTTATTAATTATAAGTATCACATTAATATATATATATATATATATATATATATATATATATATATATATATATATATATATATATATATATATATATATATATATATATATATATATATATATATATATATATATGTTAAAGGTCTTTTGATACTAGAAAGAAAAAGGCATGTTACTATTTCATCTTCATTTCACTGGGGATGTCCAATATTCTTATATACATAATCTACTACAAAGTATTAACTCCCCAAAACACTTATAATTCAATAAAGGTATAACATTTGAAGTACTTGAAACATTACAAGATACCGATGGATTAGATATTTAATGATTTTAACAACTATAAGTCTTATTAAATATGCCAAAGTGATATGGAATTTCATAACTATATAGTCCATTAATTTGTAATTCAAGTAATTAGGGTTAATTATTCATAGATACATTCCTTTATTATTCTAAATTCTGAAATCAATTAAGTATTTGATTGAATTAATTTAGTTATACCAATAACCATTTATCTCAATAAATGATACCTAAAACTAACTAATAATAATATACCATAATTCACTTGGTTACCAGAAATACCTAAATATATATACCCAATTGCAATATTAGAATTCCCATCTTATTAACCATAAAAAGAAGTGATATGCCCTTAACCTATAATGTGTCTAGGGATATGTGTGGCCAACTTGTGGCTTACACATCTTCATAATAGAATGTTGTATTTATTGATGTTATTAGTATGGTTAGCTTATGGAATAACCATGTCTAAATAGAGAGAGAGAGAGAGAGAGAGAGAGAGAGAGAGAGAGAGAGAGAGAGAGAGAGAGAGAGAGAGAGAGAGAGAGAGAGAGAGAGAGAGAGAGAGAGAGAGAGAGAGAGAGAGAGAGAGAGAGTATATATGAGGTATCGATTATTATTTTATCATCATATTGTGAATTATGTTATTATTGCATTGTTGTGGAGATTACCCCCTCAAAGTGGATTAGTCATAATATTTAAGTATTCTTCTCTTTCACAATTATTGTTATGGATCTACTTCTTCTACTCTTAATTCTACCATATATAATTCTACTATTGAAAATCATCTAAGTAATTTCCTTACAAGTGGTATCAACGCATCGATTTGGGAAAGTTTCTACAACACATTTGTTTTGAAATCTAGCATCTTGAGCACCAAAAGGCCAAAAAAACATAACTTGTGATCCAAGAGGAATTAATTTTTTTATCACCAAAGTTTTATTCATGAGAATTTTTACGTTATGTAAATTAGAAGTCAGTGGATTCATCTATATGATATGATCACAATGATAAATTATACTAGTACACTTTTTTAAGTCAAAATGTTTCACCCTTATGCACAATAGTAGGTGTTGGATTCATCTCGATGAGGTGATCATAATAGTGTATTCTACCAATATAGTTTTTTGGGGTTGAAACCCTCCTAGGGATTGTGTACGGCTAGTTCAAACACTCACATATGTGGGAAAGGGAAAGAAACTCCAAAAAATACTCACAAGGATGACATGGAATTTGAAGCTTATGATCCATCTATTTTGGAGGTAGTTCAACAATTTAAGTCAAAGTTATAGGGCATGGTGAAAAAAGATGATTTTAACATGGTTCAATGGAAAATTATAGGTTTGAGAGGGGACTTAGATATCATGAAAGATTAATTACAACAAATATTTGGGTAATTAGCCAAATTTTCAACTCAGCCACTACAAAATAATCCTCCACCACTTCAATTTGGTTCTCCTACTCCACACAATACCAATACCAATTTTGACCCTAAGCTGATGTTGCCAAAAGTGGACCTACACAAGTTTGATGGCAATGATCCACTCACTTAGATCACTCAAATTTATAATTTATTTTATCTACATCAAACTCCATGTTCACAAAAATTGGCTATGGCCTCTCTCTATTTGGAATGTAATCCATTCATTTGGTATCATTGGTTGTGTGCTCAAAATAAAAATAAGGGTGTCATAGTTTCATGGTCAGTATTTTTTAAGAAGTTAAAAATCCAATATCATAATAATGTATCTAAAAATTGATTTAGTTAGCTAGCCTAGTTGTGCCAAATTGAGAATGTCAAGGACTACATTCATCAATTTTAGAATCTCTCCTTACATGTGGTAGGCATCACTAAGTAAAATTTGACTAACCTATTTTTGGGTGGCCTCAAAGATAGCATCCAATTGGAGGTTTTACATGTTTAATCCCAATACCATATCTAAGGCCATACAAAAAGCACACATGTTTGAGGAAAAATAGTTAATCAGATGAAGACCTTTCACCAATGTTTGTGAATGCACCTTTCTATCACCATCATTTCATTAGACTACCAAATTGACACCTCAATAAGTAGAAGAAAATCATGCAAAAGGTTTGTGTTTTGGATATGATAAAAAATAGAGCAAAGGGAATAGATGTTCTAAAAATAAGTTGTTTTACATTGATCGTACCAATGATGAGGAAAAATATGAGGAGGCTTCAAGGGAAGGGTTATAAGAACCTAAGGATGGATCTAAAGATTCTAAACCTACTATTTCACATCATGCACTTTTAGGCATTAGTAATCCTAAAAATCTTAAGGTGGTGGGGTTATTGAAGAAATATAAGGTGACTATGCTAATTGACTCTAGGAGTACACATAACTTCATCAATAGTAAGTTGGTTTCTTATTTGAATCATTTCATTTACCCAAGTCTAGACTTTCAAGTTATGATTGCATATGGTGGTATGGTCAACTACTCTTGAAAATGTCATAGTATTAATCTTGCTATGGGATATTATGTTTTACATTCCCTTATGTTTTCTATTCCCATGGGAGAAGCTAACATTATTTTGGGAGTACAATGGATCACCAATTTAAGCACTATTGAGATGAATTTATAGTAATTATTCATGAAGTACCATTTATAAGGAAGGACTTTTTAACTACATGGATTACAAGATAAATATCCACAACTGGTTAGTTCCCACTAGATGATAAAGATTCTCAAAAAAAGGTGTAGAAGGTTTTATGGCACATTTATTTTCCATAGAGGTTCAACCAACTAAGGAGTCTACACATCCTGATTTGCAAAAGGTGTTGGATGAACATTTAATTGTTTTTAGTGACATTCCAAAAGGACTTCCTCCAATTTATGCACATGATCATGCCATAAGAATAATTCCATGAAGTATTCCACCTAATATTAGACCTTACAAGTAGCCCTATGCCTAAAAGAGTGAAATTGAAAATATGGTACAAAAGATGTTGGAGGTAGGAATCATCCGACATAGTCAAAGTGAATAATCCTCCTCCGTGGTCATGGTGAGGAAAAAGGATGAAAGTTAGAAGATGTGTCTAGACCACAAAGAACTTAACATTTACACCATCAAAGATAAGTTTTGTATTCTAGTAATTGATGATTTGCTAGATGATTTACATGGTGCTATTTATTTTACCAAGTTAGATATTTGCTCTATATATCACCAAATTTGCATCCATAATGAGGAAATACCTAAAACAACTTTAGAAACTCATGAAGGCCATTATGAATTTATGGTCATGCTTTTTGACCTTGCAAATACACCATCCAAATTTCAAAGTTTGATGAATACTATTTTTGGGCCATTTTTAAGAAAGTTTATATTACTATTTTTGATGATATCTTCATCTATAACAAAAATTTGGAAGACAATTTGAATTACATAAAATAGGTGCTTTCATTTCTGGAACATTTTCAGCTTTATGCCAAACCTTCCAAATGTGATTTTGGTGTCTGAGAGGTGAGTAGGGTCATATTATTTCACATAAAGGAGTGAAAGTTGATAATAATAAAATCCAAGCAATGATGAAATGGAAAGTTCCCAATAACCTCAAGAAACTCCATATATTTTTGGGACTAACTAGTTACTATCTCATTTTTTTAAAAACATTATGGTAACATTGCAACCCCACTCACCTCTTCACTGAAGAAAGACTCCTAGTGGACTGATTCAACTACCAAGGCATTTAAATAATTTAAATTGGTTATGTGCACAACTCTAGTTTTGTATAATCATATTTTTTCAAAAACTTTTGCTATGGAGTGTGATGCATCTAGATATGGCATATGGGTTTTACTCAAGCAAGAATGCAGACCACTGGTATTTGAAAGTCACCAACTTAAGGGAAAAAGGCTAAAACCAATATATGAGAAAGAGATGATGGCTATTATATGTTGGAGGTAAAATCACTAAGGGGGGGGGGTGAATTAGCTTACCAAAAAATTTCCTTCAATTATATCCAATCATTCATGAACTATGAAAGCAACATTAAGATCTAGGAATGCATAAAGACCATTCACATGAGCATAACACAAGAAAACATACATATGAGTGGAAAAACCTCAATGGGAAGAAAAAACATTATGATAATTTTAAATGGAATATATTCCTATAAAAAAGATAAAATTCTATTGAGCACCAACTCAACTTGGAGAACGAACCCCAATGAAGTCAAATACCCACTTGACTAGGCTTTAGTAAACACCTACTTGCAAGGAAGCACCAAATCCCTAGGTGACTTAGCACCAACATAGCAACCTCATGTATTTTTATCACCGCATGTATTATATGATATTATGATCTCATGTCATGGCCTCCTTCTACTCTACCAATCAATATTTTATTCACTTATATTATATACGTCAAAATAGGCTTAAACTACCTTCTATATATACAAGTCTCATGGTCACACACCACTTTGTTAGCCACAAACCTTCATCCTCTTAGGTTAGAATATAATAGGTATTATACAATATTATGAACATGATTAAAACAAAATTTGGATCAATTTTGGTCTACAACAGCTCAATTAGGCCTTATTTCTCTTTTAGGCCTCATGGAGACCTAATTGCATTAGGTTTATCTTCTTAACATCAAAGCTTCATTCTCTTGGGCTTATTTGGCCTTATCCAACAATTTAAAACCATTAAATTACTTAGAAAAATATCTCTACTGACCTCATCCAAGATTGATTAGACCTGTGTCTTTCATTCATACCATGAAAGCTCCTTTAGGACCAACTACCTTATTAGGCCTGTGTACCTCAAAAATATATTTTGTAAAAATAAAGCTCAAATACTCTTAGGAAACTAAATTAATAAAAATGAAACATTTATATAGGTTCTCCATGAACATAGGGCCATTAAAAAATGTTTTTAACACTTTCACTCAGGTGATAAAGGCTCAAGAACATCTCTGCAACTCACTTGCTCAGAACTACCAATTTACATCAAAGACCAATCACGGTGACTTAGACCTCCAACACCTATGTAGAAATTTTACATGACTCCTAATTCATGTAAATTATCATATGAGATATATATAAAATTCTAAAATGAAAAATCCATATGTTCTAATGCCAAATATTGGTATTGTATACCAATTTCTTGACCTTGTATCACACAACCTTATTTGAATCAGACATGTCATTTTGTGAGAAACTCTTCACCTTATTCAATAACATCCAAAATTTATTCAAAGAATTAACATGACTTAAAATTCATAAATAAATTATTCATGTACTATTTTTCACCAATATACCATGCTTAGATCCTCAAATCCATCTTCTCATCTTTGCTTGGGTTTTTCACTATTCACACCATTAGGTCTATCTACGACTGGCTAAATTGGATGACCAAATTAGAATAATTGAAGGATAGAACCTATCCATAAATCATCATGGACATGAAAAATGAGTCTTTATCTTATTATTTGATTCATTTTATTTTCTTGACTAATGAAACTTTTGAGAGCTATAAAAACTTCTTGATAAATAGGCTTGTATATGTGCATTTAATATCTCATCTGACTAACCAACACCACCTGGTGGTACCTAAGAGAGTTGAATACATGATCCAATATATTTTTTATGCATTTTAATCCTTTATGATCTGATTTAAATATTATCTTTCACATCATGTCCTTATTAGGGTTTTAGGGAGGTCTAACATAGATTTTGGCATTAACGATTATTCATAAAGGGCTACCCCTTAAATCCAAAACCAACATGTGGAGATATTATCTAGGACCCTTCCATGTCTCTACTTAACAAGTCAGGGTCCCATGTAGAGGTAACATGTGCCAACAAATGTTTAAAATTTATTTTTAGGTCTTGAGACCTCATTCTATGAACTTAAGAAGGCCTAAAATAGTATTTCATGCAATTTATTTCAAACCATGACCTCAAAATTTGTGAACATGTGTAAAAAATATATATATTATTTTTTTCCATGCTTACATATTCAAACTTGTCTTTAAATATGGTCTTTATACCTCATTAGGCAAGGTAGGTTCTAAGAGAGGTTTAGGTGTAGACCTAGACTGAAGGTCCTACCCCTATAGACATCAATGACCTATATCTATATGTAAACATATGACATTAGTTGCCTTAAAATTCTCTCTTATTTGCCTTCAAATTATCTCTTTCACTTTATCTCATGTCAATTCTTTTTCATGAAAACACTCTCTCAATGTACCTTTTTCACATCACTTACTGCTAACTAGGCTTAGTCACCTTTGACATCATCCTTCACAAGATGCACCTTTGACATCAATGATAATGATCAATAATCTCCTCCTTTATCATTGATTGAAATCACTCTCAAAAAATTATCTCAATAGGATTTCTCCCTCTTTCAAAACTTTCTCCCCCTTTTACGTAAATGACAAAGAGATGTCTACAACTTCCTGGATCACACCTTTTATAACCAAAACACTCAACACATAGTATTATGAGTTTATGAGGCAACATAAAAACATGCTCACCCTATATCCATGCATACCTTTTTGGAACTACTCACTTGCTCTTGGAGATAATGAATCACATGATTATCTCCCACTAAGCACTTGTCTTCCTAAATGATTGCTAGGGGTAGGAACTACACCCAATTCCTATCTTAGATGTTTAAATGTTAACTTTAGAAGTAGATTGGTAAAAATTTCTACAATTTGATCCTATGTAGAAAGATATTCAGGTTTAACACCTTTTTCACTTACATGCTCTCTTATGAAATGATATTTGAATCTAAATGTGCTTAGTCTTTGAGTTCATGACATGATTCTTTGAGACTCTAATGGCACTTGTATTATCAAAATATATAGGGCTAGGACTATCATACTCCACCTTATAGTATTTTAAGGTATATCTCATCCATAAAACTTGAGTGCAACATGAATATGCTATAATGTATTTGGCCTCATAAGTAGATAAAGCCAATAATGGTTTCTTCTTGCTTATCCATGAAACTAGGCACTCACATAAGAAGAAGTCTCCTCGACTAGTGCTCTTCCTATCATCTTGAATTCTTACCCAATATTCATCTATATAGGCTACTAAATCAAACTCATTTCTCTTTGGATACCAAAACCCAAACTCCAAAGTCACCTTGAGACACCTAAGTATCCTTTTCACTACTTATAAAAGATTTTCATTTGGGTTTTCTTAAAATCTTCCCACAAGACCTACTACTTGCATAATATTAGGTCTAGAGGAAGTAGTGTATAATAAACTTAAAATAATTGACCTGTATGATGTCTAATTTACCCTTGGAGATTCATCTTCAGTGCTCAACTTATACCCTATGATCATAGGTGTTCTAAATACCTTGTAATTTTACATTTCAAACTTGTTCAACATATCTCTTATGTACTTGGCTTGTGAAATGAATATACCTCTTTCTAATTGATTGATTTGTAACCCAAGAAAGAATGATATTTATCCAAACATGGACATTTCAAACTCCTTTATCATTACCTCTACAAAGGCCTTAGTCATATTTTCACTATTTCCACAAAATATGATGTTATCCACATAGGCAACTACTACCAATTAATGGTCATATTTTATCTTTATATATAGATTACTATCTGCAACTCCTCTTTTAAATCCTTGGTCTAATATATACCTATGTAATTTGGCATACAAAGCTTTAGGATCTTTCTTTAGACCATTGAGAACCTTTTTCAATACATAAACATACTCCTTATTACCTGATCATGATAAACCCTCAGGTTGTTCTATGTACACTTCCTCTTCTAGGTTACCATTTAGAAAAGCATATTTGACATCCGTTTAGTATACCTTGAATCCTTTGAACCCTGCATATGCTAGAAATAATTTGATAGCCTCCAATATTGATACTAGAGAAAAGGTATATTAAAACCCATTTTGTGCTAATGACATTCTTGTCTTTAAACCTAAGAACTAGTTCCCAAGTCTCATTATTTTATATTTGGTCTAACTCCTCATTCATATCACTATCCAAAACTTGTCTTTTATTTCTTATAAAAGGGTCTTAGGTTCAATATTAGATAATATATAAACATTCTCTTTATTTAGGTTACTTACCAATCTTCTTCTTATTTACATACTTGCATCCTTATTTCCAATGATTTGAGATTTAAGATGATCTATTTGAATCTATCTTAAGGGGCCTTTTAAGTCTTATCTTTCCTCAACTTCTTCATCATCATCTATCTATATTAGTTCTTGTTCATTCTTAAAGTCTAGATTCTTTGATGTATCCTTTGACTATGAGTGTGATTTATTTGTATCATCAATCTTCACATTAGTGATTTCCAATATATTATGCAACCTCTTGTTATAAAATCTATAGGATGAGATCACTGATGAGTATCCAAATAATATACCTTCATCAAACCTAGAATCAAACTTACCTAAGTATTCATCATCTCTTTTTATGAAACATTTTTTCCCAAACACTCTAAAGTGTTCCACAGTTCATAAAGAGTCTTATTTCCATTAGTCCTTATCTGTCCTCTATTCAAAATGTAGATTTTACTTCTCTATGACTCTTTCTAATATCCATAAAATAATATAGACTCATTTAACATAGTTATTTCCATATCTTGAACTATATTATTATATCTTTCCACGACCCCATTATACTAAGGTGTCCTATCTGATGAGAATTATCTCCTTATCCTATGTGCCTCATAGAAGTCATCAATATAATTAGACCAAAAATATCCTCATTTATTAGATATCAATCATTTGATATTTCCATTCTTATCATTCTCAATAATATCCTTGAATGCCTTGAACTTATCAAGAGATTATGACTTTTATTTCAATAATTCTACCCAAGTCATTCTTGTGTAGTCATCTATGAGTAACATGAAGTAGCTATCTCCTTGAATACTCTAGATTATTATAGGACCACAAAGATCAATGTGTATTAGCTTCAAATTTATTGTAGTAGATTAATCCCTGGACTTGGACCTTCTTCTAGTCTGCTTACCATGTTGACATACATTGTAAAAAGTGTTTGTAGGTTTGGTGATCTTAGTCATGTTCTTCAAAGACTTCTTATATCTTATCTTTACCATATTATCAAATTTTAGGTGGCCCAACCTTCTATTCCATAGTCAAAATTAATCCAAGTTAATCATAAAACATCTCTCCTTATTGATCTCATTCAAGACATACAGACTATTATCAATCTTCTTAGCATTGGCAATTAATCTTCCTAATTTAACTCTCCTTATATCACACCCTTTATCATGAAAATTTAGTGTATATCCTTGGTTGCACATTTAAATTAAACTAATCAAGTTATGTTTAAAACCTTCCACATACAACACATTCTCTATCTTGTTATTTCCATTGTCCAAACTCAAGATACCTTTGCAAACTATATTATTAGTTATGTTATCTCCAAATCTCATAGTTCCTACAACATTCTTATTCAATGAGATGAATTTTCTCTTATCTCATGTCATGTGGCTTGAAAAACCTCTTTCTACATACCATTTAATGCCTTTATATTGAATATGAAAGGTAGTCTAAGCTATCATAGATTCTTCATATTTAGTCTTTTGTTCCTCCTTCATCTTATCCATTGGGTCTAGGTTATTCATACACTTCTCAATGGTATGAGTGTAAACCTTTTTATCTTGACTGACCTTCCTTATATGCCTCATATTACAATCCATTACAATATGTCCTCTTTGATCATAATTATAACATAGTATTCTGATTCTACTATTAAAATGAGCATTCACCTTATTCCTCCATGAGGAATAAGGTGAATGTTCATTTACCATAACTCTATGTCCATATTGATTGCATGAGAAAAAATAACCATTGAATGAATTCACATACTTTGTCCATCTAATGTTGAATGATGTGTATACACATAATATTTTCAAATTTTTATTAATTACTGATACTTCATATCTTTCAGGAACCTATTGAGTCTCAATCACTCTGAGTGGATGCCTTCAGGGGTGCATCGGGAAAGGGGTGGATAAAACATCAGTGATTTGTAAGATTATTGTTCATTTTTCCACTTGCCATCCATAGTCTAGTCTCACAAAACCTTAAACCTTAAGATTATTCTTCTCTTTCCTATCTATTCTAGTCATTATCATGCTTTATTCCCTCATTTCTTAACTTATTACCCTTTTGACTTGTTTCGTACACTAGATGCACCTACTCGATGTAGTGTGTTTTGGGGACATTTAGATATTTTGGTCTCTTAACCTCCTAACCAACCTAGAAAAAGATTTAGGCATTAGCCCAAAATGTTCTAGGTTAACCTAGTGTGTTTTGGGGAAATTTTAGCTCTTTTAGTCTCTTACCCTCCTAACCAACCTTACACAAACTTTAGGCATTAGCCCAAAATGTGCTAGGTCAACCTAGTAGACTTAGCACAACTGACATGTCTAAAAGTTTTTAGGAAAGTTATCACTATATATACAAGGTCATTTGCCACTATTTAATAAGAAGAGAAGTGTGAACAAACACATGCTTTTTAACCATTCTACTTGGGGAATAAAGTTATAGGGTTCAATACTTTATTTGGAGCTCTGATATTGTCTTGTAGAAAAGTATTTTGGATGATTAGATAGGTCATGTATCCTAGATATGATTTATCTTGGTTATCATTACAACCAAAAAATATCTTGAAAAGCTCCTTGGCCAAGGGAGAGATTGAGGCTTGATAGGTTCATCTTCAAAGGTAACTATTCCTAACTTTATTCTTCCTTTGTGAGAGTAGATGGATAATGTAATGTGTATTCTTTTATTCCATGTATTAGGATTATGTATACATTAATGTGAGTATACATTTTCTATGCATGTTTAGTTTAGTTTTTTATTTATTTATTTTTAACCCCCACTTTGTACAACAAGCTTTGGTGCACACTATATTAGTTTACTTTTATTATTATTAGAATAGTTTACTTTCTTGTTTATTAGCATAAGTGAAATATCAAAATCATAGGAATCTCTTAGGGTTATTGTACAATTGTGTTAGAGTGTAGGATTTGGAACCCTTCCTAGTATGATATGTTATGATAAATGATACAAGTGATCCTAGGTCTAGCAGATCCCTATATTGGTCATGATCTAGCTTAACAAGTTTATACCTAATTGAAAGTGTAGGTGTGCTCTATCTTATACAATCTAAGATTGATTCATGTACATCATACAATTTTGATTGCATAGATTCTAGTGAACCTGATGTGAAACTAACCCTTGTAGGATTTCTTTCACATATTTCTTTCTTTTTGTCTTCATTTTCATCATATATTTTGACACACTAGTTCGATTCTATCAACCCAATTATTTTTCTCTATGCATAGGAATAGGTAACTAGATCGATGAACTTGACTTAGTATGGGTTTTTAACACTTTCTTGACTTTTAATTCAGCCTACTAGGTCAACCAAGTTGACCTAGTACATTTTTATCCACTTTACATCAAGTATCTATACAACCTAATCGATTAGCTTGACCTAGTATAGGTTTTAGTTTTATAGACTTCTAGATTAGCCTACTAGGTTGATCAACTATACCTAGTGCATTTTTATACATCTTATTCAACTTACTAGGATGATCAATTTAACCTAGTGCTTTTTTAGCACTATTTTAGCTTCTATAGCAAGTTCCTGTATAGTTTGGTCAATTAGCTTGAACTAGATCTATAGATTAGATCAGATTTATCTAAGGTTCTAGATCAACAATCTCTTTCATTTTCATCTTTGAATCATTAAGGTCAGTTTTTATTTCTTTATATCTTTATCATTTTTTACTTTCTTTTCAAGTTTGTAGTCTTCAAAAAATTACCTCTACATAGTCAACTAGGTCGACTTGGTCAATGTAGTTCTATCTTGTGTGTTGTTTAAAACAACTAGTTCAACCTATTCAACCTAGTAGGTTTTTCAGACCATATCTTCAATAATATTAGCGTGACCCTATTGATCTAGTTCTATATGTTGTGCATATAGTGTTCTCACTATACCTTGTTTCTAAGTTTAAATTCACCTTGTATGTTACTCACATCTTCTCTTTTAGTTGTTTACATGATTAGAATAGTTCACATAATCTAATTAGGAGGTTTTTAATTAAATACTTAGTTTCACTATTTATATTTTATGCACACATGGCCAAATCACATAACATCAACAAACATTTTAAAATTTGACTACCTAGGCCAACCTACTTAGATTTCATCACCAAGGGGGATGCCAACTTGATGCTCTGGCAAGTATAAAGCATGTTTAATGGTATATTCTAGCTAAGCACCCAGCACCCTTATCATTGTAGTGTGTGAAGTGAGGGGTTAGGCCACAATACCAAGCCTATATCATTTCCACTATAGTCCATTTCATCCTAAACTCACTTAAAACCATCCATAGATTATTATTTATTACCTTGATTTTAGCCAACTCCCTGTCACTTAAAATCATTATTAATAATCTAATTAATATTTGAGGTTGATGAAGTATCTATTTTTACTTTCCAATTATTTACTTGTTCTTTTCTCAATTATGTATGCAATAAATTGCATTAACCAACATTGGTATACGGTTTTGCTTTATGTGCATCAATTGGATTGGCCATTATCAATTCAATTGATTGTATGTTTACTATCAACATTTACTTTCTTAGATCAACTATAAATTATCTTAATTCATTTCACAAACTTATTATCAACTCTTTCTTTTACTTCTTGTTCATTGTACTAGGTCGACCTGGTCAACCTAACACATTTTTTAGCCTCTGTATATTGCACTAGGTCAACCTAGTCAACCTAATATTGTTTATAGGATTTATCCCTTTTATACTAGTCTTTGTTCTCTTTACTTTGAGGACCCTATGTAGTTTCATAGCCTGCATTTTTGCACTAGGTCGACCAAGTTGACCTAATTCAATTTTAGTCACTTTATGATTCTTTGCTTTCTCTTCTTGCCTTTTCCCCTTTCATCATGGACTATCTATCTGGTAATAAAATTGAATCTTAGAAAATAGACATGATGGAATTTACTAATCCCAATAGGTTATCACATAGACAAAGTAGGGTTCCTTTCAATAACGCTAGTAATGTTCATATTGAAACCTGCACGATGGACTATGAGATGCTCCTCATACTTATTTGTATTAAAACCCTCCTCATCTCTTAGAAGATCAACTTGAGTTAGAGTATACTGCTGAAATGCTTTTCTTTATCACATAATTCCCTCAACATAGAGGGAAGGATCCTTCAACCATCTATAACCTTATAATTAGCCATCAAGTTGAAGAACCTCATTCTCTTACTTCTACTTTCTCAACTGGATTTAGGGGTACCAATTTCTTTGCTTATGAACCTCTTCCTTCAATCTTGACTCCTTATGCCATGAAAATTTCTTATTTAACTTTTTTTACTTCCATGCCTAGTATCATAGCTAACATGGTTGGTTCTACATCTAGTGGGACTCTCATAAAATCCACTATCCTTAATCCATCCACTAATTCATTGTTTGCTACCCAAGGCACTCATGCTTTTAGTGCTTCTTCCTCTCAACCATTTATTAGTCCATATTTTGATTCATAATTAAAATTTGCCATTAGTGCCTCAAATTCTCATAGCTCTTTTCAAGCTCATATCAACACTAATAGTGGTACCCAAGATAATAATACCAACAAAAACACCAATATTACTTCTTCTAATAACACTAATCAAAATAATTAACTATTATTACAAACTCTTAATCAAATTAACACATTCCAAGCTCATAGTATGAATCAAATGATGTGAATGCAAAACTACCTTCTTAATCTTCATTCTAATCCTCAACCAATGACTTGGGGAACATATAATCAAAGTGTTCCTCCTCTCCCTCTTTAAGATTCTCAAGGCAATATCATTCCTCAACCTCCTTTAGTCAATAAATTCATCAATAATTTACAAAATTAACCTCTTATTACCCAAATTTCTAACATTAATATAGGAGGTATAACACCTACAATCTCTTATAATGGATCAACCGATCCTACCTTTCATCTTAAGACATTTATAAATATTTATAAATATTGGGTCAAATTAAACACCTTTGTTGCTAACAAAATCCTTTCAAAAACCCTCATAGGTGATGCCTTGGATTGGTATAATCAACTTATATCTCATTCTATTACTAGTTTGGAAGACTTAGTGAATGCTTTAGTACAAGAATTCCAAACTAGTGATCTTCTTGAAAACACTTTGGCCCATTACGTCAATTGCAAACAAAACAAAAATGAAACTACCCAAGTCGCTATTAAATGATGGAAGACTTTGTCAAATAAGTGTGAACATAACATGGTTGATGACAATCTCTTTCATCTCTTTACTAATGCTCTTTATCCTAAACCTCTTTTCATGTACCTTGGAGGAGGACATTAACCAAGCCAAACAAAAATATTTACTTATGCATCAATTTTAATCACCCCAACCTTCCATGGGTCCTCATCTTTTACTTAAGAATAAAAATCATAATATTACTAATGATGGTGTTACCAATTCATATGATACCATTCACAATATTCAATCTATCATTCCTACCCCTTCTTTGGAATCATTTCCTTCTCAAAAATATACTAATGCTCATTTCCCTTCAATAAATCACATTAATGCTCATAAACCTCTTTCCTTAGCTGAATTTCTTAAGTATCTACCTAAGCCTCTTCTTCAAGAGATTAACCCTACTCATCATATGAAAACCTAGTATGATCCTAGCAAGTTTTTTTGGTTTCATGCTATTTGGGTTCACTCTCATGAGACTTGTAGACAAGTTTGTAATTTAGCTATGGAATTTATCCTTGGACCTAATTTTAATCATGATTATATCACTCATAAGTGTCAACAAGCTTATGAAATTGCTTTCAAGGATTACAAAACTCATGATAAAACTCAAGCCTTAAATCAAGAAAACACTCATTTAGCTATCTATAAAGATCCTTTGCCTAATCATCAACCTATTCAAGAAAACCAAGACAAGCCCACTCCTTCCACCAATAGTGTAGAAAGTCTTATTGAACCAACTTTTTAAGAGAATGTGGTTAGCATGACTAATATACAAAGGGTGGTGGGTTTCATCTATTCTAAACCTATCTACACCCTACCTCCTTTTAAGACATTATGTGTTATCCAAGATTCTTATCCAACTCATTTAAATTAGATGGGGAAATAAGATCTTATAATCTTTGATAATGGTATAATTTATGATTTTCCCTTGGATAACACATCCCATTATATTTCTACCATTCCTCCATCATATTTTAATACCAATGCTAATCAATCTTTCAATAATAGTCAACCTTCTATTAACACTTACTCTACTTCTCAAGATCAATCTAAACCAACTAATTTTTCATCACCAAATGCTTCAAAACCTTCTCATTCTTATCAACACAAATTTAAATGATCTTTAGTTCTTCCTTTTGAGGACCTCCTTAACCATTATGCACCTATACCTAACAATATTCTAATGGGTTATGATGAGTGGGATCCCATTATGGAGCTCACTAATCTCCCATCTCAAATTCCATTTCTAGAGCTTATGAGGACCTCTCCCCATCATCAAAACTCTCTTATGTAACTATTATTTGAGATGAATGTCCCTCACCCTCCCTTAGTAGGATGGGAAGCAACCTTATCTAGTTCCGAGGATAGTATCCTAAAATAATGTTAAGAGATGTTCATCAATGTTGATGAAACTATTAACACTTATTTTTATTTGAAATTTCCTATTCCATCTATGATTCCTAATGAGATTCTACTTCATGCAGATGATCATCCCTTATTTATCAACATCCAAATAGGCAATATCCAATTTAAGTGAGCATTGATTGATGAGGGTTTCATCACTTGTGTTACGTATATTGATTTTATTAAAACCCTTGGATATTTAGAATCTAATCTTAAGTCTACATGTATCACCTCCCAAGGATATGATAGAAGGAAAATGCCTCCTCTTAGGTATGTGTAGCTTCCCATTACTATCCCACATATTACCATTCATGTAAAGGTGATGATTTTTAACTTTCCCCTATCTTATAACATCTTGATTGGTAGGTCATGGACTCATTGTATGAGAGTTATCACCTCTTCTGCCTGCCAATTCATTAAATTCCTTCATAATAGAGCCATTTATAGGATTCAAGGATATCCTAACCCTTGGAATTTTGAATAATTCCAAGATCATGGTGTTTTCAAGGTTCCTACTCTTGAGCCTTTGCCTAGAATTCCATTCCATGAGTCACAATTTTTAAATTTTCCTCTAAATTCAATCAAAGGTTATAATGGGCATCTCAAGCTCATTGGTAACATTCCTCCCAACCGTTTAGACTTTGATTATGATGAGCATGATGATATTATCTTAAAAATCAAAAATTCAAATCTCATGCCTCATTTCATCTCACATATTCTTGCTTCCTTGCATCCTAATTATCGTAAACCTCTTTTAGATGAAATTCCCATAGCCTTATCAATGACTTGACATTCTATTCACTAGGATTCTTCCAATGGCAAAGTTATTCCAACTTGCATCATTAATCTTTATACACCAGATTATGATGATGGTTATTATTTAGATGATCCTTTATTAGGCAATTTTGTCCAAGCCCATGATGTCAAGATTATGCATTATCATTATTATTTACTTAAGTCTTTCTATGCATCTTCTCATTTTTCAACATTTGTAGTTCCTAATTATTACATTTTTCCTCTTTATTGTAGAGTAGAGATGACTCTAACACCTCCAGTTTTTGAGGAGCCTCATAGGACTATGATAATAAATCATGTTATAACCAAAATTTATTACTTTGAAAAACCTAGGGTAGTCCTCCTTAAACCTTCTATTGATCCCACACCTCCCATAGTGGAACCTGTATCTGAACTAGTTATTATTTTGACTTTCACTATCGCTGAACCTACTTTTGCTTCTTCCACTAGTATTCCTTATATTACACCTAGTTCTACTCCTTCTATATCACCATCCTCTCTTGGTGATGGTTTGATTCATATGCCTAATATGGATCTTATACCCAATAAATAGGCCAATGATCCATATATTTCTTCTTTCATGCCTATTACACCTTCTCCTATTAGTGTTTCTCCTAAAAATACTCACAAGTGTATCTATTACTTTCATAGGATAAATAATCACTCTTATAACCATTGTCATAATTTGTGATAATATATTGATACCTTGAATCCATCTTCCCCATCAATAGACACTACCATACCTCCTCCAAAGATCCTTATTAAACATATACCTAAGTATGGTGAGAGGTATTATTTATGACACTAATAAGGCACACATCACACTGATCATTGTTGTATCCTTCAACAACATCTTAAGGACCATCTTATAGCTATTATTATAACTTATACCATTCCTCCCATAGGTCATTATCATAATAAGTCTCCCAGTGTTCTCCCATAACTACACCTCCTGTGGTCCCCCTCCAACTATGGATCCTCCTTCACCTACACATGTGATTCCTGCATCTCCCATAGATCCTATTACCACACATTATTCTGACTATCCTTTTCCAAATTTACATCTTCATCATGATCCAATGAGTATTCCTAATTTTTCAATTGAGGAGATTATAAAAGAAGTATTTGATTAGTATTCAGTAAAGATTGATGAGACATTAGCAGTAGTTGGTAGTTAGCTTCATAGAGATTTATTTGATGTCTTGGATAATGTTTATGGATAGATTTACTAGTATTTAGGATCACATTCATGGTGCTTCCTCATTTATATTTGGATTGGATATGTTCTCCAATATTATTTTTACTTTTGATTATATCATTTAACACTGTGTCAAATTATTTTCTATCTTATATCATGTTTCTTCTTATTGTTGTACTATAGTTAGCTTATGTTTTTGTTTTACTTTTTGGCATATACTTATCATTTTATTATCATTACTATTTTTCACTTATCATTGCTTTCTTTTCCTTTAGATTTTTTCTCAAAACTCTTCCCTTGTATCTTCATGATTATTTGCTTTCTTATCTTTATTTTCATAGATAGTTGTTATGGTGATTTGGTTATATCCACCTTATTCCCTTTGGTTATTATCTCCTTTTACCATGTGATTAGTTAGCAAAAAATATTTCTCATTACTATTTAATTTTACTAGTCCACCTTTGCATCTATATTTTCTTTCTTCCTTTTCCATAAACTAAGCATATACATGGTTGAGACTTGAGATCACATACTTTTTCATTGTCAAGCCTAAGTATCCTAGCCAGTCTTTTGTCTTTGGTTACTTAGCTTCTTTTATCCTTAGCCTATAGATCATTCATGCGTATCACTATCTCTCTCATGATTGGTCATTCCAAATACATATGGAGGAGTAATCTTAAAAAGCCTTCAAAAGATAGTTAACATCCAAATCATTCAAACAAAAGGAAATGATATCAAAAGGCAAATATATTAAATATTTGTAAAAGTCTAATCACACTAAAAGACATGTTTCAAAGCACATATCCTTATTATAGTTAAAGATCAAAATCAATAGTTGGTCTCATGATAGATATGAGGTCCTTTGGGGTGTGATAGGCCAATAAATTAGAAGAGGAGAATAAAAAAATCTTTTAGTGCTACCTAATTTTTCATGAAAGTACCCAATCTTCATAGTAGGTTGATGACTCTGTAAGGGGTCCTGTGGAGTGGGGAACATGTCATGGGAAGGTAATTCCATTTTAATTTTCCTTGTACCAATATACCTTCATGAGTTGATATTAGTACCACACTTATCTCCCGACAAAGTTTTGTGTCTATCGGGAATAGGTTTCCTTTATACATAGACGACCACTAGTCACCTAGTGTCTTCTCATTTCCTTAGTATACCCTCTTACCTCCTAAGGTATTATCATAAGATACATAATTATTTGATTTTTAAACTCCCATTTTCATTCCCTTTTCCTCATATTTGCTCTTGGGAAATATTATTTTTATTTTTGATCACTCCCCATGGGATTTCATTTGTGAGTTGATTTGTAAGACCATGGATAGGACCTGACATCCCTCATAGATTACCACCTTTTCCATCCTATTACCCAAATACTTGATTTAACATTACTTGTCCTTGTACTTACCAATGCTATTTTGGTACCCCTTAGGTTTTCTTTTTTGAGTTATAATGTAAGACCATGGATGGAACCCGACCCTCCTCACAAAATAATTTTTTTCCAATAAACAAGTCACCATACAAATTATATATGTCAAGTAAGAGATAATATTTGATTTATTATGAGGTTACACGCCATTGAAATAATTCTCATATTGATATTTACTATGTTTTATGCTTACTTAATTTTTAGTTTTCCTTTTATTTTTCAATTTTTAGAGTGCATGTAAGATTACAATCATTTCTTGAATTTCTCATCCTTCCCAACTTGAATTAGTATGTTAAATTTAAGACCAAGTTTTTTCATTTTTTTAAAAAAAATTTTTTACTTCCCATCGTGAAATAGTATAATTGATTGACTTAATTTTGATTTGTTTTTATTACCATTCATGCCCTTTTACATACCTTCCATTTTATTACATGGTTTGTCATACTTCCCAACATGATATTTAGTATGATTTTACGTGTTTTAATTTGGTACAAAAATCTTTTTACATTGGTTTAAAAATAAATCACCCTTTACCATCTTGTTTGCCATTTTCTTGGATTTTTATACTTAGTCATTTTTTATTATTACACATTTCCCAACTTGAACTAATGTGTAGTGCATTTCTTCGATTGATTATCTTTTTCCAAGTCCTTTGCCACATATTTATTTTTAACCATGCATGTGTAATCCATAATTATATAAAATAAACCACACCACATATATTTCCTATAGCATATACAACAAAGCTAAATACATGTGCTAGAAAGAAATATATATCCAAAGTATTTATAGCCTCAACAATAGTGAACAAATATAACCATCATAAAGAAAACATACACAACCAACACCAATAATCCTAAATGATAAAACATATATATATCAAGATTTTTATACAACATATATAATCATATAAAATGCTTCAATACTAGGGCTGAGCTCTAATATGTCTATCTTGTGGCCTAGCCACCCTACTTATTGAGGCCTTAGTTTGACTCCTCTGAATGGTACACTGTAATGAGGTATTTTAAGATTTCAATCCCTCTACCTATCCCTACAAACATGTTATTTATACTTGTTCTTGTACCAAATAAATCTAGGTTATTGCATGTGTCAACATCAATTGGGTCTAGTTCATTGTATATGCATGCATCATCTATGTAATTATCTTTATATGTGCATCTCTCTCATTAGTTAGGGCCTACCAAGATTGTCACTCTTTTTCATCTATCTCTACTAGTGGTTGTGCTCTCTCTCTCTACATTTGTATCTACTCTATAGCCTCTCTAGCTAGCCTAAACTAGCTCACCTAAGCTGGGGTAGATGGTACACTTAGATCACCTAGTGTCATGGGGTTATACAACTATAAAGTATTATATAGGATGTCATGTAACACTCCCCTAACTAAAGACTCTCATATCTCTTCCTCATCCGTAGGTACACCTACAAAATCACACTAGATGGATGTTACATCACTATCCTATCTCATAATATCTATCTATCAAATAACAACTTAAGAAATAATTCAACCATATTCATACCTATATATGTCTTGGTTCCTATGGTCTCACCATCCACACAATCACCTAATATAGTCTCCCCATCCATGTAGCATCATAATACCTCCTCTATAGGTTTCCTCCTCAGCTCAAACTTAGATATAATGGCTCACGTTCATCTTAGCTTATGTTTGAGTAGTCTCTCTCTCATTTTTATCTCCTTTGTCTCCTTTATTGAATTTCTAAGGATAATTATGGTATTACTCTCCCTTTTTACCTTTATCACTACTATGTCCTCAATGGATATAGCTCATATATCTATGGAGTTAGTGGTGGTACATCTAGTATCTATATCTCCATCTCCACCTCCTCCTGATTTACTCCTCATTGTGCTTAATTAGTCCATAGTCACCCCTAGTGTGGTCTCAATGTTAGTCTCACTTTAAGTGGTTTGAGTCCCCTCTTTCCTCATGTCTCTCTCACATGCTGAGTCCATTGCTCAAGCATGAGTATCGATGTCACTGGATGGGGTAGACCCATCCACCCTAGCACCTGTGCCATCAATTGTGGCTCTCTCTACCATGTATAATGCCCTATCACCTCTCTCTTCTCTATCACTAGTTTAACTATGTGATAGCCCTCCTAGGTAGTCATTATCTACTCATATGGTTACCATACTATGTAAATTCATCTCACCATCTATAGTACTAGCACATGGTTCATGGCCCATGCTACCTAGTCCTCCCTTTATCTCCTCACATGAGGTGACCTATCATTGACTGCATGGGGTAACCTAACTAGATGATACATAAGAAATATCTCATATATCCATGCTATTAGTAGTATGATCAGTCCCATGGTCTTATGACCTCTAACCCACATCTTAAATAAATCATGAATAAGCAGGACCTAGGTGATATATCCTAGATCATATAGTATTCCCTCATCTAGCATCATCTTGCTCAAGGCTACCATGTATAGTGGTACTTTTCCATCTAACTTGTGACATAGCACTCATTGTGTTATAAGGCATATCACCACCTTTTGGAGATCTAAAATTTGTGATATATACACATCATCCATACTCACTCTCTAATTTGGAAATATTATCTCTAAGATTGTAGCCCACATGGATAAAGCTCCCCTATCCTCTATACTTTTTGGTATCCCTATGGTCACTAGTGCTCCTACTATAGGTATTCCAATAATGGAATGTACATCCTCTAGTATGATATCCACCTTTATCACATCCCCATCGACTTCCCATTTGAATGTGTTGGTCAACCATTCCCAATAATAGAGAAACAAGGCCAACACATTCATGTTAAGGGGGATCTTTCACATATGTGATATACCACTGAGACCCATGCTACTAGTCTAGCTCTATCTCCATCTATCAACCTCTTTAATAAATCTAGCAACCAAGACATGTCTAACAACCTCCAGAACCATGGACATCTCTACAACCAAGAAACAACAAAGGATGTATTAGCTCCTTCATGTCATGTATAATCACAATAAATTATTTATACATACTATTTTAATAAAAAACAAGCATAATTTATTAATTTTTAAACATTTTATCCTATTTTGGTCCCTCTTTCCCTTCTTTAGTCATTTCAAGCCATTCTATCCCTCTTTTAGCTTCCTACACACTTTTTTATGCTTATTCTAGTTCCTTAGTCAACCTAAGTTTGACCAAAATTCCCCTATTTTTATCTTATTTTATGCTAAATTTCTTATTTTTCCTCTTATTTCCTTCTCCCTATTGTTAAGTTTCCATTTTGGCCCTTACAAACCAATTGGACACTTTTCACTCAGTCTTAGCTTATAAAATACACTAGGTCAACCACATGGATTTTTACCCTAATTTAACCTACACGGTCAACTTGGTTGACCTAGTAGGTTTAGTGTGCTGACCTAATCTATTTTTCTAAAAATACGTATTTTTCTCATTTTCTCCATATTTCCTTCCAACCCATTTCCCACCCTCCTATTTTCTACACTCAGAATCTAATTTCATTCAATTTTGACATATGTAAATTATTAAAATCAAATATACTAAAATTTCACTTAATTAAATATAAATTTTAAAAATGGGTTTGAGATCCATAGTTGCATACCTGTAGTGCACCTGCTACCACCTCTAGGTGCCCTCATCATCTAGCATGTCCTTCCCTCACCATCCTAGCCTTGCTTGGTCTTAGCGATCTATTTCCTCGCTTTCAAAATTCAAAATAACAAAATTATTTTTCTTTTTCCTATTTAAAACCACTTTTCAATAATTCAAATTCTTGAATTATTTTCCTTCAAATTCCTTATTTTGATCATATCCTTTTTTATACTCATCCATCTTATAAATCATAAAATGATTTAAAATCATGGTGACATAGAGATTCCTTTCCACTATCATATTCTTATCTTCCAAACTTTTTAATTTTTGGTTATTTTTTGCACTAACTTATATAGGTTTACCTAGTGTGCTTTACATTAGAGGCCTTCACTTTATTACGGTCTTATTATTTATCTATGACACTAAGGTAAGTTAGATGTATGCATTTTTCAATTCTATCTTTTCATTTATATTACTTTCTACTTGCTACACCATACTTAACATTAACATTATGTGTCATCATGTTCTATCTCTGAAGCACCATCCTATGTTGCACTTACATGGCACATGATGAGCTTTGGCTAGGGCATATGTATACACATAATATTTTAAAACTTTTATTTATTACTGATACTTCATATCTCTTAGGAGCCTATCGAGTCTCAATCTCTCTAAGTGCATACCTTAAGGGGTGCATTGGGAAATGGATGGGTAGATCATCGATGCTTCATAATATTGTTGTTTCTTTTGCCACTTTCTACCCACACTCTAGTATCCTAAAACCTTGAAACCTAAGCTTATTCTTCTCTTTATTATCCATTCTAGTAATTATCATGCTTTATTCCCTCATCTCTTGCCTCATTACCCTTTTGACCTATTCAATACACTAAGTTGACCTAGTTGACCTAGTGTGTTATAGGGACATTTTAGCTCTTTTGGTCTCTTAACCTCCTCGTCAACCTAACACAAACTTTAGGCATTATCCTGAAACATGTTAGTTGACCTAATTGACCTAGCATAGCCAACATGTCTAAAATTATTTAGGCAAGTTACCACTATATATACAAGGTCATTTACCACCATTTAAGAAGAAGAAAATAAGTACAAATGAACATCTACTTATTAACCATTATACTTGAGGAATAAATCTTTAGGGTTCAATACTTTCTTTAGAGATTTGATCTTGTCTTGTGGAGAATTATTTTGGATGCTTAGGTAGGTATTTTAGCCTAGAGTTGATTTATTTTGGTTATCCTTACAACCACAATAATCTCTTATGAAGATTATATTGAGGCTCAATAGGTTCTTCTTTAAAGGTAAGTATTCTTAACTTTATTTCTCCTTTGTAAGAGTAGATAGATAATGTAGTATGTATTATTTTCTCCCATGTATTAAGATTCTATATACATTGACATGAGTATATGTCTCATATGCATGTTTAGTTTAGTTGTTTATTTGTTTTATTATAATCCCCACTTTATGCCACAAGCTTTGGTGCACACTAGAGTAGTTTACTTTTCTTGTTATTAGAATAGTTTACTTTCTTGTTTATTAGCATAAGTGAAATATCAAATCATAGGAATCTTTTAGGGTTGTTGTATGATTGTGTTATATTTTAGGCTTTATAACCCTTTCTATCATGATATATTGTCACAAATGATACAAGTGATCCCCTAATCAGGTCTAACAGATCCCCATATTGGTCATTCTTTCACTTAATAAGTGTATACCTATTTAGAAGTGTAGGTGTTCTCTATCTTATCTAATTCAAGATTGATTCATGTACATCATGAAATTTTGATTTCATACATGATGCACCTATACCTTTGTTATCTCTTGAAGGAGTCAAGTTATTTTTGACTTGTTGATGATCAACTTGAGTCTCAAATTTGAGAGTTTTTGCATAAGTATTTACTTTTTTAGTATCATCATTTCTTGATGATCTAATGTTCTTTGAGGTATGATTCTCCTTATTTTCCTTTTGGTCTTATTTGAACCCAAGGCCTATATTATCATGTGGATACCTTTGATTATTTAAAACATTACCAATAATTTTAGTACTCTTTTCAAATTTATAATGTGTCTTCAACTTGAATGTTGTCAGATCCAATTCTACCTTCAAGGACTCCATTTCTATTCCAAAATTGATGCATTCTTCCTCTTTGGTCTTAATATTTGTAATGATAATTTCAATCTAAGTTTTTAATTATTTGATGATGTCCTCATGTTCATTGGTGTTGTTGTTCCATCTCTCCTCAAAGATATTGATTTATTCCTCATAACCCTTAACCAATGATCTTAGTTTCTAATTATTCTTTCTTTATAACTTCAACTCCTCTAGATCATTCACCAATTCTATCTCAATTTTCACTTAAACCTCTTATTCGTTTGATTCTTAATCATCCATAAGACTGCTCCCTTTTGAAAAATCTTCATTGTTTGTTTCTAGAGTCATGAATAAAGTTTCATTATTATCATGATCATTACTATATTCATCACTATTAGATGTACTTGTGTCACTTTATTCAGATGCATTATTGTATTCTTTGGTATAACAACTTGTCTTGTTCTTAAATGATCCTTTATTACCTTCATACTTCCTAAACCCCTTTTTTCTCTTATTAAACTTATAAACCTTTATATCATCACCATGATGTTCATCATGTTATCCATCATGATCAGTCTTATCCTTGTTAAGACATTTAGATGCAAAGTGACCAATCTTACCACAATTAAATTATTTAAAAGGAAACTTGCCCTTATACATACCTGATCCTTTCCTTAGTTTTATAACAAACATGGTTTATATATTTTCAAAAACAATGTTTGAGTCAACATTATTATTGGCCTTCTTACCTTGTTACTTCTTCTCAGATTTAAATTTATCTTCCTTCTTATAATGTCTTCCATCACATGTTCTCATTTCATAGGTAGTCAAGATGCCATGAAGTTCATCCATCTATAGTATATTAAGATATTTGATCTCCTCCATAATATACACCTTTGAATCAAAAATGGATGTCAAGGATCTCAACACCTTTTTTAATACTATTGATTCTTTAAAATTATATCCTATACCTCTAATGACATTTAACAATTCATCTACTCTTAACAACTAGGATGTGATGTTTCCATCCTCCTTCATTCTTAGACTTTCAAACTACCTTCAGTGGGTCTGTAACTTTTCCAACTTGAATTTGGTGTCTCCTTCATAGACGGTCTAAATTTTTTCCCAAATCCATTTGGATGTATCACAATACATGACCTTTACAAATTATGCATCTGAAAGACCGCACAAGATGGCATTCATTGCATTAGAATTATTCTCACTTGCCTTCTTACTTGTTGCATTAGTTGGTGGTGTAGAAGGCTGAGTGAATCCATCAACAATAGATTTCCATATGTCATAGACTAAATATATTACATAGGTCTTCATTTTAATGCTACAAAATGCATAGTCAGTCCCACTAAAGAGAGGATCCTTATTGGTTGAGAAACCTCCTTGTACTTGATGAGTAGACATGCTTATGCCTCTAGGATATCCTTTAAGATATTAAGACTAATTTAAATACCAAGATATGATACAAATTATTTTAAGAACAATCATTGGTTGGGGGTGAATTAGTGTACCAAAAACTTTCTTTCAATTATATCCAATCATTCATGAACTTTGAAAGTAACATTAAGATCTAGCAATACATAAAGACTATTCACATAAGCATAACACAAGAAGACATACATATGAGTGGGAAAACCTCAAGGGGAATAAAAAAAAATATGAACCATATAAATGGAACACATTTCTATAAAACAAAATATAAAATTATATTGAGCACCAACTCAACTTGAAGCACCAACTCCAATGAAGTCAAGCACCTACTTGTAAGGAAATACCAAATCCCTAGGTGAATCAGCACCAAAAAATATTGATCATGTATTTTTATCACCAAAAATTTTATCTATTATTATATACTCATTGCATGACATCCTTTTTCTCTATCAAGAAATATTTTATTTGCTTATATTGCATACATCAAAATAGTCCTAAAATTACCTTATATATATACAAGTCTCATTGTCACACACCACTTAGTTGGCCACACACCTTCATCCTCTTAGGTAGTAAATATAATAAGTCTTAAAAAATATTTTGAACATGATTCAAATGAAAATTTTACCCCTTTTGGTATAAAATAAATCAATTAGGCCTTATTTCTCTTTTAGGCCTTATGGAGACCTAATTGCATTAGGTTTATCTTCTTAGCATCAAAGCTTGATTCTATTCAGCCTAAATGGACTTATTCAAAAAATAAAAACCATTAAATCACTTATCAAAATACATCTACTAGCCTCCTCCATGATTCATTAGACCCATGTATTTCATTCATACCATGAAAACTCCTTTAAGACCAATTGTCCTATTAAGCATGTGTACCTCAAAAATCTATCTTGCAAAAGTAAAGCTCAAATACTCTTAGGAAACTAAAATATAGAAAATGAAACATGTAGATAGGATATCCATAACCTTAGGGTCATTACCAAATTTTTTTAACACTTTCAATCAAGAGATAAAGGCTCAATAACATCTCTATAAGTCACTCATAATTGCCAATTTACCTTAAAGACCAGTCATGGTGACTTAGACCTCAAACATGTGTAGACACTTTTCATGAATCCTAATGCATGTAAATGGTATTATGATATATATATATATATATATATATATATATATATATATATATATCAAATGAAAAATTAATGTCTAATGCAAAATACTGGTCTTGCAAACCAATTTCTTGACCTTATATCGTAGTCTAATCTGAACTAGATAGGTCATTTTGTGAGTAACTTTTCACCATATTAACTTAAATAAAAAAATTATGAAAATGATTTAAAATTCATAAATAAACTCTTAATTCACTTTTTTTAATCAATATGACATGCTTAGACCTTCAAATACATCTACTCATATCTGCCTAGGTTTTTCACCATTTACACCATTAGATTTGTCTATGACTAGATAACTTGGATGACAAAATTAGAATTATTTAAGGATAAAAACTATCCATAAATCATAAAAAATATGAAAAATGAGTCTCTATCTTCTTCTCCCATTCATTTACTTTTCTTTACTAATGCAACTTTTGAGAGCTATAATAACTTTTTGACAAATAAGCCTATATCCATGTATTTTCTCTCTCATCTAACTAACCACCACTACCTTGAGGTACTTGGGAGAGTTTAATAAAATATTCAATAGCTTTTATATGATTTTTAATCAATTATAATCTTATTTTAACAATATATCTCACATCAAGTCCTTATTAGGATTTTAGGGAGGTTTAACACAAGTTTTGGTGTTAACGATTGTTCATAAAAGACTACCCCTGAAATACAAAACCAATGCCTAGATATATTATTTAGGACCCTTACTCATATATCCTTAATATATTATGTTCCCATGTAGAGGTTAAACATTCTAACAAATGTTTGAAAGTTATTCTTGGGTCTTGAGGCCTCATTCTATGAACTCGAGAAGGCCTAAAATAGTGTTTCATGCAATTTACTTCAAATAATGACCTAAAACTTTGTAAAAATGTATATAAAAACTTATATTACCCATTTCCATTCTTAAATATTCATACTTATCTTTAAATATTATTTTCATACCTCATTAGGCTAGACAAGGTCTAAGAGAGGTCTAGATGTAGACCTAAATTGAAGGTCCTACCCCTATAGGATTACCCTAAAACTCTCATGAATGATTAAATGACTTTCATACATGATCAAAAAGTTCCATAAAACCTTCACATGCCTATTTTAATCCATTTTCATGTACATACCTCTTCTTGTCATGACGAGGCTAATGACTAGACTTCCTATGCACTTTGACATCAATGACCTGTACCTTTATGAAAACATAAGACATCAATTGACTTTAAATTATCTCTTATTTGCCTTAAAATTATCTCTTTCACTTTATCTCATGTCAATTATCTTTCATGAAAACACTCTCAATGTACCTTATCACATCACTTACTACTAGCTAGGCTTAGTCACCTTTGACATCAACCTTTACAAGATGTACCTTTGACATTAATGATAATGCTCAACATTATACATGTAGTGAAGCAATAGAGATTGTATCTGATGGGTCATCACTTTAAATTAAATATTGATCATGATAACCTTAAATATTTTTTGAAATAATGTTTGTCATTTAAAAATCAACAAAATTGGGTGACTAAAATGTTAGGCTATGATTTCAAAATACTATATAAGAAAGGAAAAGAGAATGTGGTGGAAGATGCCTTGTCTCAGTGGGATGAATCAATTGAGGAATTGTTATGCACCATAACCATGTGGTAGGAAGATTGGATAGAGGAAGGAAGATCAGAATGTGAGAATGATAGTGCTACCAAGGTTTTAATTCATAATATTTATTAGGGTTCTAATGAATCTACAAAAACTACATGGAAGGGGAGCACATTATGGTATAAAGATATATTATACCTTTTTAAGCATTCTCTCTTCAAACATAAAATTATTTAGGAACTTCATGCCTCTTCACTTGGAGGACACTTAGTATTTTTGAAAACATATCATATAATAAATCAAGATTTCTTTTGGGAAGGACTCAAAGGGGATGTTTAGAAATGTGTGGCTGAATGCATGGTATGCCAACAAAATGAAAGTGAAACCATTGAAATCCTAGGTATTTTTCATCTAGTATCCATTCCTAGCTAGTGTTAGGAAGAGGTTTCCATGGATTTCATTATGGGGTTACCAAGGTCTAAGGTTAAAAATGTTATCATGGTAGTTATGGATTGAATCACCAAGTATGCTCAGTTTTGTTCTTTATCACCACCATTTATTACTAGTAAAATAACTTATGATTTTTTCAATACAGTCTAAAAATTACATGGCACTCCAAAGATCATTGTGACTGATATCCCATATTTACTAATAATTCTTGAACTAAATTATTTGCATTTTTGGGTACCCAATTGGCTCATAGCTTATCCTATCATCCTGAATCTGATGGACAAACAAAAGTAGTCAACAATTATCTCTAAGGGTATCTTCATTATTTTATGTCTAATAAATAAGACAAATGGGGTCATTATCGACCACTTGATGAATGGTGGTATAACACTTCTTTTCACACTTCTTCTAAGATGTCTCCTTTTATGGAATTAAATGGGCATCACCCCCATCCACCACTTCAATTTTGATAGTGTATCCTAAGGTTTGAGATGTTGAGGAAAACATTAACCATCAATAGGAGGTGTTAGTTAGTTTGTGAGAAAATTTAGCAATAGCACAAAAGTGAATGAAGCAGTAAGTAGATCAACACTAAAATGAGTGGCATTTGAAATAGGTGATTGAGTCTTTGTGTGTTTTTCAACATATAATTATATGTCTTTGAAGAAATATAAAAAGGATAACAAGATATCACCTAAGTATTATGGCCCTTACCAAATCTTGTAGAAAATTGGTAGTGTGTCTTATAAGTTAGAATTACCCCTAGCCACTTGCATACATCTAGTATTCCATGTAACTTGAATAAATTAATTAGATACAAAGTTTTCACTTAGATTGAGTTACCTAAATTAGATGAATAAGGTAGAGTCATTATAGATCTTGAGGAGATCCTTCACATGTGCTTTGATAAACTACAGACTAGAGTCATTAAGCAGTATTTGATCAAATAGAAGAACCTAAAATATGAGGATGCAACATGGGAGGATGAAGCATTCCTTTAACAACATCCTAGTTTAGTTCAATGTTGAGGACAATATTATTTTGAAGGGGAGGGTCATGATATGCCCTTAACCTTTAGTGCATCTAGGGATATACAACTTGATCAACATTCACCAAACATTTGAATACATTTTATAAAGTCTCATATCATTTATTTGATAAACACATGTTTTAGAAACATAGGTACTAGAGAACCTTTTTATGATAAGATTTCATACTACCATTTAAAATCATGAAAAATGAGATTCTAAGAACATGTTATAGTTTCTATTCACATATCTCATTAGTAATAATGGTTTTGAACCCCATAAGACTTTTAAAATGCAAGCTACATGTCATAATTTGGTTCCTAGGGTCACCATGAATCATATTTAGGCATATGGATGGTTATTATAACCACTTATATGCTCAAATACAAGCATGTTATACCCAAAATAGAGATGGTTACATGTATAAAAAACCCAAACAATTTATAATAATTACAATAAAATGTTAATATTACATGGATCTCATTTTCTTAACCCTGAGTCACCATTATGATCTTGTGGGTGAGGGTAAGCCCTCACCCCAAAGCTCATAGGGGTGATATTTCAAAGGTTATTTTTTTATTATGGCTAAGGAACTAAATAAAACAACTACCAAAACACACATACAATTATTCAATGAAAGACCATAATTTAGGTAATAATCCATGTAAATAAACCCTAGATTTGGTATAAATAAACAATTTCCAACTCATAAATATATAATAAAGATTTCATAAATATTATTTATTAT
The DNA here is from genome assembly GCA_037957365.1 of Torreya grandis. Classification (NCBI taxonomy): domain Eukaryota; kingdom Viridiplantae; phylum Streptophyta; class Pinopsida; order Cupressales; family Taxaceae; genus Torreya; species Torreya grandis. Next base: position 1,128,236 of record JARHVA010001656.1, read on the forward strand.
AATCCTAGATACCTAATTTATGTTTAGGGTTTCCTATATTTTTCACAAATATATGAAATATTTATCAAATCATCATGGTAATGAAACCCCACCCAAAACATCTTAACCCACATTTGTAGAATCTTAGTTACTTGCCTAGTATAATAATGTATACCAACTATTCCTATTTATAGTCCCTTCTTTTCTTATTTTTTCTACTAAATCCATTTTCCTCCTCTATCTCCCAAAACCATCCCTACTATCTTTTCCTCTATCTATTTTATCCACTAATTTCCTCACTATCACCTTACTGACCATCATTACTACTATTATTACTTTCATTTTAAATGGAAACTATCCATGGTAACTACATGCCTCATTTCTAAGTTAAAATCATTCTTTGTCTCCTCCAATAGAATGTTTCCCAAAACATGCCAAGTTCTCTCCACTAAAAACTCTACCACAACTCATAGTTTTTCATTCCATGAAAATGCCACTAACCATTATCCATTCAACCCACATTAATGAATAAACCCTAATAATTTTCCCATTGACCAAACTTGCACATAATGAAATTTAATCATTTTATAAAATACACAGTTAGGAATTTTACATTCCTATGTTAGGACTGATTTAACATACCACCAAATAATTCAATGTATACCAAAAGGGGGTCAAATGTTCTTGTGAAGTCTAATAACCTCTAAAAAGGAGTATTTTCAAGCCTTTTTTCAAATCAAGTGACATTCAAGATAAAAACACAACTTATAAATAATTAAGACTTAATGCCATTTAAAACATAATCAATCAAAAAATAATGGTGTAAGGTCATACCTATAAGCATACACAAAATATGTGACTAAATTATGATACACAACTCACATAATTAGAAAAATAATAATAGTTGTTATGCAATAAAACTAAATTGAAAATAACTAGAAATTGAATTAGAAAGTAATGTAATCTAGTCAAATAATTACCAAAATAAGACCACCTATAATAATTAATACAAAATTCAATTATGCACACATGCAACCAACCAAAGAGAAAGAAAAATATAACTAAACATGATAAGCAAACAATACATTATGTATGTGATTGTTCTACCATTTTTATCTTTCTACCCATAGTTACCATGATTTTTTGCCCTATCCCTTATGATAATCTCCCTAAAAAAATTTATTGTGAGGGGTACACTATCCTACATCTCCCAAAATCATAGTGATGTTATTTAATCATATATATAATTCCAATATCAATATGAAACAATCATACTAAAAAATTAGTGTATTCAAATCAAACTAAACAAAACATTTTTGATTTTACCACATATCTCAACAACTAACCAAATCAATAGTATAATCATTTTTTTTTTTTTAAATTTTAAGGAGTAGGATAGGATGTAACATCTCCCCCCCCTAAAAATTTGATCATCCCAATGATGTTATAAAAAAATAAAATAAAACATGTCTAAAAATGTAAATTGTTGAACAAAACATATCAATCAAAAAAAGGAGGAAACAAAATTTGAAACTCTTCAAGATCCTCCCAAGTGTCACTATCTTTAAAATATTGGTCCCACTAGACTTTAAATTGTGACACTTATCTATTATGTAAGGTAGGCTTAGGTGTTTTAAGTATTTTGACTGGTTCTATTCTTACCACTCATGGATCCAGATTCTATAATGCATTTCAATCAAGTACATGTGAAAGATCAAACACATATTTACTCAAATAAGACACGTGAAAAAAGTTATGAATATGTGCTAAAAATGGAGGCAATACAAGTTTGTAAGTAATAGGGTTAATCACTTCTAGAACCTAAAAGTGTGCTAATTTGATAATTTTAATCAAACTCTTCTATGGTTTAACATGTAGAAAAACTTTGTCTCTAACAAAAAAATTTGATGTTATTTTTAAATTAACATATATTTTTTGCATATCATTAGATTTAACCAACCTTTGCTTAATTGGTTTCACATGTTCTTCCATTTCATTAGGCATACGAGGTCCAAAAACCACTTTATGTTCTAATATATACTAGATGATAGGTGTTCTAAATTTTATGCCATATAAAGCCTCAAATGGTGCCATATTTAAAGATGAATGGAAAGATTTATTGTACACAAACTCAATTATTGGGATATATTATTCAAACTTGTATTTTTGGTCCATACAATACAATTTTAAAAGATCCTCTAGGACTTGATATACTCTTTTAGTTTGCCCATTTATTTTAGGATGATAAGATGATAATAAATTAAATTGAGTTCTCAAAGTTTCATTAAGGGTTTTCAAAAACCTATAAGTCATGTGTGGGTCTCTATTAGATATGATTTTCTCTAAAAAACCATCTAACCTATACAATTCCTGCATAGATATTTTCACTAGCATAGTTCATCATAGGTCAGATTCCTTAGAATAAAATGTTCCACTTTGGTGAGTTTATCAATTACCACTAAAATCATATCATGTATTTTCTTTGACATAAGCAATCCTTGGACAAAATCCATAATAATGACTTTCCATTTCCATTTAGGATTGTTGTGTGGGTACAACAACCTAATAAGATGAACATGTTCAACCTTCACTCACTGACACACTAAACATCTATATACAAAATAAATTACATCTTTATTAATTCCATTCGATAAGTATAATGGTTTTAGATCTTCCATAAGCTTGGTCACTCTTGAATGACTAGAATAAGGATCATTATGTATCTCCTTAAGCACAATAAATCTTATATTTTCTTTATTTGGCACATAGATTCTCCCATCAAACCTTAAGATCCAATCATTTTCAAACTCAAATCCTTCATAACTATGGTCATGAGGATTATCTAATAGTACTTTCTTGACTTGTTCATAAAATTCATCTTCTTGTAAGAATCTCAAAACTTTATCTTAAAAGGTACTTCTAATAGTAGCCATTGATGTTATGTACCTTTTATAGCTAAGAGCATTTATAACCATATTCTCTATCTTTTATATACCTAATATCAAAATCATAGTTATATAAAAAAATATAAATAATGACTTTTCTAAACATTCAAATTTGGTTGGGTGAAGATATACTTGATCCCCAAATCATTTGTATTGAGCTCTAATGGTTTACCCACTAGATAATGTCTCAAAAACTAAAAGACAAGATTAATTATAGACAATTATAAAATATTCAAAGAATAATTAGCCTCATAAGGCTTCAATTTCATTAACTTGTATGCTTCTACCAAGCCTTCTTACAACAAAAATCCACCTAATATATGCCAAAAATCATCAATTAACACAACAAAATGACCATTAAGATATCATAATAATAAAACATGTGCAAAATTAAGTCTCTCTTTCATGGTGTAAAAGGTTTCTTCATAATTGTGACTCTACATAAAATGATGCTCTCTCCATTGCAATCACATGATGGGGTTAGCTATCTTGGAAAAATTTGGCACAAATTTTTATAATCTGAGGTGTAATATTTTTTTCCAAGATTGATTTTAGACTAAGGTACAATCTATTATGATATTCGTGAATGATGTATGTGTATTCATTAACTTAAAATGAATAACTATGAATTCATGGTGCGCATACCTCATCCTAAAAGTAGTTTCTAGAATATCTTCATCGATTCTCAATTGATTGTACCCTACTCTAAGGTCAATCTTGGAAAAAAATTTGTACCTCACATTTGATCAAAAAGGTCTTCAATGTTGGGTAATGGATACCTATTTTTTATGGTTTCCTCATTTAATATTTTGTAGTCTATACATAAACAAAGGGTCCAATCCTTCTTTAAAAAAACCATTTTTGAACCTCATGGTGAAAAACTTGGATGAATTATCTATTTTGATAACATTTTATGAAGTTGGAATTTCAACTCAACGAACTATATTATTTTCATCCTATATAGTGCCTTATATTGAGGTTTAGATCTATGAATGATGTGTAAAGTTGAATTCCCTTTCAGGAGGTAATCTAGGTAGGTATTTTGTAAATACATCCCTAAATTATTAAATAAAGGGATAGTCTTCAAAGGTAGGTTCTTTAGGTTATTGAACTTCATCTATATTGACCAAGAAAACTTGACATCATTTCCATTGAGTTGTATTTAACTGAATGGATAATTTTTTCCTTAACTTTAACTCCTCTTCTCCTTTGATTTGGGTTTGATTCCCCAAATAATCCAATCAATCAAATTTATTTATGTAGTAATCCACTTTTTCCTTTTGCTTCCAAAGCTAATTCACTCCTAAGGTCACATTATATGATCCTAGTGGAGCTAAAAATATATATACTACAATAGTGCAATAAAAAAACACCTCTATTTCTACAAGGCATTATATACTTTTACCCTAGATTGATTTCCATACTAACCTATCCATGCAATTACCATATGCTTATATTTTATAGGTATCTTATTAATCATACTAAGATAAATGAAACACTTAGTACCTATAGTATCTATTTAAATTGAATCATAATGCCCAAATAAATTACCTGACTGGGAGAAATTTAAAATTAAAATTGGTGATTGTGAACCACTATATGAATCTGCTACTATACAGTTCCATATAGAGAGGGTGATGAACAAGGATTATTTAATTTACCACCTGTATTCCATTGAGGATAGTGTTTATCCTAATGATCCCCTTAACATGTGAAATATCCACCAGGTGGTCATTTTTTATGATTGGTTACCTTCCTTATTCCTTCTTTGAAACCATTACCTAATTTATTAGACATTGAAGAATTGTTGAAACTAGAATTCTAATTATTGAATCTATTTTTGGAATTTTGATTATGATTCCAATTCTTATTTTTAAGATAATGTTTTGGGCCATCAAAATTATTTCAATACTTGTCTCTGACCTTTGCAAGAAATTCAAACTTTTATTCCTACTTAGTAGCCTTTTAAATCCTTAATTTTTGGAACTAGGTCTATGCACATCCACTTCACATCTTATATGTGACCTTAGACTCATGATGAAAATCATGATTCAAAATTAGTCATCTTTTTAGTATTGAGAAACATCATTAAGGAGTAGGCTAAATTGTTCCCAGTACTATCATGCCCAAATTTTTCATCCTAAAACCCATGTAATTTTTTTATAACTCAATTAAATGATGCTTAATTATTAATTATAGTTTCTTAGTGGTTAAACTATTATGTAATTTTACCAATTTATAAGGGAGTGCACACACACAATTATAAAGTGAACTAGGTAGTTTATTTAATTTGTTTACAAGGCTTACATAAGAAGCATAATATAATCATATTTGAGAAAGGTTAGGATATAAATGTGGTATAAAAATTCATTTACTTAAGGTCCTTAACAAGGAAGAGGGACAAGTTATGATGCCCTAAATATAAGGTCTAGATTAATTATTTTTTCTTGATTTAATAGACAATGAATAATATCGAGCATATAACTCATGACGACAAACATAAAAGAAATAAATTGAAAACTAAGACAAAAATATACTTTAAAACATGATTATTACCTTAAGGATCACCAAGGAAGAGTCTCACGTAAATATATACAAACTATACTCACAAGGCACACAAAACTTGGGGAGTTACTACAATATGTATCAAGATTAATATGAAAGGGTTGACAACATCCACATGATGATCAAACTCAAAGTCTACTTAATTAATATTGAATATAAATTTAATACAACCATTCATACAATCCAAACATAAAGGAATATGAAACAAACCCCTAAGCTATCCTATAAGAACCTAACTTGATGCCCCCACCACAATTTGGGCAACCTATATATCCACTCCATGGAATCATGGTCTAATATATTTTTCCTTATGATTGTGATTGCCTCCTCTATGAGACATAATCATCAAGAAAGGGTTGGTGATATAAGCCATTAAGGGAACTAATACATCATTCAAACAAGATTCTAACACTTTATACATATAATACATGACAAAAAAAACAACCTCAAAACTTCTGATCATCATGAAACACATAGACAACTCAAATGCATGTGATTAAACAATCATTACTATGTAATGATACAACTAAAATTATAACATGATAATGAACCTACATTCAATTGATTTAACAAGATCAAAATATCAATAATCTTTGGCATATGCCACTTATAGAATCTCCATCTCTCTAGTAGACCTTTAATGGTGGCCAAGGTTAAAACATAATAAAACAAACTCATAAAAAATATTCAACATGGTCACTACCCAATGTAGACACCTAAATTTCACCATTTAGTATCAATATTCACTTTAACATGCTAACCCTTCACATTATCTAGTTTAAATTGACATCATTTCCCTATAAATTGTGAACAATTAATTAATTCTTACTTAATTAATTATGAAAACGTATTTTTATCCAAAATTCATTAAATTAAGATTTTCCACCTCTTGCAGACATCCTCCACATTTACGTCAGCCATGTGTTGACTCATCCAACAACCATTATTAACTTCCTCAACCACCTTGTGAGTCACCTTAGAAAATTTTAACCTCATTGATAACTCAACCAAATAACTTGAACCATTCTTGTTGACTCACTTAACCAACTTCTCTTTCCTCTCAACCAATGGAATTGGTTATCATCCTCATGAATGAAGACAAATTCCTAATTATTGATTATTTTAATAAATTAACAAATTCAAATAATAGTCAACCATTTTATTATCCTTCTATAAGCCTATAAATTGATGTGTAATCTATCAATTTCAATCATATGCATTAATGATAATGAAGTGCTATTAAATTGTCAAGTGAATCCAAGCCATCAAAATTTTTTTTGCATACCAAAATGCTACCCAAAATACATTTTATTTGAAGAAGAGTTAATCACCCACATCTATTGTAGTTAAGAGCAAATCACATTCAATCATGATGGATAATTCTTATTCCACTTTGGTTTTATAAGTGCATATTTAGTTTGACCTTATTCCTTTGCCACTTTATCATTGAATTCTAGGTTTCTAGTTTAGATTTGATTTCATCTTAATTTGATCTCTTAGCTTGCATTCTAACATTAGAGCTTATACATTCTAGCACACCAGGTGGGATATTATACCTCATATTTTACATAATAGGTGTATTTAGGAAGTCTTTTCAATTGTTTTTAATTGATATTATTATGCATATACATTTAACACTTGTCTTGGAATTTTTTTGTTTGTTGTTTCATGACGGTTTTTTGATTTTTTGAGCCTATAGTCCATATACCTATTGAACAATGAATTCATCATGTATAAAATTTAATTCATTATACAGAAAAATGAATTTGTTTCTATGTTATTTTTCTATAATTTTTGATAATTTTTTATTTTTCTAACAATTTATGAGTGTTTTAGGTTTGTTTAATCATACTGTTTCAACCCTGCTTCTTTTTTTATTTCTATTTTCTATTTAAGCCTTTTTTATAAAACATTTAAATCATTATAAAGTATAATGAAATAATTCTAGAGTCTAGTAAAATCATTTTAACATCCAATGAAATCATTCTAATGTCCAATTAAATCATAAAAAAATTCTAGAGTTCAGTGAAATTGTTATAAATAGTGAAATCATTTTGTAAGTCTTTATTTTATTTTTTTGGTATTACTAAATTTTAACTAATATATTATTATATAATTATGTAACAATGAAAACATTCTAGACACTCAATTTTATGTGTTTTTCAATTGATTTTGCTAACTTTTTGTAGGCTACCTTGATTTTTCAGCCATACAATAGCCTTCTAATGGTTTATTTGCAAACTGTTATTCAAATACAAACTAATAAACACTATCCAAATGGAAAAAAATAGATTTTTTTTAATATTATTTATTTTTTATAATGACTTTTCAATTTCAACCTTTTCATTTTCAATAGTAATTATCAAACATTTCATTTTTAGATTTAATTAATATTTATTTTAGGCAATTTTTGTGTTTCAATTTTGTTGTGTATGTTCTTTTCTATGGCATTAAATTGGTGATTTTACTAAAAAAAATCAAAAATAATACTTTCTATTTTTATTACCCAATACCCTCTTACGTATATGCTCTTCTCTTGATGTAACATTGGTGGTGATACTTAAGAATCAGAAGTAAGTTAGTCTTATTTATTTTTATTTTGTTATAGGCTTTATCGACCATGGATTTCACCACCATGTGGTAGATCAAAATATGTATACCAAAGGGTTATATAAATTGAGTTAGAGTTATTTTGGCTAACTGGTGTTTTATTTCAAGCATATTGCGAAGGAGGGGCTTCTATGATCCAATACCTAGGCCTTAAATAACATGACTTGAAGTTTAGTTTTTTCAATAGAAACACATTGAAATATTATGATTGTGTTAGGAACATTGGGACTAAACCCATTTTTATGTGTTTCTAAAATTAGTTTATTCCATGGTTTTAGGCCTCATTGTATTGAAATGTATATAAAGGACTCCCCTATATAAGCTTGTTTATACCTTAAGCCTAGGAAAGCCATTCTTACCATTTAACTTATAATACATTGGTTATCAACTATTGCCGAGAATATACTTTTCACATACCCTTTAATTTGTGTTTGATGGGCCATGATAAATACATGATCCTCTATAGTTAGTTCCTTGAAATATTAGGCCATAACTAATACAACAGACAAATAAGTGACACAAAATCCTATGGGTTATCCAAGGCCCTTTACCTATATTTATGATTTTTATGCAATGCATGTGTTTATAATATAAATTATTTGTTTATTTTCTTGTGATATACTACATGATGAAATCCTTTATTTGAAACAAAATGTATTTTTGAGTCTTGAAATGAGTTCTAATAAAAAATCTGTAAAATAAAAAATTCTAATCAAAACTCAAAAATACCTTGTTGTCAATCAAATTTTAGTCACTTTGATATTTTAATTTCTTAGAGTATAAGTAAAGTATTTCACTTATAAATTTTTCCTATCACAAGGCACATGGCTATGTTGAATAACCCTAGGGTGAGGGATGAGTCTTTTGGAAATGACCCCTTCTAATTTGGTAGTCAAGAAAACCAAGGTCACCATGTTGAGATACACTATATCCATGATCATGTAAAATAATAGGGAGGATATTATCAAGATGAGAGTATCCCTAAATCCATTTTGCCTCCCTCTTCATTAAACCAATACATCATGTCTAATAAGAATTAATTTTTGCTTAAAGCTTTGAGCTTATGGGCCAAACTTCCACTTGATTTTTATGTTTAAAATCTCTACAAAATTTAATTGATAAGAAAGAGTATTTTTCACCCATTAAATAATAATCCATATCACAAGGATCTTTATGGGCTATCAATGTTTTTCGTATTCCTCCAATCCCAATCCCCAACTCTCTCAAGACAAAGGGAAGCCCATCCTCAATGAGGAATCATCCCAAGTGAGTCATGGGTTTTATATGGAAAAAAAACTCATAAAATAAACCAAGAAAACTAAAATATCCAAGCTAATAAAAAAAACAATCCTTTAGTTGACCTAAGTTCCAATCTCAATCTAAGTTGGAGTGTGAACCCAAATCCACCCTCATTTATCAACCAATCCAATCCAAACTTGAATACTCATTCAAGTTTATCAAAAACAAACCATCCCAATCCCAAATTGAATACTTAATCAAGTTTTTTAAACATCAACCTATCCAATCCAAACTTTATACTAATTCAAGTTTACCAAACAATTAATAAATCCAATCCAAACTTGAATACTCATTAAAGTTTATCAAACATGAACCAATATAATCTAAACTTGAATATTCAGTCAAGTTTACCAATCAATAATCAATAAAATCCAAAATTGGATACTTATTCATGTTTTTTGATCAATCTAAATTTGAACCTTCATGGTTCAACAATAAACAACATCAATCCAAATTGAAATCTGAATTTGAAAACTAATTCTAGTTCACCCATCAACCAACCAACTTTAAATCCAAAATTGAATGTTTATTCAAGTTTACCTATCAATCAAAAAATTTCTTTAGGAAGTTTACCAAACCAGTTTTCAAATCCAATTTATTTGTAGGGTTAGTGCCATTACATTAAAATCAAACACCTAATAGTCCAAATCCATTCATCAACACTAATTTAAATTTCAACCTAAACCATTTAACTCTAAGATCCATTAAAACCAATTTTTTGGTTCAAATCCTTTTCCAAATTTAAAATTGAACTAAACTAACCAAATTTGACACATAAAACTAACCCTAATTTATTCAACTTAACAAATACTAACTTTGAAACCAATCCAAATCAAACAAATCCCAACTTCACAACTAATCCAAATAAAAAAAATCCTAACTTCAACAAAAATCCAAACCAAAAAAATAATATATTTTCCACCAATCCAAACACCTTTACACAACTCCAATATGTTAATTCATATTTAAAAATGCTTTCCAAAAAATTCATTAAAAACCCCCTAAAATTTTAACAAACTAAAACCAATTCAAATCCATTTATGGGTCAAACTTCCAATATGTTTACCTCTTCAAGTTAAAATAATCAACTATCATCACACTTCACTCAAGAGTGAAAAAATATGAAGGGTGAAATCTAAGGCTTGTAATATGGTACCATTTAAATGAAAAATTAATATAAGTTTGAGGAAATTTGTCCCTATCCATATGATTTAAAGAACATGACAACACCTTTTCCAAAACATTTTGAACTCCCTAAATTTGATAAGTGTAGAGGTAAAGGTGATTCTAAGGAACATATTAAATACTTATATATGGCATGTGCTAATGTTTTCTATAGTAATGAATACATGTTAAGAATACTTCCATGTAGTCTAGGGGGTCAAACCCTAGAATGGTTATCATGCTTACCCAAAGGATCAATATTCACCTTTGAATACCTATCTAAAAAGTTTGTTCATCAATTATCATATAATGTTGAAAAATAATTGACCATACTCAATTTATATAATACTAAAATATGCAATGGTTAAACCTTTACCTCTTTTTTATAAAGGTGGCAGTCATTAGCAATCCATTTTCCATGGTCTTTTATCAAAACAAAGTTTATTATTATCTTCATGAACAATATTTGGGTCATAACCTACAATTTATTTATCCAAAATCATTTCATTAAATCATTGAAAAGGGATCTAAAATTGAACTAACATTAATTACCAAAGCTGTTATAAAAAATTTCAAACATGACAATTATTCCTCAAACCAAATCAACAAGCCTAAGTTTTTTCCAAAAACAAAAAATGTTATGGGTGATGGTGTGACCAATGTCAGTCAAATACATAACACACCATAACAAAATCAAGTTAACATACAACCCATAAACAATATCACAATACCCAGTGGTCAACCCAAATAAGAGAACCACAAGCATAAGTTTACCCAATTGGAAGACTCTTATGAGTCTATTTTTAAAAATTTGGCCAAGCAAACATGACTATTTGGCCCAACACCAAGTCCTCATAAGATAATGTTCCTAAACCTGGTTGGTATTATGATGATGAATATTGTGAGTATAATAACATTAAGGGACACTTAACTAATTTATCTATGAAGATAAAACATTATGCCCAAGATATTACAGATCATAGGGACATAGTTATCTAAATTCAATAATCCACATAATCTAATAACCAAAATTGGGAATTTATAAAGATCCATTTCCAAAACATGAGTAAGGGAATGTTAAGAAAAACAAGAGAAACCTCAATAAAGTAATGACAATCAGACCAAGCATCCTTTTGACTCTATAGTCAATTACATTGATTATAGAAACTATCATGTTTCTATCATTTCTTTACAATCCCAAGATTGTGTTATTTCCACAAGGTGCACAAAGATTATCATCCTTGATGATTTTTTGTCCAATAATGAGAATAAGTACAATATTATAGACCCTATTGAGAAGACACCAACTAATAGATATATCTTAGAGCTTCTCAAAACCTCCCCTATATATAAGCATATATTATATAATGTCCTCTAAGTATCAAGAGTAACTCAAGCCATTAATCCATTAAATTTTAAAGTAATAGTTGGAAATTTATCTACTAATAATTAAGTTAATTGTAACCATTATGATGTCTCTCCTATGGGATTTGCACATAATCTACCTTTGTATAAAGAAGTCATTATCTCTAAACATAAAGTAAAAAGGGTGTCTATGATCAATGGATCAACATTAAACTTATATACATTACTACTAATCAATAATTTTGGGTAACCTACAACAACATGAGAGTTAAATATTATTAAAATTAAGGCATATGATAATAGTGAACATGAGGATATGGGTAACATATATCTTCCTTTGATGGAGGGCTTGTCATTTAGGAGATATTAGTTCATGTGCTTGACCCAGATTTACCTTAAAATTTAGTTCTTGGACATCCATAGATCCATTCTATGAATGTGTTCCCTTCCACCTTACACTAGTGTTTGAAATTTTCTCATGATGGCATAGAAGTAACCATACCTAGAGATCCTCAACCCTTCCAATAATGTAAATTATTGGAAGAACATTATCAAAAATCCAATTATCTCCCTATTAGCAAAGACACATATGTTCCTATTGAGGAATCACCAAATATTTAATTACATCTATCCTGATACTTTGTTTCAAACACATCCCTTTGGTGTTTGGTTGAATACACCATCTACATCCACTTTCATAGATACTCCATCTACAAGTCAAGCATCCAATTAAACTTCCACTTCAAAAACTACACCATCTCTCCATCCCAATTCAAAATTATTGACAAAGGCATGGGTGAGTATGAATTCAAGATGCTAATTACTTAGGTAAAATTCACACATCTCCAAATAATCATGGTAGACCCCATTATCACAAATAAACTCAAGTAGTTGATGAATTTGACAAAAAATAATTTGTAGAAGGTGGTACTCTTTTTGATGACAAAATTGAATATTTGAATTGCTCTAGATTTATTTTGATGAACCAACTACTTGCTTCATTATTAACCAATATCCCATAGCCAAATCCATCATGTGTAATATAATGAATTATAAAAGCAAGGGCCTTGGCCTCCATGAATAAGGACTAATAGAACTTATCATGCTTAAAACCAATGAAGCATTCTATGGTATAGGATTTAACCCAATTAATGTAAGCATATAAATTTTCCAAAGTGAATCTCTAGTGAGTCAAAGGTATTCTATTCAGACACTGAAATGGGTTACATCTACAACTACTTTAAAGACCTATTTATAACCAACTTGTTCCATGAAACTACCATTTTAACACTTGGTCTAACATATCCACACCTAATCTAGTGGGACAAAAAATTAACACCTATGGTTTATTAATTTCAAAAGCATGAATTAATTTTCTTAATTATTAAGCATAAGATACCATATTATGACAAGGGGGTTTCCATCTAATTATATGATTATACATATTTTAAGGAATTAATTATTGGAGGTCTAGATTACACCCTAGCTGGGCAAGGGATTGTTCAGGTCCTCTACCCAAATCTAGCTCAACATGGGACTGACCCTTGGCTTTGGGTATCCTATAAAGGGGTAAGACCTATAGGATTTTTAATGGGGATATCTCATTAATTGCATCATTTTATCTCATTTCCACTACTAAAACATACTAATGACTAGGGAAAAGGGAGAGATAAATTGAAATGGAAACCTAAGATAACAATGGTGATGTACCTAAAATATGGTTGATCTACTCTATTTGAAATCTTATTAAATGATAACGAGACAAGAAAAATATTATATCTAGGTCTTAAAGTATTTGCCATACATAAATATTTCATGCAAAGGTTCACCAAATGATCAAAAGATAAGGGAAGTGATGGAGAGGTCTAATGCAAGACACTAAATAGTTAATGTATCTAGATGTAAGACTCAATCAAAAGATATTTGAACACTAAACATGACCTACATAACAAGATAAACTAGTAACTAGGTGAGATCAGGACTTGATAAAGGAGATATTTCTACCACATATGCAAATCAAACTAATATGTACACACTATACCAAAACAATGAAAATTGAAAATAGTCTTGTATTCATCTCAAGAGGTTGAATGATCAATCTTGTCAGAGTCTATTCATGCCCAAGAGTGGGAAAATAGGATCTATTTTTAGGATAAAAATCCTCTATATATAGTAGAAAGGGAGAAAGAGAGAGATGGGAACATGCGTAGGAGAGTGGAGAAAGAGTCATCATGATCAAGAAGTGAGGTGGTAGTTCATGGATTATTTTCCTTTATGCATGCCTTTTTCTAATCAGGATCAATCCTTATCAATAAGTTAACTTGTCCCAATAGTCCTTAAGCTCCTTCTCATTGGTAGAGAGATCCCACTAGAAGATAAAGGTTTGTTATGCATGATGACAAAGTCTATTTGAGTCGAATAAATATTCTTAACTACTTCTTCAAACACCAGTTTCCCACCTTAGGACTCTAATTCCACTTAACTTGCTTATGAGGATCAAATCCTCAAATCTTGAAACTAGCAGTGCCATGCCATTAATGTTGGTTGGTATCTACTTTATTGATGATAGAGTCACATCAACATATGATACCCTTTACATTAATCACATGTCTTCTCCATTTCCATATTTGGATCATAGGTCCATTCTATAGGTGGAAAACCAAATCTAAGATTATTGGTTTTTCTATTGTATTCACATCGATGTAAACATATAGACTACTAGCCTCTTTCTTGATCTAAATAGACCCATTATGTCATTACAAGAATTGAGAATTAACCATTATGGATCCTTCTTTAAGAATCTCAAACATAGTTTCATAAATAACCTTGCATGATATAAAGTTTATGAACCAGAGGTCCATATTTATATTTAATGTCATCCACATATGTTCTTGATACTTGAATTCATGGATCTATCTAATATATGGTTTTTTATCAAGCTTTAATGGTATAATTATGATCCCTACAATACCTAACTTTCTTTGGTTAAATTTTTTTCTTTTGGCTCAAATTTTTTCATTGAATATTACTCATACCAGTCAAAATGCTCCAACCTGTATTCACTCCCATTGGTCTCTCAAATACCTACTATCATAACTTGACCTTTTTACCTCCTAGGTACCATTAGATCATTATGTATTATTTAATTAAATCTTTTGAGCTAGATCCTCTGACCCTTGGACTTTAACTCACACTGTTGGATCAAAATATATAAAGTAATACAAGACTTTGATTTACCTGGGCCCACTTTCCTATTAGTTCTTATGTACCATTAGATCATTGGTATGATTTAATGTTGATAATTGATATATATATTGGACCCACATTCTTATCAGTCACCTCATGCCATTGGGTCTCTACTTGGTTGAGCTACACCATCAGATCTTCTATAATTTGTATCTCTTTAAAGGGCTTTAACCCAGGGACCTTTTGACTATTTTGACCCCAACATGAACCATTATATATCATGTGTCAGTATGTGAGCTCATGAATATCATTATATCTTGACCAAATTTAAACATTTTAAGGACCTTTTAATCCAAAATAGTTACTTTATAGATTTCAAATTTGATGTTAACATGAACATCTTATGCTATAGGTCCAACTTTGAATGCTCATAACTTGAGCTAGAAAGCTCACATGGACACGAATTTTTTAGAGCATCTTTGTCATGAATAAATCCATAGTTTTGAAATATTTTGGCCTATAATGCTTTATAAGGTGTGTTTATATAATGCTGAAGTGAGCTGGTCCATTCATATTTGGAAGATGTCCTGGTGATGGCCTAGTCTTTCAAATCTTGTATAAGTCATTTGATCATTCACTCAAATATGAAATGGCTAATATATTTAATCTAAGCTTGGCATGTGTGCTAAATATGTAAAAAATCTTTGGTAACTCACAAGGAAGCATGCCTACTATGTTTAAAAAACCTAGAATATTAGTCTTGTCTAGTCCATTGGGCATGTAGTCTCTACTTGGGTCCATCATATTAACTTGGATCCAACACTAGCTACCAATATTATTCTAACCTAACTTGAAACAAATAAAGGACCAAGAAAAGAATAAAATAAGATAGATTACCCAAGGCACTTATTGAATGGAAACTAACCTAGAATAAAATAAGGACAATAAACAAATGTGCCAAAAATTACACTTATAGGAATTTTAACAAAACTACCCTAATATATATAGTTTAAAACTATTTTTATCTTTACTCTTGGATTAAAAGGAAATTTTGATAAATTTAATACATCATGGGATGAAAATTAAATGAGGAATGTATCTCCTTGACCCTTAGCCTTGATGCCTTCTTCTTCTTTGTTGTAGCTACCACCTTCATTGGCATTATGTTCAATGAGAACCAAGTAGATCCAAATAGGTTAGCTATGTGCATGAAGATAGTCTCATATTTCTTGTATGGCTCCTTAATTTTAACCTCTAATAGTGGTTAAACACGGCATACATTTTTTATTTCCATAACATCTTTAATAAGATTGGGTTTCTCTTCAGTTACAAATTCTTCAAGCTCATCAAGGAGCTCTGCATAGTCCACCTAATCTTGGTCATTATCTTCCATGGGAAACTATTTGTCCACCTTCTCAAGTACTTGATCCATTGCTTATCAAAGATCTTCAAGTTCTTGAAAGAGATTAATTTTTATCTACCTATCATATTTATTCTCCTTATCATCTAGAACCACTAGTTCAATCTTCTCTTATTGATGTATGAGGTCATCAAGTTGGATTTCCTCATGCTCTAATGCATCTAAGGGTGATTTAAAATCAGATAGAGGTATTGTGTCATCTATAAAAACTATGTCTTCTACCTTTGTCTCATGATACTCTTTTAGGAATGTAACTTCTTGAGGAGTGACTTGACTTTCATCTTTTATAGTACACTCCATTTCATACTTGAGATGGTCATCTACTACTTTGTGATGAAATATGGAGTCTTCTTCAAATACCTCTTTCTTGAATTCTTGGTCATATTCCTCATAGACATCTACAAAAGAGTCTTCAATATGTCTCTGCTCATTAAAAAGGATTAAGTTGCCCTTTTTTTCACCAAGGGGAGTTCCTATGATGATCTCTTCCTCATAGTCACTTATGGAATCTTTAATTTGATCAAAGAGCTCATGGAAAACATCATTAATTTGTGTAATTAGAGTGTCTTCTTCTTGGACATCAACAACCTCTTCATCATGTAGTTTTTCCTACACTTATATCTCAACCCCTACCTTATCATTTCCTTGCAATTATTTTAGCAACTCATCCTCTTTATCATTATGAAATACTGAAACATACTCATTTATACCAAGTGGTATTCCAATAATGATTTACTCTTCTAAATATAAAAATTCATCATCATAAGTTATGAGTCCAACATGGAGTTCACTTATTACCTATTCAAGGAGTGGCATAGGATATTCTTGGGATGACTCCAAGAGAGATGAGATATATGTGACACCTCCTTGGTCTAGTTGTATATCTTTGATAGTCATGCCCTCCTTCTTTTTCATATTTCTATGGATGGATTTCCAAGATGAAAATAACCTTAATTATTGAGGGAGGGATGGGGGTTGTGTATCTTTGGGTTTTCTTGATTGCATGACTTGACTCCAAGATAGAAAATCTAGAGGTCCTTCTTTAGCCTTTTGATTTTGGTTTTCCTCCTTCCTTGTCTTTAACTCTAATTATTTGATTTGCCTATCAATATTCTCTTAGAATAAATTCTCTTTAAGGTGGTCAGTGGTTTCATGAAGATAAAGACCACAAGAAGATTCTTGATTAGGGATGAGAAAGGTATGCATAGGTTCAGATCCTATATTAAATTAGGATCTCAAATCTAGATGTACCTTACTTTTCCCACTTTTCTATGAATTCACCACTTGATTCCATCTTGGGAAATTGAAAGAACTCATAAGGGGTTATTGAGGAGGGATGGAGTCTTAGATCTTAATGGTAGGCTATTACACAACAATATCCTTTCTTTGATAGATTTCTTGGATAGATTTGTAGGAAAGAAAGGTCTAAGAAACATATGGATAACTTGGAATACTCAAAGGGTCACTTGGAATGGTCTCTTAGGGAGGAATGGGTGGCACATAAAAAGGCTAAAGTGGTGTATATGAAGGCTCATAATATTGGTGAGGTTGGACCTACTTCTCTTCAAGATCTTTTAGCTTATCCTTAATGATTTGAATGTAACCACTTACATATATCATCTCACCTATGAGATTTTTTTAATTTTCTCTCTCAATAGTTGACCATTATTGTTTCACTTGTTGCAATGACTACCTCACATAATATATCTAGTGAGTAGGGACATCTTGAACACAATACTTTTGTGATAAAAATTGTAGTGCATGCTTGTCAAAGATTAATAAAGTTATCTTAAGTGCTAGTATGGATGGATCATGATAGGGTTGGGAAGGAGTAGTATTATGATGGACTTGTTGATATGGAGGATCAAGGTAATAATATTGAATATATGAATGATATAGGTCCTCATATTGATGGTGAAGATCATGAAGAAGGTAAGATCCATTCCCTTGATAATAATGATCATGAGAAATTTAACACGGATCCTCATAGCTTTGAGATAAATCTTGGTAGGATGGATAGGCATTATATAGATCATGAGGACCAAATTGGGGCTATTGATAAGGAGGTGGATAATAGGTATATTCACTATAGATATTTATATTAACCTCATATTTAAAATGAGATGAAAAAACTAATTAAAACCTTTAATGAGACATACCCAGTCTGCTTATAATTAGAAGCTTTAATTTGGAGTCTCCATTGGTGTTAACTTGCTTACTTCTAAAAGATGATTAGAGGAAAGACACACTAAGATATTACCACTCTTTTGGACCTTGGTCTTACTATGCATGCCAAAACAATTGGAGGTCTAGATTTCACCCTAGCTAGGCAAAGAATTATTTAGTTCCTTTACCCAAATCTATCTCAACATGGGACTAACCCTAGGTTATGGGTATCTTATAAGGGGGTCAGACCTCTAGTACTTTTAATGGGGCTAGCTCATTAGATGCATCATTTTAGTTTATTTCCACTACTAAAACCTACTAATTACTAGGAAAAAGGGAGAGAGGGATAACTTGAAAGGGAAACCTAAGATAACAATGGTGATGCACCTAAAATATGGTTGATCTACTCTATTTGAACTCTTATTAAACACTAATGAAACAAGCAAAAGATTAGATCTAGGACTCCAAGTATCTATCATGTATTAGTATTTCATTTAGAGGTTCACCAAATGATCAAAAGTTGAGGGAAGTGATGGAGAGGTCTAATAAAAGACACTAAACATGATTTTCATAATAAGATTAACTAGTAATTAGGTGAGATTAGGAATTGATAACGAAGAGATTTATACCACTTATGCAAATAAAAATGACATGTACACACTATACCAAATCAATTCAAACTAAAAACAACCTTATATTCATCTCAAGAGTCTTCAAGTTCAATCTTGGCAGAGTCTAGTCATGCCCAAGGAGAGGGAAATGAGGATCTATTTTTAGGATCAAAAGCCTCTATATATAACATAAAGGGATAAAGAGAGAGATGGGAAAATGTTTAGGAGAGTGGATAAAGAGTCATCATGATCAATACATGAGGTGGTAGTTTGTGGATTCTTTTCCTTTACACATGCCTTCTTCTAATTAGGTTCAATCCTTATCAAAAAGTTAACTTGTCTTAATAGTCCTTGAGTTCCTTGTCATTGGATGAGAGATCCCACTAGAAGACAAGGGTTTGTTTTGCATGATGAAAAATTCTATTTGAGTGGAGTAATTATTCTTAAATACTTATTCAACCACTAGTTTGCTACCTTAGGACCCTAATCACACTTGACTTGCTTATGAGGATCAAATCCTCAAATTTTAAAACTAATAGTGTCATGCCATGAATGATGGTTGGTACTTATTTTTTGGATGATAGATCTACATCAATAGATTAGACCCTTTTCATTAATTATATATCTACTCCATTTCCATGTTTGAATCATAGGTCTATTTTATAGGCAAAAAACCAAATCTAAGATTATTCATTTTTCTATAGTCTTTATGTCAAAACAAACCTATAGACTATATAGCCTCTTTATTGATCTAAATAGGTCCAAATAGACCCATTATGTCATTACAAAAAATAATAATTCACCATATAAATGGATACTTCTTTAAGAATGGTGAACATAGTTGCAAATATAACCCTACATGATATAAATTTTACAAACTAGAGGTCCATATTTAGCTTTATTAGCATCCCTATATATTCTTGATACCTGATTGCATGGATATGTATGTTCCATGGAATTTTGTCAAGATTTAATGGTGATATGATGATCCCTACAAGACCTAGTTTGCTTTGGTTGAAAACTTCCCTTTAGCTTGACTTTGTCCATCAAATATTACTCAGACCAATCAAAATGCTACAACCTATCTTTACTCCCATTGGCCTTACAGATCCCCATTGTTATATCTTGGCCTTTTAACTTTATATGCACCATTAAATCATGATTTATGATTAAACATGATGCCTTGATCTATATCCTCTAACCTTTGGACTTTAACTCACACCATTAGATCAAAATGTACGAAGCAATGTGAGCCTTTGATTTACTTGGGCCCACTTTCCTGTTAGTTCTTACATACCATTAGATCATTGGTATGATTGAATTATAATCATTGATATATATTGGACCCACCTTATTTTCAATCACCTCATACCATTATATCTCTACTTGGTTGATCCACACTATTAGATCTTGTCTAACTTGTAGCTCTTTAAAGGGCTTTAACCTAAGGACATTTTGACTTGTTTGACCCCAATGTGAACTATTAGATCTCATGTGTTAGTATGTGAACTTATGTAGATAGTTATATCCTGATAAAATTTAAATATTTTAAGGACCTTTTGAACACAAACAATTACTTTAAAAAGCTCAAACTTGACATTAACATGAATGTCTTATGTTGCAGGTCCAACTTTGAATGCTCATAACTTGAGCTAAAAATCTCATGCAGACATGAATTTTGTAGAGCATATCCCTAGCATGAAGAAATCCATGGTGCTATAATATTTTGGCCTATGAGTATTTTTAAGGTGCATTTATAAAATTCTCAAGTGATTTGGTCCATTCATTTATAGAATATGTCTTAGTGATGGTTTGGTCTTTCAAAGCTTGTAGAAGTCATTTGATCATTCACTAAAATAAGAAATGGATCATCCATTTGATCAAGGCTTGGTATGTGTGCCAAATGTGTCCAACATTACTATCACATCATCAAATAAGTAACAAAAAAACATCAAAATAAGAATACCTTGATGAGGAACTTAAACTTCCTTAACCACTCTAAAAAATAAAGAAGAATTGACTCTCTTATTTGAAGACACCATTGTAGTTAACATTGGGATAGAAGAAAATCCAAAAATAATCAAGCTTGTCATGTCATTAGGTAAATAATAATAGGAAAAATTCACCATTTTATTTAAATAATTCTCCAATGTGTTTTCATGGTCTTATGCATACATGCCAAGGCTTGATACTTCATTTATTGTACATCATCTTGTGGTTCATCTAGATGAAAAACCTATAAATAATAAAATTATAAAAATACATCCCAAACTTACACTCTTAGTGAAGGAAGAACTAAAAAATAAATTTGAAGTTGGATTTATATGTCCCATAGACTACTCAGATTGGATATCTAATGTTGTACCAATATCAAATAAACCATCCAAAACTAGGGTATGGACAAAATTTAGGGATATAAATAAGGCATATCCAAAAGATGGCTTTCCATTTATAAACATAGACATGATTGTGGACTCCATCATAGGTTATGAAATGTTATCTTTAATGGATGGTTTTTTAGGTTATAACTAAATCTAAAAAATTCCCAAGGACCAACACAAAACAAAATTTACGACATATTTGGGTACTTTTTGATATCAAATAATTTCCTTTGGTCTCAAGAACACTGGAGCCACATAACAGAGAGGAATATGCTTCATGATATCATGGAAGACTATGTTTTATTTATAAATCCAACTCTACATCAAAGCATCCTAAGATAATCCACATATTTTTTGATAGAATGAGAGAGTATAAGCTTTGTTTGAATCCAAAGAAGTGTGTTTTTGGGTTGACATCCAGAAAGTTGTTGGGACTCATAATTTCACACCACAACATAGATATTGATCCTTCCAAAGTTTCAGCTATCATGAATGTGCCTCCACCAAAAAATATGAATTAAATCCATAATTTTTAAGGTAAAATTTAGGCAATCCAACAGTTCATATCTCAACTTACAAAAATTTGTAATCCATTTAAATTCTTTCTCAATAAATAAAATCCATTCACTTGGAATGAATATTGTACCAAGGCATTTGAAAATATTAAATAATATCTTTCCAATCCACTAGTACTAATGCCACCTACTCCAAGAAATGTTTTATTTTTGAATATATGTGCTACAAAACATGCATTAAGGGCATTATTAACATAGAATGATGATAGTGGATCAATACATGTAGTGTATTACCTAAACAAAACTTTGGTTTCATATGAGTTTAATTATTCTCCCATGGAAAAAGCATTTTTCACAGTTTTTGGTGCTTCCCAAAAAATTTGTCACTACATGTTCAATAATCAAACTAAAATAATTTCCAAAATTGACCCTCTAAAATATCTCTTATCCAAAAAAAATTTAACAAGTAGAATGGCTACGTGGGTCATGCTTATTAGTGAGTTTCATCTTGATCATGTAAGTCAAAAAATAATCAAGGGGTAGGTACTCATACATGTATTATAAGAGGCTCATCTAGAATATCACACACCTCTTGCCATAGATTTCTTAGATGAAAAAATTATGGCAATTGATGAAACCCTAGTCTAGTAGTTTTATTTTGAAGGATCTTTCACAAATCATGGTTCAGGGGTAGGTATCTTACTGGTTACTCCTGATTTGGAATTAATTTCCAAAAACATTTCAAATTTAATTTCCTTATACAAATAACAAAGTGAGAATACTAATCCCTCATAGCTGGTCTTAAAATTGCAATACAATGGGCTATCCAAAATATTCTTATATTTGGTGATTTTAAACTCATCATAAATCAAGTCACCAATGAATTTCAAGATTATTATGAAAAACTAAACCCATATAAGAGGATGGTAGATAGCCTAAAGTTGTGCTTTACATATATATAGTTTGAACAAGTGACAAAGGTTAATAATGTATCAACTAATGCCATGGAAACTATTGGTCATTACTTGATCTTAAAACTAAGAACACCAAATTCTTTGTAGAATATTTGATGATACTAATGTATGATACACCATATTTTGATATGGTTTGTGAGGTGGATCATCCCACTTCCCCTTCATACACCAACATTTATGAATGTATCCATAATAACACCCTTATGTCTAACTTAACTCATAACCAATATAAATCCTTTATCCAATAAACATCCCACTGTAATATCCTTGGTCAAACCCTATATTGAAAAAGTTATCATGGAACCTTGTG
The DNA here is from genome assembly GCA_037957365.1 of Torreya grandis. Classification (NCBI taxonomy): domain Eukaryota; kingdom Viridiplantae; phylum Streptophyta; class Pinopsida; order Cupressales; family Taxaceae; genus Torreya; species Torreya grandis. Next base: position 1,151,726 of record JARHVA010001656.1, read on the forward strand.
ATAGTGTTTAAATTTCAAAGATTCCACCTTAGATATTATATAAGTTCACGAGGGAATTTTCAGTGCTCATTATAGTGGTATAGTACTTACTAAAAATCTCTTACATGTAGGTTAATATTGGCCTATAATGGAATTTGATTCTTGTGCTTATGTTAAGAAAAGTGTGCCTTGGTAAAAAATAGTGATATTATAAATAGTCCTTCACAAGCTTTACAACGTATCACAACACCATAGCCATTTACACATGGGAGTTAAACTTCATTGGAAAAATAAATCACAATTATTTATATGGACACAAGGATATTATTACCACCAAATAATACTTTACCAAGTGGATTGAAGCTATGCCCCTAATATATGTAACCAGTAAAAAAAATACAAATTTATCCCAACCATATTATATTCCATTTTAAAATCCCATCCACTATCATCTCTAATAATGATAAATCATTCAAGAGTAAAGAAGTCAAGGCCCTTTGAAATACTTATCATATAATACACAAGTGGTCCAATTATTACTACCCAAAAGGTAACAACCAACTGGAAGAAATGAATAAAAACATACTCAAAATTCTTAAATGAGTTGTCAACATAATTGGTCATGACTTGCATACACAACATTATCCCACCCTCTAGACATACTACACTAGCATTCGTACTCCCATGAGGGCAACCCATTACTCACTTATTTATGGTAGTGAGTCCATCTTTTCTATTGAAGTTGAGATTTCATCCTTACATTTACAAAATATTATTAATGGTGAGTCTTACCACATTTCAAATCTAACCAAACTTGACCTTATAGATGAGAAATGTCTCAATGACTTAAATCACGTACAAGTATACCAAAACCACCTTCACCATAGATATAATAAGTAGACCAAAGCCATGGAATTTGAAATAGGTGATCTTGTTCTAAAATAACCAATAGAATATCAATTCAGAATGGGAGAAGAAAGGAAAATTCAAACCAAATTAGTCAGGCCCATATGTAATCATAGCCAAGTATGAATTTGGGGCTTACAAGTTGGCTACTAAAAATAAAAAGGAGTTTTATGAGTCTATGAACACCATAAATTATAAAATATTGTATGTGTAAGCTATTCTAATGATGATTAAAATACCTTACATGTCAAAAAAATAAAAAAATAAATAAAATGAGAAAGAAAAATAATATATCCAAAAGTGAAAACCAATTTATTGGCACTTTGGGTAAGTACCATGGTGAAAACTAGTTTATAGTGCCATGTTTGATCCATTATTTATATACACCCTAGTTACTTGGGGCATCCCATCAAATTCATCACCTATATATTTCCATTTAGTCTCATATTTCACCCATCTACTCATGCCATGTTAATTTAGGGATTGACTCTTGTACTTGTGTAATCATATCCTTGCTCATGTTTAGAGGAACACCTTATATGTGACCAATATTATCACTTCCACATCCATATCCATGCATGATTGTATCTATAACATCCCAATAACATAATGCTTCATCTATTCAAGTCTATCATACATATAAATTTACATGACATCATCATACACTCACTCATATTTTTGGGAGGGAAACCACTCATATACTCATCTAAATTTTACACATCTTCACTTTTTCATCCATTGTCATATTGGGATAACTATAACTAGCCTGATATCCCCACCTAGACTTTGTCTATGATGGATTATGTATAAATAAATTAGAGACATGGGTCTAGGGTTAGATCAAACACCACCACCAACATCACCACAACCTCCATCATCCCCTCATCTCAAATATGATTTCACTTTTTCTCACCACCATCCAAAAATCATATTATTAACTTAGGTCTTCCTCATTAATCATTTAACATTGTCATGGATATTGGCTACTAAAGTTTTTCACCCTACCATAAGATGTTCACAAAATAGTTTGATTATTTTAATAGTCATTTGATTAAATTTTTTCCCCTTGTGTTTGATTGTTTATATGTGTGTCATCATTTACTTGAATCTACTTACTTAGACATTTTACATATCTTTTTGTATGAGATTTTTCTTGTATTATGTGTTTGACACTTTTACATAGTTTATCTTGTTTCATCTATTTGTTTCCTTTATTATTGGTTCAAAATAATTAGGTGTATTATTATTAGTGTGATTATGATTTTCCATATCATGATGCACTAAGTATTACATAAATGGCTCTTCATCTCCTTCCTTATGCATAAAACACAATAGTCATCATGGTTATTCAATATCATTGGTGCATATTATTTATGATATATTAAATAAGGGTTAATCAAATCTTACTAAGATATTTTTGTTGGAAATCCAAATCAAAGTAAAATAGTGAAGGAAACTATCTAAACATGCATACATACATTTTTCCATTTCATTTTATGCCATAATAAAACTTGAAAGGATTAACATGTGTTATAAAATATTGAAAAGATGATAGATAATTTCTATAATCATATTTATCCATCTAACCAGGATTGACCAAATCTTACTAAGATATTTTTGTTGGAAATCCAAATCAAAGTAAAATAGTGAAGGAAACTATCTAAACATGCATACATACATTTTTTCCATTTCATTTTATGCCATAATAAAACCTGAAAGGATTAACATGTGTTATAAAATATTGAAAGGATGATAGATAATTTATATAATCATATCTATCCATCTAACCAGGGTTGATCAAATCTTACTAAGATATTTTTGTTGGAGATCCAAATCAAAGTAAAATAGTGAAGGAAACTATCTAAACATGCATACATACATTTTTCCATTTCATTTTATGCCATAATAAAACCTGAAAGGATTAACATATGTTATAAAATATTGAAAGGATGACAGATAATTTCTATAATCATATATATCCATCTAACCATCTACCATCCATGTAAAATTAAAAATATCCATAATATCTAAAATACATCTACTTATATATCTATAACACAAGTCAAACACCAAAAAATAAATCATATATATATATATACATATATATATATATACACACACATATATATATATGTATATATACATATATATATATGTATATATACATATATATATATATATGTATATATACATATATATATATGTGTGTGTATATATACATATATATATGTATATATACATATATATATATGTGTGTGTGTGTGTGTGTGTGTGTGTGTATACATATATATGTGTGTGTGTGTGTGTGTGTATATATATATATATATATATATATATATATATATATATATATATATATATATATATATATATATATATATATATATATATATATATATATATATGTATGCACACACACACACATAATGTGTCATGGTACATAAATACAAAGGTAGATTTCACAAATATGTATACATTAATACAACACAATAGTCATCACGGTTATTCAATATCATTGGTGCATATTATTTACAATATATTAAATAAGGGTTGACCAAATCTTACTAAGATATTTTTGTTGGAAATCCAAATCAAAGTAAAATAGTGAAGGAAACTATCTAAACATGCATACATACATTTTTCCATTTCATTTTATGCTATAATAAAACTGAAAGGATTAACATGTGTTATAAAATATTGAAAGGATGATAGATAATTTCTATAATCATATCTATCCATCTAACCATCTACCATCCATGTAAAATTAAAAATATCCATAATATCTAAAACATATCTACTTATATATCTATAACACAAGTCAAACACCAAAAAATGAATCATATATATATATATATATATATATATATATATATATATATATATATATATATATATATATATATATAATGTGTCATGGTCCATAAATACAAAGGAACATTTCACAAATATGTATACATTGATACATCATCATATCATGTCTCTCCCTAACCCTTAAATGGGTCATCTATAGCTAGACTTAGCTCATATCATTGTGGTGTACTCCTAGGAGGACCCACAACATAATGAGATTCTTGTCCAATTGTTCTGTTAGACTCCACTTGATGCACTGTTCTCCCTGATTCAGATCTCTTAGGTGAGTAATATTTAAAATAAGGTACTCATTGTGCCTATGTTAATGTATCCTCATATAAACTCCTATAATATGACATCTATTTCATAGCTCTTATGACCTTGTCCATGACCACCAACTATCCTAGTCTTGTTAGTAGCTATCTAGCCTTAGCTAACTCAATCTATGTGATGTCTCTCTCTCCTATACCTCTAGATCATCCCTATGTCATCAAGAGTCTATATGGATACATATTGTGTAAATAATCCTACCTATAACACATATCCTTTAAATATCATCCTATCTATATCTACTTATAACCTCTCCACCTCTTTTTGAGGTTCTATAATCTCTATTTATCCAACTCTCCCACCCCTAACTCCATGTAAAAATTCTATCTTAATATCATGAGCCATGATATCCTCATGTAATGTGTCAAAAAAATATTGATCATCTATAGACCTAACTACACCTAATGGCCTAATTCCATCCCCTCCCTTTGTGTGCATCTCTAACACAAACCTCATCTCTGTATCTCTTTTATCTCCCTCCCCCTCCACATTGTTATCTATAAACATAATAGGAGTCTCCCATCCATAATATCCTTAACCATCTCCCATCACTACATCCCAAGTTTGGTCTCCTTTAGCATCTATTATCTCTATGGCCACTATATCATATCCCTAACCCCCATCTCCATCCTCTCCTATACCACCTTGTACTAGAGTTGATATCATCACCCTCATTTTTAGGACTATACTCTAAGGATGTGACCTAAATGTCACCTTTAGTCTCTACCTCTATGTCTTAGGTAGAACATAAGGATATATAAGCTTAAGTTGTCTTTTTTGATCCCACCATGTTATATAATCATTTATAACACTTGCATCTATCACATCCCTCCTAGAACAAAATGTGAAAGTCTATACCTATGTCCATATTTGTAATGCCACTATATGATCACTACTTGTACCCCACTATGCTCTATCCCATAATGAACATGTGAAAACATGAGGACCATATTTTATCACCTATCTAATCCTAAACTATGTCATCACTCTATTAGGTTAGTACCACTCAGTAATGTACTCATGATAACCAAAAATATAACATTGTTTCATAACACAGTACATCGAATGCATCATGTTACATCAATAAAAATATACATACCAAAAATATGTAAACATTGATACATTATCATATCATATTTATGTGAACTAAGAATTTGAATCAAAAGAGGTGTTAGTATCTTATTAATGAAAAAATTAAATCAAATTGAAAAACCAACACACTAGCTAACATATATCTCTAGGCCTAGTTACTTGGTTGAGCTTAGTTAACAATACTCAAATGGAAACATAATTAAAACATGAAACAGAACAAAACTTTCACCTCCCTTGAATACTCCAAATTAACTTGTAGTAGTGGCTTGATTAGCTTGTGCTCATGAAGTCTTCATCAAAGGAGGCTTGTATATCTCCTCTTCTCCTTGGCACCTTGTGGCTTTGGCTTGGTTTGGCTCAATATTTGGACATTATAACATTAATTTGTATGAAGCTTTAGAATCAATTAAGCATTATAACTTTAGCATGTGAGAGATTTTTGAAGATATTTGAGCATAATGAATTTTCACCAAAATATCTTCTTAAATATATTTGAGCATAATAACTTTGCACCAAAATAGCTTAGAAATGATGTTCATGGCCTCTCTATTTATAGATTTTAGAAAATGGCTAGAATCAACCTAAACCATCTATCTCAAGATTGATATATGTGGTTAAAAATAAATCTAAACATTAAATTAATTCTTCAAATATCCCCATTAATATTTGAGATAATGGGGCATTTAAGAGGCATGGAAGGGCTTTGATGATGCATGAGAGGCATGGATCTTGATATTTGTGGCATTTATAGCCTAGGGATGTCTTCCTAAGAAATGAGGTCACCTAATGATGAAAATATTCAATATTCATCTCTAAAAATAAGTATTTAACAATTTTTCATGTAATTATTAATTAGGCTCTAATTTTGTTTAATTATCTCTTAAGCATGATTAAGCACTTTATGTACAAATTACTCAAATTGATTAGAATGCCTTGTTATTGGCCCAAAATTTGAATAGATTAGAATTAAAAATTGATTTCAGATGCATTAGATCCATTATCCCATTTAAGATGTTACCAAAACAAAATAACAAAGGCATGTGTCTTGTATAAGAAATTTTATAGAAAAAGAGCAATCTAGGGCACTCAGTTGTAAAATTATCATTTTGACTCAGAATGATCTGATCAAATAGCTAGCCCATAAATTGCATTTCCCCATTTAGGGATACCCTAGATAAAATCAACACTTGAATACATCAATTTCAACTCATTTAATGTGTTTTAGTGAGTTTAGGTCAAATTGTGCATTTTAGTAAGAAATTAGTCAAAAGCCGGTTTGGAGGTTATTGGTGGCCAATTTTAGGTGTCTATAATTTTACCCTATTTGGGAAGATGTTATAAACCATAGGCAAACTAATATCTTCTCAAAGAATGATAAATTTCCTATATGCCAAAAGGAATATGATGATTGAATAATAAAGCTCCAAATGGTGTTTAGGAAGCCTATGATGATGCCCCCTTGAGGGAATGGCCATCACATTTGTTAATGGATGGTCCCTCAAAAAAAAGAAAAAGAAAAGTGGAAATAACCTATGGTTGAGATTAATCCAAATAATAAAATGCTTACATGTATTGATTTAAAAAAGATTATTGATTTGCCCAAAGGCAGTTATATTTAGGAATAAAATTCAAAATAATAATTTTCTCATAGGTAGTTATAATCATTAAGATGACCTAGATTGAATAAATATAATGATGCCCTAGTTAGGGCTGATTAGCAAGTATAACTCAAGGATATAACCTGGAATATAGATTAAAGATGAGTGGGTGCAAAGTGAGGAAAGAGATAAAAAGAAGAATATGATTTGATCAATAGAAAAGATTGAGTTGTACCATCTAATAAGGAGATGCTTATCCCTATTAAAAATAGTACAAATAGAATGGCCAATGGGTTGATTTGATCAAGGGTGGGATAGGAGGATTTGCCAAGGTGCCAAGGAGAAACTTTTGTAGCTCCATTGATTATAGACCTTATTGAAGCTAATTTTTGTTGTAGCATGTGATGGTAGGATTCATGATAAAACACCATGAAGACTTGGCCAAGATATACATAAGGACTGACTCCTAATCCAATAAACACTTGAAAACAATACACCAAGGATAAAAAACCATGATGATAATGTTGATGTATGAATATAGATGGACTCAAGAATAATATGTGCAAGGAATCACTCAATGAACACATATAGACTGAGTCAAGGCAATAGTTATGAAAGAAAAAAAACAAGAAATTAAACAAATAGAAAAACAAACAAACAAATAAACAACTTTAAATAAACAAATAAATAGAAAGCCTAAAAATAAAAGCAAAAGAAAGCATCCTAATAATGACCATACCCTAGTAAGGTGAATCAAGGATAATTGACTAGGCTTAGACAGGATAAATGTTTTTGGTATTTTTTAAATATTTTAATATTTTTAGAATTTTGAGGTATCTCAACTTGTTAGAGAATGGCAAGATACCTACTCTCAAAATGGTGAGAGTGTTTGGCTAAGGTTGCTCAAAAAATGATGAGAGCATATAGAAAGGTGGACTGAGGTGACCTCAAAATGAATTGAGCATGACCCACATAGTCCTAAAATGACCTCAAGTCATAGTAATGCCATCCACATGAAAGGTGGGTAAAAACTAACTAGGTCCTAATACGTTCTCAAATCTAGTAAATGGCCAGTCAAATGAAAACAATGATGGCAAGGTGGTGTGAAAATACATGATAAATAAATGGTGACCCAAGTTTTCCCATAGGTGGTTATAATAGGATACAAAGACATAGGTAAATGATACCAATTTGCCCATAGTTGGTTATAATTAGTAGCAAGATTGGTGAGACACTGATTTTCCCATAGGTAGTTATAATTAGGCTTACATAAAAAAACTTGATAGAATATGAAAGATACATTGACAGATCAACTATCACACTACTTTCATAGACTATTATTGTAAACACTGACTTGATTTATTGTTGAAACTTGATCAAAATCCCCTCACAAAAAGTGTGGGAAGAATGTAAGTAATCAAGATCAAAATAGGATTGGGTAAGATGACTAAAAATAGGCTTTGGTCTAGATAGGAAAGGAATGATATGATGGTATGGTTTTTGCTTATGATAATGATGGTTTGTGATTGATTGGATAAAATTATAAGAGGGATGACCCTATGTAATGGGTTAAATCGAATGATACATGACAACGGAAAAAGGATATGTAACAATGACAGTGGTATGGCAATATGAAATGGTATTGTATATGTTTTTGGCCTAGGTGTGGAAGTTGATTCTATTTTTCCTACTGATAGGGAGATACACATCCCAATAAACAAATTATACAAATAGAATACTTGATCATGTTAATTTCTAGCCCACACCTCATCTAAATAGTTACTCTATCAAGAAATATTTATAGATTTGGATTTTGAGAATGTTTTTGTAATCTTTGTTGATCATTGATTCTAATTCCTTTAAACATCAAGACAAGGTATCTTTGTAGCCTCTATAAAGGAAAGTGCAGCCATGGATGGTAAAAAAGGAAAAATAATAGATGTTAGGTTTGTTATTGAAATGGAATGGTAGATGATAATGGAATGCATAATGGTAGAGAAACAAATGAAGATTGAGGCTTTTAGTCACACTTAATATTACTGATGCTAGATTTGACATAATTTTAGTTGTGGCAAGGCTGAAGACCTCTAAATATTCTCTCAATAGGACCACAAGTTTTTTCTATTATTTGATCTTGAGATTAGTTACCATCTAATTAGGCTGTAGATTGGAAACTATTTTTATTTGATCTTTGATTTTGTCTTCATTAAGTAGTGAAAAATTTTGTGCTCAACTTTCGATGTCTTGAAGAGGTTTTCACCAATAAATTTATCTTGATGGTCCCATAACACCTCTAATAGGGTTTCACTATGGAATGTTGACTTTTAACTTTGATTTTCTTCTAGTGCTTCTAAAAAAGTTTTATTAGAAGATGCCAAGGTTAAAATTTGTTTATCCCTTAACACCTCTAAAAAGGTTTCACTAGGAGAGTATTCTTCCACTACATGAATTTTGTCTTGGACTCCTTAATATTCTTTAACTTATATGTCACCATAGATGTAGTTCAATAAAGTATGATTCTATCTATCCCAATCAACACTTATGGGAGATGGAATGTCAATAATATGGCTATGTTGGTTGATGGTAATGGCCTATGGAATGGTAAAGGAATGGTGGGAGACTACAGAATCCTCATCAAAGATACTAAGAGAACTTGTGTCAATGTTGAAGTAATCATCCTCAAAATTCATAGAAAGATAACAAATGTATTCAAACTAATCTATAAAATATGCATAACCAATGTTGTAATACTCATGAACATATTTTGTATCTAAATTTGATTCTAACTTACTAGACTTTGAATCTGATGTTGAGACTAATGGATTGTGATGCTAAATATGATATCAATACAAGAATAAAACCTGAATCTAACTCTAATTCTTCATCTGATGGGTACTTTGTTACAATGATGTCTTGTTGAATGTTTGGTATTGGACAAGTAATGGCCTATGATGGTATAATGGGCTCTATAAAGACTATTTTGTCAAAGTGAGATTCCTCTACAATGGGAAAAAGGTCAAGAGATAACTCCATAGAGACTAGCTTGTCAAAGGGAGGCTCTTGAAAAATAGGCATATGGTCAAGGTAATGATTTGCCCAAAGGTAGTTATAATCATTAAGAAGTGACTCAGTAAAGACTGGCTCATTAGTGTGAGACTCCTCAAAAATTAGTATAGGATTAATAAGCGATTCATCACAGGGTGACTTATCACAAGTGGTTGGTTCAAAAAAACCATCTTGGATTAGTTGGTTATTTTAGCCTTGGTTTCCAATGAGTTGGAAAATACTAGTTTTGAACATAGCTTACTATTTGAATGATTGGATTGGTTGAGGTTTCGATGGAATTGGAACTAGATGAGGAATACTCTATGGTTGGATAATGGTAAGGCATTGAGGATCATGATTACTGGCACAAGCTAAAGGATAAAGTCCTAAAATGGTAACGATAGGGTGGTGTGGAGCATGATTTCTCACACAAACCAAAGGATGGTGTCCTAGAATGATAATGGGGGCATTGTGGAGCTTGATTTTTCACATAAAATAATGAATCTAAGTCTTCCTCATAAACCATATCATCCCAATCTTGAGTTCAATCATAATCTAGTTTCTGATTATGTGATATGTACTAATTATCATAAATTATAATAAAGAGGGTATGGATCTGTATTCCAAATAACATTATCTATAGTTGGGTCTTCAAATTCCTCCTCATAAACCATATCATCCCAATTGGTAATTTGATTTGGATTTTGTGGTTTTTGAATATTTTCCCCATATGGAGTATTGTAGTGAGAATAATAAAACTCCTTAGAAAATCTTTCTCTATATGAGTTCCTAGTGGGATTCTATGCAACTATTCTATCATAAGTTGGATTTTACGTGACTCCACCATAAGTGTAGCTAGACATATCTACATAAATGATGAAAACTCTAAAACAAAAAGGCTTAGAGTTATACAAACTCTAAAAAACTATGTCCAAATGACAAATAGTTCAAACTTGGTCTAACTTGGTCAAAAGTGTGGAGTTGTATCCCCAAACATGGTTTGAAAGTGGAGCTATATCTCTAAAATAGTTTATGATAAAACTTAGCATTAAATATTCTAACATCAAATGTATAATGTCAAATGACATACACATAAAAATTCAAGCATCTGAATAAAAATAAGCATGTCAAAGTCTAGGTCAAGGTGTTCCAAACAAGGTCTAAACTAGGAAAGGGAAAAGTTGAGTTATTAGGTCTTTTGTCCAAATGTGAAGTCAAAATCTAGGCTCAAATAAATAGGTATATTCTAGGACTTTTAGCCAAATGATGTCAAAAACTAGAAATAAAATAAAGGCATGATGTGAATTTAATCTAACAAGTTTGGAAACAACTTTGACATAGACCCGACACACATAATCAAACATAAACATTAACAATTAGAATAAGGCATAAGATAAAAGGATCTTTGAATAAAGGTTGTTTTCTCCCAAATAAAGGCACAAATAATGATGATTATAGGCATTAAACAAACAAACCTTCATTATTGTTCAAATTTGGATAATCACTTGACTAAAGTTATGTAACCCAAAAGGGAAAAATCTATGTATCAACCCCATGAATTAAGGACTAAATAGAATTCAATTAATATTTGAATCCAAATTTGACAAGGTTAATTGAAAACTCAATGTTGAAAACTAGGATTGTACCAAACAATCTAGACAAAATTGGATAGCATGATGGCACATAAATGAGGTCCAAATGGCTGATATGACATGGTTTGAAATAAATGGTTTTTGGTGTAATGGTAATAAGTATTGAAAAAAATTGAGTAGATTAATAGTGTAAGCATACTTGAATGATGTGATCTATGTTATGCTTCAAAATACTCAAAGTCAAAAATGGTTTGACATGATTTGGGTAGCACAACGCTACCCTCTTTAACTCAAATTGACACACACACAAAAAAATTTAAAAAAAATTTCAAGGCACAAGTGTGGTGTAAAATGGCCATCATATCACCTCTTTAGATAAAAGAGTGACATATAAATAAATTGATTTTGGCATGGTTTACAAACAAACAATCATGTTTTAGTCTTACAACATACCAAGCAAAAATGACCAAAATACTATAGTATAATCATCCAAATCCTAGCAAGGGTATGGTAATGTGATGTTGACTAAACTAGAAAGTTTTTAAATGCTTCTAGGGTATCAATTTCATAATGATTTTTAAATCAAATGATGAAAAATAAAATCACAAAAATTAGGTGTTCACAACACTTGTCTTGTTATAAAAAGGTCTAGTCCTTTTTGAAACCACTACATCCTGTTGTTCACTCAATGTAGTGCAATGTCCAAAGTGTAGATACATTCCATGTGTAACTCCAACACTAGAAGGTGGTTTAACTACTCAAACCTTTTGATCCTAGTGAGAGTGGGTGAAGTTAATGCTAGGAGATGAAACCCTGAGTCAAAGGTTCCCTAAATAACTCATGGGAGGTAATGACATCCCTTTCACAAGCCATAATGCAATGAAATGAAAGACATAAAAATAAATACTTTAGGGTCATTTTAAAGGTCACCCAAACTGTGATGATTTTTTTCAGAGTGATTTAGATGATATTATTTCTAAGCCTTAAACTAGGATTTTTGCAATAAGGATGGTGTTTTTGATTCCAAGGGTTCCCTAAAGGGGACAAATGGAAGAACATACACACACTAACCTTCTCTTTGAAAAACAATTTTTAATTAAACAACTATTAAAAACAATAATTGACAAGTGTGTTCAATTTTAAAACCCAAATGAAAGATGCAATGGTGTTCTTTTGACCCCTTGGTCTTAAGTTGTAGTTTTGAAAGGATAACTATCAAAAATTTATTTTAAGCACCTAAATATTTCATTAAGTACTAAAACAAAGTTCCTAGTTCATTTTAAAATCATGCAAAATATGTTTTAAAACATGTTTTAACAAATTTGAAGTCTATCAGTTACCTGTCTACCCTTAAGGCATCACCCCAAAAGCAAATGTGTTAGATTAGAAACATCTAAAGAGATTTTTAAAATTTTGTGAAAAATATATGAAAATTGAAGCTAAAATAATGTCAAATTTTGAAACTTTGGAATAAAACACATGGTTAAAAAACAAATTATCAAAAATAGATTCTGGATGACCCCAAACCAAGCATTTTAAAATTGCCTATTAACTCTTAGGTTTGTGTTTTGACAGTGACCACCAATAGTCGTACATGATCAAGGATGGTTATACTTGACTGTCGATAGTTGAAAATTACCTTCGATGGTTTAATTAACCATTAGAGGTTCCTCTGACCATCAATGGTTACCTATGTAAACCCATGAAGATAAAATATGTCCAAATGAAGTTAGAAAAACATGTAGGAAGAGTTTTAAGCATCTAAATAAAAAAATTTAAGTTTCTTCTTGTTTTCCTTGATACATGTGATGTGTTAGTTCCACTGGGTGTGCCATTATGTGAAATAAGAATTTTAATCAGGAGAGGTGTTAGTATCTTGTTAGTGATAAATAAAAAACCAACACACTAGCTAACATACATCTCTAGGCCTAGTTACTTGGTTGAGCTTAGTTAAATTTAGTAGAATGGAAACACAACTAAAACATGAAAGAGAACAAATATTTCACCTCCCTTGAATGCTCCAAATCAACTTGTAATAGTGGCTTGCTTGGATTGTGCTCATGAAGTCTTCATTAAAGGAGTCTTGGGTATCTCCTCTTCTCCTTGGCACCTTGTGGCTTTGGCTTGGCTTGGCTTGGCTCAATATTTAGACATTATAACACTAATTTGTATGGATCTTTAGAATCAATTTAGCATTATAACTTTAGGATGTGACATTTTATTAAATATATTTGAGCATAATAATGTTGCACCAAAATATCTTATTGAAGATATTTGAGCATAATAACTTTGCACCAAAATAGCTTACAAATGATGTTTATGGCCTCTTTATTTATAGATTTTAGAAAATGGCTAGAATCAACCTAAATCATCCATCTTAAGATTAAGATGTGTGTCTAAGGATAAATCTAAATATAAAATTCATTTTATAAATATCCCCATTAATATTTGGGATAGAGGGACATTTAAGAGGCATGGAAGGGCTTTGATGAGAAATGGGAGGCATGAATCCTAATATTTATGGCATTTATGGCCTAGGGATGTCTTCCCAAGAAATGAGGTTACCTGATGATGTAGATAATCAACATTCATTTATAGAAATAAGTATTCAACAAGTTTCTATAGAATTATTAATTAGGCTCTAATTTGGTTTAATTAGCTCTTAAGCATGATTAAGAACTTTGCACACAAATTACTCAAATTGATCATAATGCCTTATTATTGGCCTAAAATTTGACTGGATTAGAATTAGAAGTTGATGTCAGATGAGTTGGATCTATTATCCCATTTAGGATGTTACCAACACCAAATAACAAAGGCACATGTCTCGTATAAGAAATTTTACATAAAAGAGCAATCCAGGGCACCCAAGTGCAAAATTAGCATTTTGACTTGAAATGATCTAATCAAAGTTAGCTGACCCATAAATTACATTTTCCTATTAGTGGTACCCTTGACAAAATTGACACTTGAATACATAAATTTTAACTCATTTAATGTGTTTTAGTGATTTTAGGCCAAATTATGCATTTTAGTAAGAAATTAGTCAAAAGCTGAGTTAGAGGTTATTGATGGCTAGATTTAGGTGTCTATAATCTCTCCTTAACCCTTAGATGGGGAATCTATCTCTAGACTCAGCTCATATCATTATGGTGTACTCCTAGGAGGACCCACAACATAATGAGATTCATGTATAAATGATCTTTCAAATTTCACTAGATGCAGCGATCTCCATGATGCATAGATCCTAGTCAAGTACTCTTTAAAATAAGGTGCTCATTATGCCCATGGTAATATCTCCCCATAAAAACTCCTATAATATATCATTTGTTTCATATCTCTCATGACCTTGTCCAAGGCCTCAGACTATATTGGTCTTGTAAATAGCTATCTATCCTTAGCTAGCTCAATACATGTGATGTCTCTCTCTCCTATAACTCTAGAAAGAGTCTATTTAGATACATATTATGTAATTAAGCCTTCCTATAACACATATACTTCAATTATCATCCTATCTATCTCTACATGTAACCTCTCCACTTCTCACTAAAGTTGTATAATATCTAATTATCCATATTTCCTACCCATAACTCCATGAAAACCTTATATCCCAATATCATGATACCTAATATCCTCATGTAATGTGTCAATCAAATCTTGATCCTCTATAGACCTAACCATACCTAATGGCTTAACTCCATCCCCTCCCTCTATATGCATCTTTGGCACAAACCTCACCTATGTATTTCCTCTATCTCCCTCCCCATCCATAGTATTTTCTATAACCACAACATGAGTCTCCCATCCACCATATACCCCAACATATCCCATATCCACATCCCAAGTTCAGTCTCTTCTAGCATCTACTATCTCTACAACCACTATATCCTATCCCTTCCCCCCATCTCCATCCTCTCCTCTACCACCTTATATTGGAGTTACTCTCCACCCTTGTATATAAGACTATACTTCAAGGATGTGACCTAAACATCCCTTATAGTATCTAATTCTATGTGCTAGTGGAACATAAAGATTTATAAGTTTAAGTGGTATTTTTTTATCCCACCATGATATATAATCATTTTAACACTTGAATCATCACAAACTTCCTAGAAAAAAAATGTAATAGTCTATACCTATGTCTAGCTCTTGAGTGCTACTATAGGATAAATACTCATAACTCACTATGCTCTCTCCTACATTAAACATGTAATAACATGAAGACCATATTATATCACCTATCTAATCCTAAATTATCTCATCACTTTATCAAGTCAGTGCCACCTAATAATGTACTCATGATAACCAAGAAAGTAACATTGTATCATAACATAATACATCAAATGTGTCATGGTACACCAATACAAAGGTACATCTCAAAAATATGTATACATAAATCTTTCAACATATCATGTGCCTCCCTAATCCTTAGATGGGGAATCTTTAGCCAGACTTAACTTATATCACTATGGTGTACTCTTAGGAGGACCCATGCCATAATGAGATTTGTGTCCAATTGATATGTTAAACTCTGCTAGATGCACATATCTACTTGATGCATAGCTCCTAGTCGAGTACTCTTTAAAATAATTTTCTTATTGTGCCTATGGTATTATCTCTTCATACAAACTCCTATAATGTGTCATATGTTCCATATCTCTCATGACCTTATCTAAGGCCATCAATTATCCTAGTCGTATTAATAAATATCTAGCCTTAGCCAATTCAATCCATGTGATGTCTCTCTCTTCTATACCTCTATATCATCCCTATGTCATCAAGAATCTATGTGGCTACATCTTGTGTAAGTAAGCCTCCATCTAACACATCTCCTTTAACTATCATCATGTCTATCTCTACCTATGACCTTTTCACCTCTCGCTAAAGTTATATAATCTCTATTTATCCATCTCTCCCACCTCTAACTCAATGCAAAATTGCTATCTCAATATCATGAGCACTGATCTCCTCATGTAATGTGTTAATCAAAGCTTGATCCTTAATATGCCTAACTGAACTTGATGGCCTAACCCCATCCCTTCCCTTTATGTGCATCTCTAGAATAATCCTTATCTCGGTATCTCCTCTATCTTCCTCCCCCTCTACATTATTATTTATAATTATAATAGGCATATCCCATCCACAATCTCCTCCAACATCTCCCATATCCATATCCCATGTTTGGTCTCCTCTAGTATCTACTATCTTTGTGGCCACTATATACTATCCTTGACCCTCATCTCCATCCTCTCCTCTACCACCTTGTACTGGAATTACTCTCATCACCCTCATATGTAGGACTATACTCTGAGGATGGAACTAAATTTCAATTATAGTCTCTACCTCCATTTCTTACATAAGACATAAGGATATATAACTTTAAGTGGTATTTGATGATCCCTCTATGATATATAATCATTTGTAAAACTTTCATCTATCACATCCCTCCTAAAATAAAATGTAATAGTATATACTTAGGTCTAGCTCTGTAATGCCAATATAGGATCAATACTTGTACCCCACTATGATCTCTCCCATACTGAGCATGTAAAAATAAGAGGATCATATTATATCTCCTATCTAATCCTAAACTGGCTGATCACTCTATCATGTCAGTACTAATCAATAATTTACTCATGATAACCAAAAATCTATGATTGTGTCATAACATAGTCCAAATGTTTGGCTTTCTCCCTATACTATGGATCAACCTATATTTATGTCATCCATGTAATATGATCTACACTTAACTCATCATTTAGATTACTTATTATCATCCACATCTCCTAGGTGTGTCCATTATCTTCATACACATATATACCATCTATAAGAAAATAGATCCTTGGTAATGATCATCCTCATCTAACCTATAAGGCACTCAATTATCGCATGATGTAACACCCATATCTAGATTAGTATGGGCGAGTTTATATAAACTCCACTTGTATAAACTACATGATGTAGATCCCTATATAGATGTGCTATTACATATGTTCCCCATGAAAACTAAGTGGCACTCTCTAATATATCACCAATAACATCTAACAAACCCACTAAGAATAGTCTCCTACTCTTGTTAGGTAGTGCAATGCCATTGAAAATAACCATAAGTACCACTATCAAAGGATCTATGTATAAACCCATAAAAGTATCAATGTCAACCCTACCCCTTACCATAAGTATCAAATCCTATCCAAATATCTAATACAAAGAAATTAGTTGTGTGCCCTCACTCCATTGCCCTTATGTCCCTCAAGTTCCTCCATAGTTCTTAAAGAGTCACAGACATCTCACCCATGGACAATTGAAGTGTGATGGTCTTGTTATGCCAGGGCTCAACTAGTGTAGTCAAATATGCACTATCTACCCATATCTTAGGCATATCCATAATGTAATCCAAGTCAATCACCTCCAACACTCTCACCTCATAATTGATAAATATAACCATAAACTTTAGTGCTCTTAAACATCTCTCTTGTGTGCACAAAATTAGAAATCTCTCGTACATTTAATTTTTTTAAAGACTAATGTTAATCCTATTTAGCTACCTACCCATCATAAAATCAAAAATCTATTCATTTTTCACCATTCTTAAGCACATTAATTTTTAGTTTTATAATTCTAATAAATTTGACATCTACCATGATGAATACACCATTATTTTGAATGAATTTTTTGAATTTGTTAACAAAATTGATGAAGTTGTCAATGAATTCATTAGGGTTATGGATGAATTCACCATACTTTTCAATGAATTTGATACCCTTTTTTATGAATTCATTATGCATTTCAATAAATTCACTATGTAATTCAACAAATTATCTATAAGTTTTTATGAATTCACTATGAGAAATGATGATTTTATTGCATTTAACCATTGGCCTAATTTTTTACAAATTCACTATTTACCCTGATGAATTCCCCATTATTGATGCCCAATTCACTATTAGTCAAACCAAAAATTGATTGAACTCAACTTTACATGGTACTTAAAGCAAATATAATAAAAATCAAAATCTCAAAATTGTTACTTACCACATCCCCACTCCCCTCTAGCCTTTGGTGCACTTGTACCCACTCACTATGATGATTATCTGTTATAATATGGTCCATTCTCCTCTCCAACCCTAGAGCAAAATTAGACATATTCAATATATGGGTTAAACACAAAGAATTGAATTAGCACAAATGATATTCAAAACCCCCTACCCCTATTTATAATCCAACCCATTATTCATATAATTCCCCTCAAAACTATTATTTTCACATTTCATAATCAATTTTCTCTAAATTTTAGGTCAATAATTGATCAAAAAGTTAAAATATTTATTCCCATTTACAACTATCACTCTTGTAAACATTTATCAACACATCAAAAAATATATATATATTTTTTTATGGCCCACAACTTATAATCATTTGGATATATCATTCCCACATCCCATAAAGTGACCCTTAAGTTCTAAGCACCATCCAAACATGTAGTTTACAAACATGAAATATTATTTTTATGATCTTTTCTCTAGTTTTTAACTAGGGACAAATCATTTTACACATGTTTTAACCTTGTAAGTGCTTTATGAATTCTAGTTATTCAATTTATTCATGACTCTCATTATAATTACATTATTATTTTATTTCAATCATTCAAGCATTCATCTACTTTTTGTTGACCATTTTTGGGCACTATTTCAATGAATTTTTACTTATATTTCAAGAAAGGGAAGAAGAAGAAACTAAGTATAGGTATGGTTGAAAAACCTAATTGATTATGAATGCATGAAATCAAAAGATTGTGAAGAGATCCTATTTCGATTGGGAGGATGACTTGTATATAAGAAAACACTAAAGCAAATTTATTTGTTAGATAAATAGTTGGGTGGATTGCCTAGCACTAGCTAGATCCTAAAGTAAGAGCTTCTTCAAGGGCCGTCAATCACACATTTTAAAAAATTAAGTTTATAAACATAATATAAAGTACTTTCATCAATAATCAAAAGGTATTAAAATTGAACGTAAGAGATACTTGCTAAAAAAATAGACTATAAATTACTAATATAGTGATAAACAAGTCAATATTAGTGCTAAATGGCTTGGGTATGCTTTAGAAAATCAAATAGGGGTTTACAAACAAGCAAGGACATAGAAAAATAGATGTGGTTAGGGGTAGGTAGGTGGAAATTACTTGATATTTATTTCTCCCATAGTGACTATCAGTTGTTAATGTGACCATTAGTGGTTAAGGTAACTGTCAGTAGTCAGATTGACTATCGATAGTTGGACAAATTGTCAATAGTTGAGACAACTATTGATGGTTACTATATGTAGATATGAATTGGTGAATGGCTGATTGATGAGATCATAAAGTAGGATTTTGAGAGATGGGTTAGTGTTGGGATGAGTACAAAAGGAAAATAAAGTAATTGAATGATGTATATCAAGTACTTATCTTACATATAGTTTATTGGGTAGATAATTGAGGTGATTGACTCATTGGTAGAGTCTAGCATGATTTTGATAGAGTAACAATACTTGACACTACAGTGGAATAAAGATGGTAAGTTGGATCTCTGACATGATGGATGGTTCACTAGATTTTTTATGATGATTTATCTAAAAAAATTAACTCTAGATGCATAAGCTCTTGATAATAATTGCAAATGATTTTCACCTCCTTGTTCCTCTCTTCTTATAGGCAAGGCAAGAGAGTTATAACAAGACATGAACTAGGCTTCCTAATTTTAACTCACTCATGTAATGGCTTGCACATGTATTTAGATGAGTTATATTCAGAAAATTAAGGTAGATGGTTTACATGCTAGTGGTTAAGGAAGTGCACCCTAACCGTCAATGATCATCTTGATTGTTAGTGGTTGAGGTTGAAGGGTAAGAGTAGGTAAAAGGGTGAGTTAAGCTAGTTTGGTCAAACTAGCTTGGGTTAAGTTTGGTTAGGGGTTGAAGGGATAAATTAGTCCCAAGGGGATCTTAAGATGGCTTAGGGGTGTTTCGACACTCAGAATCATGGTGTGTATATTTTTGGGATCTATATTTTGCCTCTTTTTATTATGTAGCTTTGAATCAACAAACTTAAAAATAAAAACTAATGTTGGTCAAAGGTTTAGTTATGTTGAGTATGGGAGGATGTGTTCCCCCTCAAATTGGGAGGTGATGAAGTAAAATAGAATTGAGTGTTGGTTTGATAAGGTGAGTGAAGGTGATGATGAAGGTAGATGTCATAAATGTGGGTGACAAGTTGGGCATTAAAACATAAATATGCATGCAAAATGTGACAAAAGGTGTGATAGATAATATCATGCATATACTAGGTTTCCATTGTTAGTAAAAATAAATTTTGATGATACAAGGATAAGGGATAAGTGGATCATATGACCGTATTTAGGTGTGGTAGCTAGGAACACTGGTAAGTCTTCTGAGTGATGTCTAGGTTTTGGTGGGTATCCAAGGTAGGAGGTGATCTTGGTGAAAACACAAATGGGTCAAGTGTCATGGGTATTTGAGGTAATAATTGATCTTAAATAGACACAACTGGGTCTAGTAAGCATGAGGTGGCATGAGTTCAAAAAGTGGTTAACATGGTAATGTTGTCACTATAATCAAAGGACTAGGTAAAAAATGTCATAAAATGCATGTTAGTTAGGATGAAATAGACCAACAACAAGGTGACAAGGTGGTCAAGTTGGGTGGAGAAGGTAGTCTCTAAGGGTGGGTAAAAATGGGTGGATTTTTCTAAAAAGTGGTCTATTAAGGTGAAAGAAACAAGCCAAGCATCTTGAATGTCAATGGTCAAGATGCTCAAGGGAGACTGTCTATGGTCACCATGACCATCGATAGTCAGGGTGAAAACCTTAAAATACTAGTGGTAAAAAGTGAAAATAGAATCACTTTTACCTCATTTGAACTTTACCAGTGTTGACCTTGAGCTTTTGTGATTGTCATGTTGTAGTGAAAGTACTTGTTGATGGTGGTTACTTGCTAGTGGTTGAGATTGTTGAGTTGGAGAGTGGACTGAAGAGACCACTGAAGATGAAGGGTGGATGTGGATGTGGATGAGGATAGGTAGGCATATGGCTGAATCCATAGTGGTGGTCATGAAATGAGGTAGGGGATGCCTTAAAATTGGTAGGTTAGCATGAGATAGCAATTTCATTAGGGTTATGGGTGGTGGGATTGGGAGGTTATGCCCTAGTTGGGTTTTTAAGGGTTTTGGGTAAATTTGTGCGTAAATGGGAAAATTGATCAAGTGGGTAAGTGAAATGGGGTGAGTACATACTTTAGGGTAGCAAAGTAGAATGTTTTGTTTACCATTTGAGTAATTTAGGGTATATATGGTTTGGGGTGTTCCACCTATAAAACACCCATTGTGAACATTGATGATCGAGTCCAATTATTGATGGTTGATACCCATAATAAGGACACTTGACTATTGATGGTTTCCACAACCATCAATGTTTAACTAGGGAAAAATTAAATGATTGGAAAGTGTTTAAAAATTTAAGGCAAATAAGATGTTGTTTGTTAGGCGTAGACTTGGCAAGGAGGTTGGAAGGTATAAATAGGGTAGAGATAGGTCACTTATGTAAAGATGAAGGGTAAGGTAGGGTAAGTGTTGGTAAGAAAAGGTTTGTGTGACTAAGTTATGTGATAGTGAATAGTTTTAGGCTAGGGAGTAGGTATAGATGCATGATTGAGTGCCATGCATCTTCACAAAGATCTAGTAGGAGATGACTCCAAATGATTAGGCCCACATGGAGGAGGTTGGGTTGGAAGTGATGAGGCATTATTATCATGTGCATTAATATGCATACATGGTTTTCATAATCATTAAGAGATGTGATCCCATTACAAACAATTTTTTATTGTCAACCTATGAGATGACTATCTTATTAGAGGATGTACCCCAGGGGCATGACATATCTAATACATTTTATATATTACTATGTTTCATTTTAATTCTAGCTTATGAACTGATGTGGCGAGATGTAAATTTTGAGAGAGATATGTATATCTTCTTGTACACATTATGATATTTAACTCATGAATTATATATATATGATCATTGGTTATGTTCATGTTCATGGTTTATGGTTTATGATATGTGTTGATGTTTAATGTTTATGATGTGAAGTTATGTTGATTATGGATTATGCTTGTGTTATGGATGCCAAACATTGATGTAGATTTAGCTAGGTAGGCATGAGATGGATTTTATTTATGGTTATGCTTATGACATGCAGAGTTATAATGAGTATATGCTTAATTATTTAGATTTATACATGTGGTGGTAAATGGTTGATTATTTTATTGCTCATGGATGTTATTGTTTATTATGCTTGTTATGGTTGTGATTATGATTATGATGTTGCTTATGACATACATGGATATGCTTGTTATGATTATGATTGATGTTATCTTGATTAAGGTAAGGTAACTAACAATAGTAGATGGGATAATATAGAATATAATCAAGAGATAAATGCCATAATGAAAATATCAACTAGTTACAATAGGATAAGAAGAGGGCATGATGATTCTTATTTGACAAGGAATAAAACAAAACCAAAAGTTGGATTGGCTTAATGAACATAATCCCTTTGAATGCTTTGCATTATCACTTGTTAGTTGTTAAAAAGGTGTCTTGACCACATAAGGTTAAGTAACATCAAAATCCCTTGGTTATAGGGGAGATGGATGAAAATGAAACTTATTTATGAAAATAACATGCCTCTTCTATAGGTATCTAAAGAGTTAGTATAGATAAGTCTATGCCATATAGTGTAGATTGATCAATACGAGAAGTCCACTTGTGAAAGTCAATTGTGGTTTCCACCTTAATATGTTTTGTGAGAGATGATTATGTATTTTAAAATTAGTTTCATTTTGTATGATTTTAAAAATGGGTCATTTGTTTTATAGATTTATATGAGAAGTTGATCAATGTGGGAAGCTTCCAAAAAATTATTGTGCCCTTGACAAATGCTTTGTTCAACCATCCTTCAAGGGAGTGGTCTAAGTTTATTTATAGTTGTCCTTCAAGGGAATAGTATACCTTACATTTGAAAATTTCAAATAAATTTTCAATAGATATCCTTCAAGGGAGCAGTATGTGAATGCTAGGAATGACCCATGATTGCTAGTGATAGGAATTTTTATTGTTTTATTGCTTTGATTTTGCTTGACATAGACTTTTTAAGGCTAGCTTATTAGTTTACCCTTATAAAGGAAAAACTAAAAACACAAGAAGGTTGATTATGTGTAAAGAGGTTTAGGTGATAATGATCATGAGAATCCATCTTGTGGAAGGGGTAGCAAGTACCATGAGAATCATGCCATGGGTAAAGTTGTGGTACCCTTTATTCAATACTAGGATATGAATATGATGGGTAATCCACATGATTCAATTTTAATCAGTTACCCTTAAACTAGGGAGATGAATGTGTTTGAAATAAAGGGATGAACTTAAGGTAAAATAAAAGGTGAACTTGATATTTACTAACAAAAGAATGGATGTAGATACAAAGCATTCAGGGTCTTAGGTTCTGGGTGGCCTTTAAGAGAAGATTATCAATAATATCTTGATCCATACTTATGGTTTATGATATAGGGTCCAAGATAATTGAAAACAAACTTACCTCGCTCATTTTAATCCATATTGGTGACATTTTAATTTTACTTTAGGATGAGGTCTTTGATGTTAAATTCATGCACTCTAAGGCATTTGTTATAGGCATGCTTGATTCTATCTTAATATACATGGAGATGGGTAAGGGAGTAGCTCAAGTTGAGCTAAACAATGTTGGTGATAATCATCCTAAAAAATAAGATCTTGTAAAGATATGTGAAGATATGGGATTTGGACTTCAATATGAAAGATGGCCTCCACTCTAAACATGAGATAAAAGTGGATAGTACATGTAGGGGTTATAATGATAGTATGATATACTCATAAGGTGAAGGGGATGTGTGAATGTCAATCCTAAATATATGCATTGACCATTTTAGTTAGCATATTGTTAAGAGTTTTGTTAGAAGCCTCAAGTTGTCTATTCACTTAAGGGTGATAGGGTGAAGAGAAACTTAACTTAATATTTAATGTGTCACATAAACCTTGGACTTGATTATTTTAAAGTATTTACCATTATCGGTGATAATATTATGAGGAACACCAAAATGGTAGATAATGTGATGGTTTATAACGTTGAAAATCTTTTCTTCTTTGGTCGAGACTAAGGGGATAGATTGTAACCAATTTTTAAATTATTTAATCATAGTGATGATAGAATGGTGTCACTATGAAGAATGGGTGTTAATTTCACCAATAAGGTCTAAACCCCATTGCGAAAGGGCCAAAAATTAGTATAAATGTGAAGACTATGGCTAGGGATGTGATGTAAATTGGCATGTTATTGACACTTAACACACTTTTTCACATAATCACAATAGTCTTGGTTAAGGTTAGGTAGTAATAGCTAAGACAAAGGATGCATTTAGCTACAACAAGGCCACTAAAGTGTCCCCCATAGATACCATCATGCATTTCCTTAATAACATGAGAGGCTTCATGATTGCATAGGCAATGAAATAGTAGGCCATCAAAGCCATGTTCTTAAATAATTCCTCCCATAATGTTATAAAGAGAGGTACTTTAGATAAATTCTCTTCAATAATTCCTAGAAAATCTAGAAATAAAGATGGCAGGTTGAGATAGTTGAAGGTTTGCTAGTACTAAAGGTTAGGTTGGGTATCTTATACATTCAAAATGGTGGGAGATTATAGCTTGACATAGTAAGGTTAGGTAAGTCTATGTATAATGATGGATAGCTTAGATTCAAAGGGTGTAGATAAAATTTGAGAGGAAAGAGAAGCCATGGTATCAACAAACTCATTAGTAGATCATAGGATTAACTGAGTGTGGTAGTGTTCAAATGATGCTAATAATTTGTAAACTAGTTGATTATACTATTTTAGGACATCATTCTTAAAATTTTAAGAGCCATTGATTTGATTGACCATAAGTTGGGAGTAACCAAAAGTGTTGATTGTTTTGACTCCTAGGGCTAAGAGAGTTTGAAGGCCTATGACTGGGGCTTCATACTCAACCATATTGTTAGTACATTCAAAATCAAGATTGAAGGACAAAGGGAGAGGTTCACCATCAAATGGGATAAGGATGATACCATATCCCCTCCACATTAACATTTTGATCTATTGAAGAACATGGTGACTTGAAAGGTGAATTCTTCCTGAGAGAGGGTCATGATGGACTCATTTGGGAACTCAAGAGGAGGAGGTTTATTATCTACTAAAGGTGCCTTAGCCAATTGGTCAATAGTTAATTTCCCATTAATTAAATTTTGATATAGCAAATTAAGGTTTAAATCTAAAAAAAGCATGATCCATTTGGCCATACACTATTTTTAGTATAGCTTGGAGTGCATGTACTTAATTAGGTCAGTGTTGGTTATGACATAGGTTTTATGGTTAAAGAGGTAGTGGTGAAGTTTGGTATTCATGAATACTAAAGATAAGAAAATATTCTCATTATGGGTATATCGAGTCTCATATTCTACAATTGTGTGGTTAATGTAATATATGGCTTGCTCTTTTTGTTGTTCATCTCAGTGAGCTAGTATTGCCCCTAAGGAGTGGTCAGTGAAAAAGAAATATAGGTAGAAAGGTTGGTTATCCTTGGGAGGGGTGAGGATAGGTGGAGATAAAAGGTAATCTTTAAGTGAATCAAAGGCCTTTTAACAATATCTATTCTAATTAAAAGAGACATACTTCTTTATAAGGTGGTGGAAGGGTTAGCATCAGTCTGAAAGTTGGGAAATAAAGCGATAAATGGATTGGAGCTTCCCTTATAAACTATGGATTTATTTGAGGTTGGTGTAGGGATCATGTTTAGGATGGATTTGATCTTGGTGGGATTGACTTTTATGCCTAAGAGGGAAATAATAAATCTAAGAATCTTTCTTGATAATACCCTAAAATTTCACCTCTTGGGGTTAAGGCATACATGGTAGTGGATGTGGTGCTCAAAGATGATCTTGAGAATGGATAAATGATCCTTTTAGAGTTTGGATTTTTTGAGAAGGTTGTTTACATAGTCTTCTATAGTCTTATGGATAAGATCATGGAAGACATAAGTCATGACACATTGGTAGATTACACCAGTGTTGTTTAGCCCAAAAGGCATGAATATATAGTAAATAGGTTCTCCAAGGGGTGGTAAAGGTAGTTTTATGATTATATTCAAGGACAATTAGGATTTGATTATATCCTGAGAATCTATCCATAAGATATAACATCTCATGGCCTGCTATAAGATCAACTAGCTGGTCAATGCTTGGTAGGGGAAATTTGTCCATAGGGTAAGTGAGGTTGAGGTCATGAAAGTCCACATAAATACATACTCCCCTATTGATTTTGTGATAGGCATGACATTTTATACCCATTGGGGATAGTCAATGGGTTTAATGAAATTGATAGATATGAGACATTAAAGCTCTTCTTTGATGAGAAAGGCTATGCGAGGATGCATGCATCAAAGTTTATCCTTGATGGGCTTGGAATCATGGTGGGTGACTATATTATGGTTAGTAATGGTAGGGTTAATTATATGCATGTCACAATAATACTAAGAAAATTATATGCTATGGTCTTGGATGAAAGAGGGAAAATCCCTAAGCTCCTTAGCATTCAGTGATTGGCCAATTTTGACAATGTGGGGGCTCTTTGAAGTACCCAAGTTGATATCCATGGTGGATTCATTTAACATGGTAAAATTCTTGGGAGGAATTGATATGTGAATAAAAGAATCTAAGGCACCAAGGTAGGTGAGAATGGAATCATCATCTTGGCATTGAATAGTGTTAATGATAGGGGAGTCATCTCCTATCATCTAAGGATGGGTCAAAGGGATGGTTACGATTTCCCCTTCATATTGATAAGTTAAGGGTATATGTATGATCATATTGATGAAAAAAATTTAGGTGGGATGATGTCATCATCCTCACATGTAGGTAGGGGAGAGGTTGGTGAGGAAAGGGTATCTTCCTTAGTAATGGTGATGGTAGGTAGTTTGGATTTCTTTTTATTAGGTAGGATGAATCCGAGGCCATGTTTCTCATGAGGTTTTCTAGTCTCAATGGAAATTAACTCATGTGGACCATGTTCATATCACCTAAGGTCAAATCCTTTCCAAGTACACCAATAGAGGTATGTCTTGGTAAAGCTTGGTTTATCTAGGTAAGAGAAGCTAATGGTAAATGGTTAGGGTGAAAGAGATGTGGTAGAATCACTAAGGTTTTTTTTTGAGTCCCCCATAGATAGAACATGTTTGATAGTAGGGAGGTCCAAGGGGAATAATGGTACTGACATTGGGGTCATATCTTGGTTGATGGTCAAATTTCCCATATTTTTAGGGAGTAAGGAAAGCATCAGGGTGAGGAGGTGATACTCCCCCAATCAAAGGTGATGGAATGTTAATTCTAAAGGGTTAATGGTGGGGATTTAGTCCTAATGGATTGATGATCTAGTATATTACTCATCGGAAGAAGAGGATATGATGTCTACTTTCATGGTTAAAAGTTAGTTTTTGTCTACTAAAGGTGTGCTAGATGGAAGTATGCAGACATCATTAGGGCAATACGTCATATTGCATGTTGAGAAAGGACTTGGGTCAGTTTGTATGGTGATAACCTAGACTTCATGTTCAAACTTGATGCAAAGGTTAAGGGTGGAGGGGATGCAACCCATGGAGTGGATCTAGGATCATCCCAATAAAATGTTGTATTGAAATTCACCTTTTACTACATAGAATAGTTTGGGGAGTGTGAAAGGTCCTAAATTGATATTAAAGACAATAGTCCCCAAGGTAATGACCATGGTATCATTGAATGATTGAAGGATGGTCAAGGATTAAGATATGACATTGTTTAGTAGGTTAAGTTGGTTATAAGCATGGGAGGAGATAATATTAATACTATCCCCTCATCAATCATGACCCATTTTATACAGGTTTGGTTGATGTAAGTAGTAATAAAGAGAGGGGGATATAAGTTATCATAATGGATGGAAGGTATCTCTAAATCCTTAAAGGTGACAAGGTTAGAAATTTTGAGGGTGACAACAGAGGCTACCAAAGGTTATGGTCTTCAGGTTGAACCTCCACTAATTTTAAATCCTCAATCATTGATTGGTGATGATGAGGTGAATTATTAATCAATTCATATAAACTCATCTCATTGGGGTCTGGTGGTGCTTCTTGAGTACTACTCTCCTAATGGATTTGAAGGGGTTGGATTAGGAGATACCTAGGATAGACATCTTAGGTTTGGTTGAAGGTGAATGTGTTTGGGTAGGGTTTATTTAGGAGGTGGAAGATGGATACATCTAAGGAATGGACACCTTAGCCTTTCCCTTATCCTTCTACTATGATCTTGTGACCATGATGATAATATGGATAGGAGGGGGAGTTGGGGTAGAATATTTGTTAGACTCATCTTCACACTAAGGTGAAAGTGGAGGAATAGGTAAGCATTGGGTAGGTTGGGTTATTGGTGGGATTAGTATAGGTATTTTGGGAGGTTTGTCTATTAATAGATTGTCCTCATCATAAAGTCAATGGATAACTATTTGGAGAGCTTTGTAGCTCTTTGTGTCATGGTCAGGTGTCTTATGATAGGAACACATGTGATGGTCATTATACTAGGTGGGTTTTTAATTGAGAGGGTTGAATAACCTAATAGGGGGTAAGGTCAAGCAAGAAGTGTGTATTAACCTTTGGAAAATGGTACAATAGGATCGATATAAAGGTGGAAAGGGTTTAGGGGTTTTGGTCTTGATTGATAAGGTGAGAGCTATTTTGGGAGTGGGTTTGGTGATGAAAGGTTTAGGTAAGGTGGTACATTTGGTTGGAGGTTTTGATTTTAGTAAGGTGTAGGTTGACAAAGAAGTAGGAGGTTGAAAGGTAGGTATCTTAGTTATTTTTAGTGTAGTGAAGATAGGTGCAATCAAAAAGACAATATGATGGTGTAACAAAAAGTGGTAGTGGGGTCTTGGTTGAGACAATTTGTTTTCCATGAAAAGTGGAGGGATGAGACCATAAAATAGAAGGTAAGGTTAAAAGGGGTAAAAGCCTAGTAATATGGACTATTGGTGGATTTACCTTCTTAGTTTATTTGGTTGGTTGCATGGTTGGTGGGTTTGATAAGGTGATCTCCAATTTCACATATGGGTGATTAAATCTATGTGTAGGGAAGGTGCCAAGGTTTCTAGTTGGTTTGGTTGGAGAAGTTTATTTGGTTGTTTTGGGTTTAGGTGCATTGGGTGGTTTTGAAATTTCTAGGTTGGTAGAGGTTGCTATTGGTTTGGTCAATAGAGTAAGAGTTTGGAAAAAAAAGTGGTGGGTTGGTCTACCAAAGGCTTGGTTGGAAGTTCTTGTTTGGCAATGTAATGGATCCCAAATTATTCCCAAAAGATGGCTCTATCCATGTTGGGGTTGGAGATGAAATCCAACCTCTGAACTAATCTAGAGAAGGGTTTGTAGACTAGTTTGATTCCTTGGTTAGTAGACCTAAAAGATAAGCCTATGGGTTGAGATAAGGGGATGTTAACCTCATCCTTTTCCTCAATCAAAGGATGCAAGGTTTTAGTAGGCGAATCCTCTGTGAGAGGATTAGATATGAGGGTTTCCTCTTTAAGAATAATCTTTAAAGGGGAATTAAGTTGCTTGGTGGTCAAGAGAGAAGGTAGAATGGGTGTTTGTTTTGGTATGTCATTCGAGGAAGGGGTTGATAGCTCCACTAACTCAATAATTATAAGAGGATAAAGGAGAGATTTATTTTATTGGGTCTCCAAAAGGGGATAAGGTAACTCCACTACCTCAATAAGTAGAGAGGGTGAGGATTATATAGGTTGGTCAATAGGTTCTCTAGTAATGAGCATGTCAAGGACCATGTTAATAATATGGGCATCATGGGAAAATTCAACCATGTGGCTCTCATTTTTGGTAGGATCATGGCTAGGAAAAGGTTTCCTAAAGATGTCAAGGGTCTAGCTTTGAGGTGTATTAGGGTTATCCAATACAAGCTCACCCTTGTTAATGAGAGATTAGATGATGCTCTTGAAGGTGTTATACCTACTAAAGTCATGCCCTATTACTTGGCATAAGGCACATAGATCATTCTCATTGTACCAACTAGGTGAAAGATGAGAATAATCAAATTATTGAGGTGGTTTGATAGGAAGAAGATATATGATATTAGATTTCAATAACTTCTCCAAGATCGAAGAATAAGACTCCCCAAGTGGGGTGAATTACTTTTGGTTGTTCGAATTTTAGTTTATCTATTTTACATAGAGGAGTTAGAGGAATTTAGTTAGTTAAAAGTTGGTGGAGAGTTATATTTAAGTAAAATCACATTTATGGTTCCCCTTGTTTTGGTTCTAGAGTTAGTTTAGTTGTTTGGTTTGAAAGAGGAAACATCACTAGATTTTTAGGTAGATTTCTTATTTTTTGGTTTTAGCTTTCCTTCATCAATGACCCTATTCTCAAATTTATTCACCATAGAGAAAGCTTCATCAAAACATTGGAAACTCTAAACACGTAGTGTAGAGGAGATATGCTTGGCACATGCTTGAGAAAAGAGCTCTATGAGTTCATGTTGAGGTAATGAAAATGAAAGTTAGTTAATTAAGCTCCTCTAATGAGATACACAATTGATAATGGATTCATTCTCAAATTTTTGGATAGAGTAGAGGTTGGTGATATAAAATTTCTTGGAGATATTGATAAAAAAATGGTCCAAGAAAGTTTGAGACAACTAGGTAAAAGAGAAGAGGGAGTACTTGGGTATGGCACTATACCAATCTAATGTTGGGTTGGCTAGGGACATGGGGAAGGTGTGGATAAGGAGGGCATAATCATAGGTAATCAAATAAAAATCATGCCTAAATTCCCTAAGGTGTTGTTTGGGATCCTCCTTACTTTAGAATTTAGAGAACTTGGGAATTTTCCATTGGGGATGATATGCCTTGATAGGTACAAATAGATGGATGGGCTCATTACACATTTGGTCATATGACCAGATATTATGAACACCTGAGATGGATGACTCTAAGGTGGTTATCTTGTCCATAAACATATTCATTAGGTCTACTTGGGTTTGTGCACCTGAAAGGCTATAAGATTCATACTATTGTGGTGGTTGGGTGACATATTGATAGTGGGTATAAGGATGGGAAGCTACCACATATTGGTATGTAGATGCCAATGGTTGGGTAGAATATACATAAGGGTAGGTAAATGTAGGTTGTTGGGTAATGGGTATGGGTGCATGCCGTTGTAGGTTAGGGATGCATCCTAGTTTTAATGAAATAGGTGTTTATTAGGTAGGAGTGATAGTTGGGATGGTGACAAATAGATTATTGGTGACCCTCATACTGATCAGAGGTATGGTAAAGGGTATGGACACCATAAGGCTTTGAAATGGAGTAGTCATTGATGGATTGGGCATAGTTGAAGGAAGGTTGTTAATAATAGAGTTATGCACTCCTATAGTGGAGGGAGTGTAGGTGGTTAGAGGTTGGTTTGCTCCTAAGGTGGAGGAGTTATTGGTAGGAGTGAAAGATATAAGGGAATTCATAATTTAGGCTAGTTGGTTGTCTATAGTAGTCTTACAGGGATTGTTGATGGATGAGGAGGCTTGAATAGCCAATGGTTGGGTTATAACCATGGCAATAGAGGTGTTCCCCATAAGGTGGAGAGGCATGCCAAAAGGTGGATCTACATATGGGGTCAAATTTAGGGTATGGTAAGACATGGTAGTAAGATAATGTTTTAGGACCATGGGATTTTTATCTAAGGAGGTGTAAAAATCCACATCTCCTTAGGGATCATCTTGAGGGAAAGTAGGACTTCTTGAGGGATGAGGAGAATCTATTTGTTCACAGATGTAATCCATAGATGAATAGGTGGAAGAGGTAGGTTGGTTTGGTGATGGGTTTTGTTTCATAAGGTTCCTCCATTGTTGGTGAGTGAGAACCATATGAGATAGGGGAGAGATAAAGTAAAAACAACCTTAATACTAAAAAAAAAGATAATAAATTATCAAAAAAATCAAATCACACTCTAAAAGATACGTTAAGCCTTAGATTTTTTTATTAATTTTGCTCTTGGCTTATACCTTAAGAAGTCATGTGACTAAAATTGGGTTGTAGAGCAGGTACTAGAAATGAAGTCTAAGTTTGGTTTTAGGTTGTGTTTAGGATCTAAAAAATAATCTATATTGGAATAAATACATGGCTTGGTATTGGGGCCTACCCCCGCACTTCACACACTATAGTGATAAGGGTATCGGGTGCTTAACCAATATATATTGATATCTAGAATTTATACTCAACTAGAGAGCTAAGTTGGTTCTCCTATTGGTAATGACCTCCAAGTGGGATTGTTAAGAAAGGGTAAGGTTACCACTAGGTGATGAAATCATAATCGAGGCTTGTCTCAATTTTGTTTTGATGTTTAATTGATGAAAGTGGTTTTGTTTAGTGTGTGCAACAAAGAGTGAAGCTAAAATATATTACTTTTATTTAAGTTAAACTATGTGAGCTAAATTTTCAAGAAGTCCATGTATGCACTTAATTTTAATCCCAAAAGAAACTTTTGATTTCATTTATGAGCATAAAATAGAGAGAAGGTGCAAGCAAAAGAAACCCAAGTAAAGACATAAGGGTCCCATTGGGCATACTAGAATGTTTTAATTAATTTTTGCTTATATTTCAAGAAAGGGAAGAAGAAGAAGCTAAGTATGGATATGGTTGAAAAATTTGACTGATTGTGCATATTTAAAATTAGAATATTGTGAAGATATTTTCTTTGGCTTGGGAGTATGGCCTATAGATAAGAAATCATGAAAGCAAGTTTAATTTTTATAGAGATAGTTGGGTGGATTTCTTAGCACTAGCTAGATCCTGAAAGAAAAAGCTTCCTCGAGGGATGTCAATCCATATGTTTTAAATAATTAAGTTTATAAACATAATAGAAATTACTTGCATCAATAATCATTAGGTATTGATATTGAACACAAGAGATAATTTCTAAAGAAATAGACTAGAAATGACTAATATAGTAATAAAAAGTCAATATTAGTGCTAAATGGCTTGGGTCTGCTTCATAAAATTAGGTGGGGATCTGTGAATATGTAGGGACATATAAAATTAAATTTGATCAAGGGTAGGTAGATGGAAATAACTTGCTATTATTTTTTACCACAGTGACCATCAATGGTTGATGAGACCATGGTGGTTAAGGTCAATGTTAGAGGTTAGAGTGACCATTAGTGGTTGGATAGACCATTGGTAGTTGAGATAACCATCGACGGTTAGTATGTGTTGATTTGGGTTGGTGAATGACTAATTGATGGGATCATAAAGTGGGATTATAGGAGATGGGTTGGTGTTGGGTTGAGTGCAAAAGGAAAATAAATTAATTAAATGATATAAATCAAGTGCTTATCTTATATAAAGATGATTGGGTGGATGCTTGAGGTGATTGAATCATTGGTGGAGTCTGGCATGATTTTAATAGAGTAATGATACTTGATGCTTTATTAGAGTGTTGGAAATAAGTTGGCTCTCCAATGTGATGTTTGGATTTATGGATTTCTAATGATGATTATCTTGAAAAAGTGAACTCTAGATGTATAATCTCTTGATAAAAATTGTAGATGATTTTCACCTCCCTATTCCTCTATTCTTATAGGCAAGGTAAGAGAGTTACAAAAAGACTTGAGCTGGGCTTCCTAATTTTAAGTTACTCATGCAATGGCTCACACATGTATTTAGATGAGTTATATTTAGAAAATCAAGGTGGATGGTTTAAATTCTATTGGTTAAGGAGGTGCACCCTGACCATCGATGGTCAAGGTGATCATCAGTGGTCATCCTAATTGTTGATGGTCGAGGTGAAAGGTAAGAGTAGGTAGAAGGGTGAGTTAAACTAGTTTGGTCAACTTGACTTGGGTTAAGTTTTGTTAAGGGTCAAAGGGATAAATTTGTCCCAAGGGAATCCTAAAGTAGTTTAGGGGTTTTTCAACACTTAAAATCATGGTGTGCATATTTTTAGTGTCTATAAGCACCATGGAGGATCAACTTTCAATTCTCGAATTAAGGTGTAGGTGTAGTCATGCAGAGAAGCTCTTTCAAAGTTTCATCAAAAATTAAAAAAAAATGGTTATATTTTGACTTAGCTTATTAGGGTATTCAAAACAATTGTTAGGAAAAATTGTTATATAATTCTAAACTCTTGTTATGAGCAAAATCGTAAAAGGATTTGAAAGAATTGGTCAATTATTTTAATTTTTGAGAATATTGCCCAAATATTGAGCCTCAAATAAAAGTGCCACAAGTAAGAGCTGAAGGCTAAATGGAAGGCCAAGCCACTAAATGCAAAATGTTAAAGGTTAAAGGCCTATTAGAAGTTATAGAGAATAAATATTTCATGCATTAGTTGATTCTTCAACCTCGCCTAGAGCCATGTGTTAGCATTTTATGTCCTCGATCCTTTCCAAAAATATTTCAAAACACTGTCATTTTTCAAGAAATTTACCAAGTGAATCCACATAAGTAAAGAGACAAAGTAAGTAGGTTCATAAGATTTCACTACGTGGAATCATCTAGATAATTTGAATCCCTAGAATCATTTATATAATTCAAAAACTCTAAGAGCAGTAGGTTAGTAGGATGTTTCCATGTGTCATGATTTTGATGACCTAACATCCTAGAGATGTTCATACAATATCAAATACCCTGGGTAATAAGGCAATCAGGATGATTCCACATGGCATAATACTTCTTCAACTTGATATAAATAGGTTGAGAAGGGTCATTAGTCACAACAAGGTTCCAATCCAATCTAAGTATGTGATATGGTAGTCTCTTGGGATCCCATGATCTGAAAGCATGACCATTTTATAGAAGTTTGGAGTTTCATAAAAGTGATGCATGGTAGATGCAAGGCTAAAAAATTAGGTGCCAAGCCAAAAAGAGAGAGTCCATGTGGAGGACAAGGAAAATAATGAAAAGGAAAGAAGAATAAAGCCCATATATGTCTATTATTTTCCAAGTGGAAAAGTAGGTTTCCACATCAGTGGAACCAATAGCACAAAAAAGAGGACATATGGAAGTAATGACCTCAGCAGGTATGAGATGATAAATTAATAACTTGTTTAGTTGTCAAAGTTGTCAAAAGCTAAGGATCAAATACATATCCAACTCAACTCACAAAATCAAGTGTAGATCAATTTCTCACCTAGAAATAATTAAAAAGGTGGTAGAATTCAATGCAAGATTCAGTAGCAACAATCATGAAAGTATGGCATGCACATTGGGAGTAATCACAAAGCATATAGGACAAGAAAGGGTCTTAAATGTTAAATATGGCATGGAAATTTGTAGATGCAACATTAAAGGTAAACATAATGGAATTAAGCAAAATATTCCAAGGAAAGCAATTCTAAGAGATCTCTAGTGGCATACCTATGCATGAAGTCTCCAAATTGAGATATAATTGTTGAAAGATTAAATATTGGTTATTGAATAACCAGTGAGAAATAGAGGGCAATCCGATATATGTAGGATCAAGGTAGTCACCACCATACCTTGAGGACACAATCAAGATATCCAATTAATTTTGGCCATCTATTATGTGTCTTAGTTTTTGATGTTCATCTAATTCCTTTAGCTACATTCTCTATTTTAATTAATGACCCTTGGGCTTCCCATTTACTATAAAATCCTAGGTCTTGCATTGTAAAATGGTCAACATTTTTAAGCATAGTAATGGTGCCAAAATATACCCTCCACAATCCCTTTACTACTTTAACCTTACATTTTAATGATAATTGAGTTCACCTCCCTTCATTCCTCTTAAGTTCTATGTGCATTTTCTATTTTTTGATCTTTGTTTATGGATGACCTTCGTCACTTTCACTGTTATCGATTCCTAACACCTATGTGTTGAGATTGTAATTTATTTTTGGGTCATATTCTATGTGAATTAAATATATATATGTATTGTATATGGACCATCTATCATCCCTATGTATGTTATATTATGTTCACATGCCTCTATATGAAACACTTATGCAATTGAATCACCCATTTTAGAGCCTATGTGATATTTCCTTGTTCTCTATAATTTATAGTGTGTTATTCAAATCTTATAGAGTGGTTTTATCTAGTATTAGTGTATCACCATTTTTATATTTCATCATTCCTACCCCCTTTCCCCCTCAAAATATTTTAGACTTAGGATTAGTTGTATAATTACTTTTAGCTCATCTAGGCTTGCATGTTGATCCTAAATTAGATACATTTAGATTATAAGGAAGTTGTAATTCTTCAGATCTCCATCCCAAGGAGTGCAAGGGTCCCACAAACTTGAGGATGTTCTCATTATTCCAATAAAATATTGAGGTAAACATACCCCCATTTCTAAAAAATGGGGAACCTTGTTTCAAATTGTGCAAGTTTGTATCCTAAATTGAAAGTTCAATTAAAGAGAGTACCACTAACATGTTTGTACATTATATTTATTTGAAGATCATCCATGCCTGGTTGGGTTAGCATACGTACAAATCATTCTTTTTTTATATTGTGTAATATTACTAACATTAGACCTCTATGTTTCCAAGTTACAGGTCTAATGGAGCCCCAATTGTGTGAATAATATCTAGGGTTTCATGTTGTAATGATAATTTGATTCATTTTCTGGACTTTGGTCTATAAATAACAAGTTGAATTCATCCTTAAACATCTTAAAACACTTGGTCTAATTTATTTAGTTCAAAAATTTGTGAATGAATTCATATTTTCATGGGAATAATTTACATAGGAACAATTAATTATGTCATATACTTAGTTTAATTTTTTATTCTAATGTTTTGTCATATTTATCAACACAACCAAACCTTAGTATAAAAATTTATATACTAGGTGATTTATGTCTCAAACCCCTGTTTGTTCCTTTTATCTTTACATGTTATAACTGATCATAGGGTCCCTTGTGTAATATTCTAAAACTTAGCCTAAGGATTTATCCTAAAGTTTTAATTGTGTTTATTAACACAGTAAAAACCTTAGGGTAAAAATTTATGTCATGTTATTTTATAATCCATGGGGTCACCTTATTATGTCTTGAAACTTAACTTACAAATTTTATACTAAATTTTTATGATGTTTATCAACATGAGTAAAACCTTAGTCCAAAAATTTAATCTTAAGTTATTTATATTCTCTAAGCTCTGAGTTAATTTATTTTATTACCCATAGGATCGACACTACACATTCACTCGAGCATAGTTGATCCAACAACATGGGGTAAAGTCAATGAGTCAAGAGACTTGATCAATGATGCACACTTACTCAAGTGATGGAGATCTAACAGTGTGAGATTAAAGTTGAATATCCAAGCCTTGGCCATAGATTAAATAATGAGCATCTTTATGAAGATCGATCGTATAAATTGAGCATACACATTCTAATTAATGGTGCATGTTAAGTCAAAACATCAATGGATCCTAGAGATAAGTGAGAAGGTGACAAGTGTCATAATTTTGACAAAAGAACATTATGCAGTAAATGACATTCAATCCCTCAGATTGAGATCTGATGGAGCATGTTTGATTAGATGAAGATGATCTAACAGTGCATGATGATGGTTGAAAAACCCTATAAACAACCATAGAAATGATAAGCGACATAACCATGAGCCCCAAATTAAATAATGAGAATTTTTTGAAAGATTGATGGTATATAGCTGGGTGTACACATTTTGATTAATGATATGCATAGAAAAAGATAGAACCAAGTGGATGAAGATTAATGAAGTACATTAATCCATGCAAGAAGATCCAATAGTGCAAGATGAAGGCATAATTTTCAGATAAACATGGTAGTGACAAGTGTCATAACTATAAGGAATATGACAAATAAACCAATGGAGTTCAATCCTTTATATTGAGATCAATGACCTATGTTGATCTGTGAAAAATTATCAAATGGTGAGAGGAAAAGAATATTTTTTCAAAGGGTAATGGTCATGTTTCAAAATAAATTAATGAGTATTATGCCATGAAGATGTCATAATAATGACATATAAATGCCATTTTGGATTAAAATATCTTGTTGCATCAAAAAATCATAGGTATAAATACAAAGATATAAACACAACCTAAGTTAAGAATCTTAGATAAGTTCAAATAGATACCTCCATTAAAGAACTATGAAAATATTCAAGAAATCCCTAACAAGTATGAAAACCCTAATTCAACCCTATATTCATCATAATCAAGCCAAGGAGGATTGAATTATTATTTGTACAAGGATAATTCAATCTAAAATCAAATTACAATCAACTAGTGAGTAATTTGATAAAATTCATATCCATGGCATCTCAAAGAGGCATTTCCAGAGAAGATGTGGAACTTTATTTAACCTTAGATGTAGAGGGGAGGATTTTGAAGGACATAAAATTTGATGCCACCACCATGAACATAGGAGATAGTAATTGGTCAAAATTGTTTTGGGCCATCAAATAGTAGCCAACCATTACTAGAGATGAGGATAAAAATGTGTCTGCAAAGAGGCACTATTATGACATAGTTGCAATCCAATTGACAGTTCTACATTCTATAAAAATAAAGCTTGAGATACTTTATTGTATATACATTATTGCTCCTATATTTAAAGATGGTAAAATTGATAAGGGCATGATAATCAATGAGCACAATCATAAGAATATTTCTTACCTTTCTCCCATAGCTTTTGAAAACTAATACAAAATCCCTAAACCCCAAATAGCCCTAACCTTAATTAACACCTGGGCCAAAGATAATGATTTGAAGAACATCCTAGCCTTATGGTTATATTCTAAGAACCAATTATTCTTAGACTTCAATAACAACATCCCCATTAGTCAATTCAGATTTATAATTAAGATGATCATGATAATGATGAATAGGTTGTGTGGGAATCCAACCACTACATATGTAAACAAACTTTGGGACCCCTTAGTCTATTTCATGGTTGAGAAATAGGTCACCCCTCCTCTAGGTGAGGTAATTAGAACAATTTTGAGTAGATAGTTTTATGTAATAAAGAAGAAGAGTAGGACTCAATTATACATGATGTCATACCTTCTGAATGCCCTCCTTAGTATAACAAAAATTCCCAACCTTAAGGAATGGTCACTTGATGAGACATAAAATATTTCACAATATTACTCCAAGTTGCATATATTTTAGGATAGAGACCACATCCACTTCATTTGTGACTATATTTACCCATCCCTTAGTGAGGCCATCACAAGGATCCCAATGATGAGGGTCAACCCACTAATAAAGAAGACTATTGAAGACATGAAGGACATATGGCTATATCCAAATTATACAATTATTAGGATTGAAGGGACACAATGTACCCCACTATGACTACTTGTTCATGTACCAATTAAGCTATAAGAGCAAGAAGTGGCTTATCAAATAAATAATGTAATAGATGGTCCTTACAAGACCAAAAGGAAGGGACTTCTCCACACCCTCCCCATAACCATTGGTATAAATGTGTTTACATTATGGGACAATATTGAGGCAACCTCCAACATAGAACATATTTTAGCCTACAAATTGATGAGCTAAGGTAGTGAGATCCATATGGAAGAGTTAAGTAGAACTTGAAATCAATAGGGATGTTGAATGTGCCTTATAATCACTAGCCTAGTCCTTTTGACCCTATGTACATAAAAACATCTTCATTTTCTAAGGTCACCAGGATATTGAAATAACATAACATCAATATAGAATCTAATATTTTGAGGGAATAAAAGGGAGATGATAGATGTAAATTAGGGTGAAGGAAGTACCATTTACTAAGTAGTGAACCTACTATACCTCCACTAGCTCAACCACAAGCAAAGCCCAAACCTAAAGCATAGATTAAGCAAAGGATAGAGGAAATAACACCTAATGAGATTGAATATTATTTAGCCCAAATAGTGGAACTAGGATCACTAGTGGCAGAGATTCATATGGTAGCATTAGACCCTAAGGAGATAGTTGAGGATGCACTCAAACTATTATCTAGTGCTTATGAGTCTGATGAAGAAGAAGCTCAAGCTGAGGAGGCAAAGAAAGAAAAGGGAAAGGAAATAACATTGGACCTAGTTATTGTGGATCCCCCAATATAAAATTTGAGATGGTCGTGGTTAGAGTAAAGGCCAAGAAGTCCAAAGTGACCTTCACCCTTCCCTTGGGTGAAGTCAATCTATTTATCAAAGAGAATTTGATAAATGACCCTTCCATCCTAGACTGGTTCATTATGGACCAAAGTTGAAAAGAGTGCCCATCATGCATCACCCTTAGGCCATGGTAAATACCACAATCATCCATTAAGATCAATAAATAAATCCATGGATTATGGTTCTACAAGAAGAGGAGGAGAAAAGACTAGCTAGTCTAGGAGAATCAAGTGGAGCACAAATGGAGATCCCATCTTCTTAGGTAGCATAATCTTAAGTTGGTGTCAAGTTTGAACCAAAGACAAATAGATTACAAAGAGTAACAAAGAAGAAGATCATGGTTGGTGGAGAGGACATCAATTTCCATATATTAGAATCATTGACCAATTTAACTCCAGTAAGAGGACAAAATCTTGGTGAGAACCCAATATTTGAAGAGAATTTACTTGAATTGACATAGGATCAAACTAAATAATTACAAGATACCATCAAAGGCATGCATCAAAAAAAGGAGAAACTAGAGAAATTAGTTGTCTTTTGAGTCCTAGAGGTAATGATAGTAATGTTTGAATAGACTTTATTTGACATGTTTAATTCTTTAAAGTCAATAAAGTCTAAGCAGAGTATATTGAGCGAAGAAGATACAACATCTAAGAGCCTAGTTCACCAATGGTAGAGTTCAAGGGGAAAAATAAAGGATTAAAACAATATCTTGATTGAGGATAAAACTCTTGATTTCAAGATAGTAATCCTATCTTATCTAAACACAATCATGAGATTGCTAGTGGATAAGATCAAAGGTTTAAGCATATTGTATAAGAACCTAGAAAGCCTTATTGAGGATGATAAGCTATTGGAGGATAGGATAAATAATATAATTGGGACCATGATCACCAAGAAATCCACACTAAGTTCCATGGGTCTCATCACTAATGAATATTTCAAGCTTAGAGCCACCCCAGTCATGCAATAAGTGAGAAGCAAAATCCAAGGAAAGATTAGATTGAATAATATTAGGATCATGGAGATGATTCTAATAGTATAAGAAAAGATCAGTGAAACCAAGAGCATAAAAGAGGATTTAGGAAGAGATGACAAGGATTTTAGAGGATTTGTAGACCAAGAAGATGAAATCTTAATGGAGCTTGTGGTCAATTTAAAGCTAACTGATGAG
This sequence comes from Torreya grandis, assembly GCA_037957365.1. NCBI lineage: Eukaryota > Viridiplantae > Streptophyta > Pinopsida > Cupressales > Taxaceae > Torreya > Torreya grandis. The sequence goes on from JARHVA010001656.1 coordinate 1,193,609, forward strand.
CAACATCAAAGAGCAATAAAGATCCTATAACAAAAATAGGGAATTAAAACAACACAAGGGTTCCAAAGTCAATCTAGTTGACTTATAATATTCTAAAGTAACATCATATAATATTTAAAAATAGAATATTATTTTTGTAAAGGCATGTATAATTTGTAAAACACATTGCCTACATGTCAGTCTATTAAAAGGTGTCATTTGTTTTAGAAAGTTATAGAAAGGATAGTTGTCCTATACACATGTACAATTGTAATTTGAAAATATTGACCAATATACCTCATTTGTATTATATAAAATGGATATTACCATTTGTAAAAAGGGGGAGAGTTTTTTAGCCAAAAACTATTTGTAACTTTTAAGCAATTAATATAAGTAAGGAGTTCTAAAAAGTTTGTCCAGATTTATTTGTGTGAATTACTATCATGGATTCTCTCTCATTTTTCTAGTCTAATTTTTAGATTTGAACGGTTCTTATGAATTTTTTATGTGTATCTTTAAATGAAGAGCTTCTAATTTGTGTGAATTCTAAATGAGTTGAAAGTTCATAGATTCATTTCATTTTCTTTACTTCTCATGTATATGTGCTAATTTTGTTTGCTTACAGGGGTAAATCTTTAAAGTTAATTTGGGTCTTATTTAAATCATTTCATACCTTCCTTAGATGTTTTCCTAATGTGTGATATGATTTAAAGTTATCCTACTTCATGCCATATATTGGTTAAATACATGTTCAGATGAAATTTGGACTTTGTCATAACATTTGGATTAAAGATTAACAACATATTTCTTCTCTACCTTACCCTTCCTTTTGCTCTATTTTATCAATTAGCTTTAGTTTAACTTAATTTTATACATTCATGATAGTTTAGCTTTATACTTAGGTTTGATCATAATTCACTCTAATTAGCACAAATTATCTTTAATTTCATAAATCAAATTTAGGCCACGATTGCTCCCACCAACCATACATTATAAATTTGTGAAACAGTTCATTATCTTTGCCTCTATTCTAACCAAAGATATCAAGATTATCAAAATAGGCAACTCATGCAATGGACTCTCTTAGTCTAGAAATGAGAAGTATTTATTGAACACTTTGAACCACTTGTGATACATTTTTAGGTATCAATAGAGAATGAATTCACTAGTGCTAGAATAGTTTCATGACTTTAACCATGAACACTAACTTATAACATATTTGGATGTTAATTAAGGACCATGATTTAGCTCAATGAATTCTTAGGAATTGATCTATTACCAGCCAAACATCCATAACCCTAATAGAGATGCCTTTAGCTCCACTTTAGGCCTTGATCTACTGCCAACCAGACATCTATAGCCTTAGTGGATATTATCATAATAACCTATGATTATAATGTTCTTGAATTTTGAAATGAGCTCTTATTTTGTATTTTTCAGATCATTTTTGGATTTATAACAAGGTTTTGGGAACTAGGTTAGCCTATTTTTTAGATTTCATCAGATGTTTAATCTTTAGATAATCATATTTGATTTCAACCTTTACCCCATGCAATAATGTTTATTATACAAACCTGACTATGTTCTAATAATTCAAGATTTCATCCTACATGTGAAATCCTACTTAGAATCAAGCTTAGATCAAAACAAGGCTTAGAATCTCAAGGAACAACTATCCTACCTATTAGTATTTACTATTTTATCTAAATTATAATATCAAGCTCATATTTTAATAATCCATAGTCAACCAATGCTAAGAAGTCATACTTGCATTCCTGACTAGTGAAATTCTTGAGTGAATAAGAGTGTTTAGGTGAGGACTATCCAAAAGGACTCATTAAAATAAAGGAACAAGGCACAAAAAGTGAACACACCAAACACAAAGCAAATACATAAAAAGTAGAAGAAATAAGTAAAAAAATATATACAAACATAACAAAAGCAAAAAAATATATACAAACACTACACCCAAGCAAGGAATAAGAAAGAACCAAAAAAACTAGTCTAAAACCTACCTTCACTACTTATAACTAGTCTTATAGTTCACTCCATGAAGATTTTAGGTGGGACAATGGATAAATAGTGCTTGAGGTATTGCCCATTAGTTGGCAATGTGAACTATACTCGTAATTATTTTATTTTGAAGGTGTTATCTCCCAAGGTCTCAACAATCTAATATGGGCCAATCCATAAAGGTGTGAACGTCCCATGTTTTCCTTTTAGTTCTGAGTCCTTATCCCAAAAAATAAATAAATCTCCTTATTTAAACACCTTTAGATTTGAACACTTGTCAAACCATATCTTTACTATGGTTTGATGTCTATTGAAATTGGCAAAAGATTCCTCTCTTACATCTTTCATTTGTATGATGTCTAACAACCTTGAACTATCAAATTCTTGATCCTCCTCCATGTCTTCTTGCATGAACCTATATTTTTACAGCTTGAGTGTGATAGGAAATATAGGTTCTTAACCATATATTAGAAATAATGGTGATGTTTTGAGAGCTTTCTTGACTATAGTTCTATCTACCCAAAGGGCATACTTGAGTAATTTGTGACATGTCCTTATTTTATCAGTTATAAACTTCTTAATGGCATTCACCAAGTCCTTATTTGTTGGTGTTGATACTCCATTACCTTGAGGGTAATGGTTTTATGAGAACTTGAGAACATTATTATTATCATACACCCACTCAGTCATATCTATGGATATAAAAACAAATAGATTATCACATACTAGAGATACTAGTGTTCCAAACCTTATGCATATGTTCCCTTTTATAAATTTGATCACTTCATCAATCCTACATTACTTGGTTACCACTACTTTAGTCTTTCTTGTGCATTAGTCAGTAGTAGTCAAAACATACTTGTGACCATCTAAGGAATTAGGGTTGATGATACCCATAAAGTTTAAACCCTATTGAGCTAAGGGCTTATTAATGATGACTATATTTAATGGCATGACTACCTTGGGTTATTTAGTGTTGAAGATATGACATGAGTGACATTTTATAACATGCTTGTGAGCATCCTCGAAGATAGTAGGCTAATATTAAATAGCGATGGATGTTTACTTCCAATCTTTTCATGGAAAGTACTCAATATCTTAGCTACTTATTCCTTGGAAACACATCTTAGGTAAATTCCTTCAAAGTTATATATATAGATCGCTCCATCCTTAAATAGGAAATGGGCTTCCTTGAGACTTAAATCTCTCCTTTACTCCTACTCAATCCTATAGGGTAGTAACCATTGATTAGTAAATGAAAAATAGGATCATACCAATCATTGGGGTGAAAAATTTGGTACTCTACCTACATGAGACTCAATTTGGGATTAGTCTTGGAAATAAACTAAATTAAATCTTGGCACCTTACAAATTTGGCAGTCTTCATCTCTAGATCATACTCTTGGAGAACAAACATATACTTAGCTCTTGTCTCTCCAAGTTCACATTGGCTTAGCACAAGTTTAGAAGTAGGATCTAGCAGGATTGCATGCACTTTATTTTATAAGAATATAGTGCCTAAAATTCTTTAATGCCTTGACTAAAGTAAATTATTGTTTTTCAATTAAATAATAGTTCAACTTAGCATTTTAAAAATTAGTGCTCATAAATTCAATATAATGGTCACATTTTTCTATCTTCTAAGTTAGAAAAATAGCTATAGTATGATCAAAAGAAAAGGAATAAAGATAAAAGTCTTTATTAAACTCGAGACTTATCAACATCCGGGCTTGTCCAATTTCTTCTTTTATGTCATTGAAAGCTTTTCTTGTCTCTTCATTCCAAACAATCTTGGCATCTTTCTTCAACATGTCATTCAATGGATTTACAATATCTATAAAAACAAAAATAAACTTTATCACCAATTTAATTTTACCAAATAAAGACTTCAATTCTTTCCTACTATTAGGGGGCTCTATCTTTGATACTGCATCTACTCTATCATATTCTATAAAGATCCCATACATGGTTATAACATGTCCTAGTAGTTTTCCCTCAGTTACACAAAAAAATATTTTCTTAGGATTGAGGGACATTCCATACCTTCTACATCTCTCAAATACTCATTGTAAGTGAATAATTTTGATCATCCCTATTTTTAGAAAATATAATTAGATCATCCATGTATATAATTATGAAACTACCTATGACACCTTATAATGCATGGTCCATAGCTCTCTAAAAATTTTCCCCTACATTGATTAGTCAAAAGGGAATTCTATTGTAGGTAAAGGTTCTCCACTTAGTAATAAATGCATTCTTCCTTCTATCCTCTTTATTTATAAGTACCTAGTTATAACATGAGAATCCATCAAGAAAATACATCATAGCTGAACTAATGACAATTTTTATGACTTAGTCAAGAGAAGGTAATGGATAGTTATCTTTTTCAGATGATCTATTCAAATTTCTAAATTCAATGCATAATTTAATTTCATCATTTTTATTCCTAATTGGCACTAAGTTAGATACCCAAGTGGAGTGTCTAATGGGAAACATAATTTTGGCATCTAACAACTTCTTGACTTCTTTATAGATCAATGGTTCTAGGATAGGGTTGATTGGCCTTTGTTTCTATCTAAATGGTTTGTAGACTTCTTTCAAAGGTATGGTATGGGTTATGACTCTAGGATCAAAGATATTTAAGTCATCATAGGACCATGCTATTACATCCTTATACTTGATCAACAAATCTTTATCTCTTTTGGTTTCTATGCTTGTGCAGGCTTTACCAATGTTCACTAGTTGAGGTTAACCTTGAGAACTTAGGTCACCTACATTGTAGTCTTTCCCATTCACCTTGGGGGTCTTAACAATCTTAGCTAGTTTATTAGAATCAAGCAATCTTTCTAGGGCAATCATTCCTTTAGGAATATTATTGATATTCAACTAAATGATCTTATCATCAATCTTGTCTTTGTTCTCATTTCTTTCATCAATGATGTAAGCATCAAAATCTCCATAGCTAGTCATGAATTCTATGATTTATTTATCATAATTGAAAACTTGTAAATGATTAACATTATCTAGGACTAAGGGACATGGGACCAATTCAATGGTGAGGCTCTGTAGCTTGAAACTTTGATTGGGCATAAGGTTGTCTATAGCTAAATAAATTTCATCAGTAGCCTTATTTTCTTTCCTAGGGATTGACATAATGTTAAAACATGAAAACATTCAATTAAGTCCCACACCCTAAACTTATATTTCTTAAAATAAGATAGTTTTCATTGATACTTAATTTTAACCTGATTAACTACTAGTTCAAAACCACCATAAACTAATAATTCTTTGACCTTATATATAATATCAAATTACAATCCCATAATAACTACTTCATACTCTACAAATTTTTAGTGCATGATAATTTAATTTTATAAGAGGCATTATACTCTTTCCCAATGGGATTTATTAACACCACTCCTACTCCAAAACCTAATTTACATGTAACACCATCAAAGTATAACTTTCATAATCTAGGCATAGCATGAGAAGCTTTATATTCACATACCTTTGGGGTGTCAAGAGTATAAACACCCAAATCTGAGTTAACCATATTGACCCTCTCATTGGTTTCATTATTTTTAGTAATAATGTGCTTCATCTTAGGATCCATCTCTATCTTTATTTGATTTGGACTCCCTTCCATGGAATCCACATGTGTGAATAGTCAATTGACATGTAACCATTCAAGGCCCTTGTCCAATATCTACTCAACATCCCATAAGCATTGTGAATGTCTACCACTTAGATGTCAATAAATTATTGGATCCTTGGCTTAGTAATTTTTTCATGTGAACATTCAACAATTCAAAAATTACTTTGACTCTTGATTTACATAATTGAGTTACAAATCTATTATATTTAACTAGAGTCAAACCAAGTTGTTCAAAAATACCTACATGTATGATCTTTACAGATGCACTAGAATCTAATAAGCAATTATGTAAATTATTACCAAAAATTGTAACTATTAGTAAGAAAGGTGGGACATCTGCCTTGCTCTTATGTATTGTAATGTTATCAGGTGCAACCTTTTATGGGTTTTTAGGCTTATTAGACAAATATTATAATAATAAGTCCCTTTGATTAGTAATCTAAGTCAACTAATGCAAAGTAATGTTAGATTTAGTCCTTTTCATGTCCTCAACTATATTATATCCACTCTTATTAGATGATTTAGCATTAATTTTGAAGGTACTTCCCTTAGGAGGTTCTAGATTATTGTTTGATGTAGTATCAAGAGTACCAAAGTTATTTGGTGGAGTTGAACTTGTCAAAGGTTATTTTTTCTCCCTATTTCTTAGAGGATAAGTCTTCTTTAGATATTGCTGAAAAGAATGAATCTCTTCAAGAATATCCTCAGGCTCGTTCTCTTTTAGAAATGGGAACTTAAATGTTTCCACCATGAGAGTTGAATCAAAGGATTTAGATGACCATTGTATTTATTTTAGAAAACTTCAAAAGTATCTAATTCTTCTTGAAAATCTTCAAAAGCATTACAAAATTCTAGACAATCTAATTTTCCAAGTTTGAAGTACAATAAACTCTACAATAATTTGGTAAAGCAACATCACTAAGGTTTATATCAAGCACATTATTGTTAGTAGATGAATTATTTTTATGGTTATTTCTACTATTTTGGAACCTATTTATATGTATATTTAACCTTTAAAAAGGGAAGTTCCTATTAGAGCTCTCCCCAGTATTTCCAACTTGCTTTTTTAGTTGAATAAAATTAGTGCTTAGCTTTCAAATCATATTCAAGATAGAGTCATTCTCATTTTTTAGTGATTCAAAATTATGAACTTTACTTTTACTAATGCTAATGGTTGGCACCAAAGCTCTTTGATCTTGTGGATGAGATCCACTTTCAGCATTGTTCAAGAATCCTAGGCTTTGACCAAGGTGTGTAGGGCTCAAAGGCAATTGGTTCAAAATTGGAAGTTGATTTAAGGTAGGCATATTTTTATTGGTATTTAGAATGGCATTCAAAATTGGAAAATTTGGATTAATATTGGGAATATTGTATGCCATTTGGCCCTAGGTTTGCATTTGGTCATTAATGATCATAGATTCAACATAAGCTAAGGCTAATGTGTTAATGATTTGAGCAGATCTTTTAATAAACACATAAATCATGGGATCTAAGGCATCCTTATATATCTCTAAGGCTAAAGCCTCATCAGGTATGCAAGGATCTATGGTTATGCCAAACATCTTCTAGAATCTAGCATTAAAGGCTTTTATGGGCTCATTTAAATCTCTTTTGACTATGGTAAACTATTGGTAAAGGACACATGGAATAATGATTTTACCAAATTGATTAATGAAATTGTTATTAAAATTATTCTAACTGGCTATGTAATTATCAAGAAGGTTAAAAAACCATTCATATGCAATATCTTTGAAATTAAATGGGAATAATCTACATGCTAGATCTTCATGAGTAGCATTTAAAATCCTTAATGAATATTTGAAACTTTTAATGTGTTCTTAAATGATTATAATACCATTGGGACTAAAATTAGGCAAATATTTTTCAAGATTACGAGGAAGGTCATCTACCACACTTAGCACATTGATTAAAAAACCACCTAGCCAAGTCATAACTTGATAGGGATTGAACATAGGAGCACCTTGAACTAGTGGAGTTGGTTGAGACTTTGAAAGTCTATGCTTACATTTATCTCACTTAGATCTCCTATGAACTTCTAATGAAAGAAGGGAAACCCTTGTGTCTGAACATGACATAGTCCTTATCTTTGGTAATTCTAGCTTGAGAGATTTGAACCCTATTTGAAATATGATGTGTAAATATTATCTTTACAAATAACAATGATCAGACTTACACATTAAATCAATTTTGCATAGATATGTATAAAAAGTGGTAAAGAACATGAATATTTAACTAAATTATCTCAAAGATATGTCCAAATATGTAGATATGAATGATATTCACATGTTTGAGCTCAAATAAACTCAAAATTTCAAAGGATCTATCAATATTTGAACAAAATATCTATTACTAACCTCAAACTCATTGGATTCATAGATCTCAAACTATCTTTACCATAATTACTCATAAATCTTCAAAGAATATCTATCTTTGTCTAAATACGCACAAAGACGGGTCTGAAACCATAAATATAAATGATATTTACACAATTGAGTTGAAAGAAACACAAATATGTAAAGAACACAATAATATTTGAGCAAAATTAACCAAAATGAGCAAAGATACCCCAGATTTTCAAAGATCTAAGGCCCTCCTTCTACCACCAATGAAGCCATTCCTTATTAATGTCTAAAAGTGTATCACATGTGGTTTAAAGTGTTCAAGAAACACTTCTCATTTCTAGACTCATAGAGTATATTTCATGAGTTTCATGTTGTGATAATCCTACTATATTTGGTGGAATATGTGGATCTAGGAATTTGACTCAAGAGAGGTGTGGTTAGTATGGGGTTAGTTCCAAAATGAAAACAAAATGAAAGAAACATACTAACTAGCATAACATCTCTAGGCCTAGATACTAGGGAGATCTTAGTTTTAAAATATGAATAAAACACACAAATAAAATGCAAAATAAACCTCTTTTACCTTCCTTAGATGCTCCACAATGCTTGTTGTAGTGGCTTACTCAGCTTGTGCTCATGAAGTCCTTAGAAATGGAAGCTTGGCTACCTTCATCTCTCATTGGCACCTTTGGCTTATGGCTTGGCTTAGATTGGAATAAATTTGGCATGGTAACACTAATTTCAATGGATTATTGAAGGCATTTATGCATTATAACATTGCACCAAGATAACTTAGAAATGATGTTCATGGCCTCTCTATTTATAGATTTTTGAGAATGTCTAGAATCAACATGAACCATCCATTATGAGATTGAGATGTGTGGTTGAAGATTAATTCAATTTTAGGAATTAAGTTTATAATTATACTCATCATGATATTGGAAGAAGGGGAAATTAAGAGGCATGGAGGGCATCATGAAAGTCATTGATGAGGCATGAAGGGCATAAATCCTGATATTTGTGGTAAATATGGCCTAAGGATGTCTTCCCAAGAAATGAGGTCATCTGATGATGAAAATATTCAATATTCATTTTTAAAACAAATTATTCAACAATTTTCCATGGAATTATTAATTAGGCCTTGATTTGGATTAATTAGCTCCTAAGCATGTATAAGCAGTTTATGCACAAATTACCTAGATTGATCAGAATGTCTTGTTATTGATCCAAAATTTGACTAGATTAGAATTGAAAGGCAATTTCAGATGTGTTGGATCAATTATCCTATTTAGGATATTACCAATAGCAAATAACAAAGGCATGTGTCTCATGTAAGAGATTTGATAGGAAAGATCAATCTAGAACACCTAGTTGCAAAATTGGCATTTTGACTCAAAATGATCTGATCAAAGTTAGCTAGCCCATAAATTGCATTACCCCATTTAGGGATACCCAGCCAAAATTGACATTTGAATATGTTAGTTTTAAATATTTTAATGCATTTTAGTTTTTTTAGGCCAAATTATGAACTTTGGGTGGAAATTGATCATAAGCCTAATTAGAGGAATGGTTGGCACAAATTGATTGATAAATGGTCCCTCAAAAAGAAAGAAGCAAAATGAGGGACCAAATAAAAGAAAGATGATGGGGTGAAAACATAATGATACTAAAAAAGTAGTTAAAATCATTGAGAATGCAAGTGGAATGGTGCAAAATGGTTTACCCAAAGGTATTTATAAACATTATACCCCGATAGTGGCAATGTGGTATGATAACACAATGTTTTGTGCAAAGGTAGTTATAATCATCAAGAAGATGGAGCTGCCCCAGTTAAGATAGACAAACAAGATAATAACATGCCCTTGTATGGGCAAAAAAAGGGAAGTGGTGACAACATAATGATTTGCCCAAACATAGTTGTAATCATTGAGAAATGTAGGTGGGATGGTGTGCAATGATTTGTCCATAGGTAGTTATAATCATTGGACCTCGATTATGGCAAAATAAGAAAATTGGTCAAGGATGATGGTAACTTAACACAGAGGGTAATGATGAATTGGAACAGCATACTAGTATGGAGATGCTCATCCAAACTAATAAATCTTGAAATTATTTCATGTTTAATTACTCTATTTGGGATATGATTAAGATGGAATCCAAATGTTAGTGATGAAGAGAGGCCACCATTGCTGAATAGACTTCTTAAAGTTGAGGTTTATTATAGCACATGTTAGTAGGCATCATGGTATAACATCATGAGGACTTGTCTAAAATATGCATAAAGATTGACTCCTATAATCTATACTCAATAGAAAACAATGCACCAATGATAGAAACCATGATGATAATATAAAGATATAAATATGGATGGATTTGAGTAAAAGTGTGGGAAAGGAACCACCTAATGAAAACACAAACTAGATCAAATCAATATTGATAAAAGCAAACAAACAGGTAGAAAAACAAACAAAATAAGTAGAGACAAACAAACAAACAATGTAATAGAAACCATATGAACACTACCCCTAAAAAATAGGTGACAACTTAACAAATAAAAAAATGGGGGAGTATAAGGAAAGGAAGGGGGTGGATGAGCTATCTCCATATGCACTAGGCAAGTAGATACTACCTACATAGTTCCATGGATGTAATATCTAATAATAAACTTCAAGCCAAATGTAGTTCTACCAGGGAATGGGAAGAATGTGATAACTGAGGAAAACAATAGAATGGATGTGATAGAAGAATAGGAATGGTCTTGAAAAATGGAAAGTACATGAGATAAAAGGGCCAAAAGGATGGGAAAACTAAATGACAAGTGATTTTCTTGTAACTTAGTAAGGGTTCCCAGAATCCTTAAGGCAAAGAAGTGGTCAATGTTTTTATTCTTTTCTAATGATTTTTCAATTTTTTTTGGAAATATTTTGGAGTATCTTAACTCAATCAAGAATGATTAGACACTAAATGGATCAAACTCACAAAATGGCAAGAGTGTTCAAACTTAGGTTACTCACAAAATAGTGAGACTGTTGCTTAAGGTACTCATAAAATGGTGAGAGTGTGGCTTAGGGTGACTGAGCTAACCTCAAAAAGTATCAAGTATTTCCTACATATTCTCAGAGTAAGACCTCAAGTCACTATAGTTCTATCCTTACAGTGGAGGAATTTGACTAGTGTAGTAGTTAATTTAAACAAAATAGGCATAGTTAGTAAAAAGGGATATTATGACATAATAAGTGGCAAGTTGGTATGTCAAGGCTTAATGTTGCTCCTAGTTTTCCCATAAGTGGTTATAACTAAGACATAATAGCATAGATCAATGGTACTAATTTTCCCAAAGGTGGTTATAATTAATAACAAGATCGATGGTAAGAAATGAATAAAAAATGAAGGATGCAACTACCAAAACTTATGTCACATTGTTCCAAAATACAACCTCTATCTGAAGTACTTAAACCAACTCATGAAACTGATTAGATACATAGATGCTCAAACTGCATAATGAATGGAAAAAACTAAGGTCAAATGGGTTAGGCTTTAAAACACATTGGGTTGGTAGAACATAATCAAAAAGTGGATACAACAAAGAGGATAGATAATTATGGCATTTATACAAACAAGAATAGTGATAAAATGGCATAACTAAAATGGTCTTTATAGATAGTATACCTTAATATTTAACATAGTACCACTTGAGATGACTAATATTCATTAGATCAAGGATTTCATCTCCATCTGGTGTGGTGAGCTTATATGCTCCTGATCCATAATCTATAATAATGATGAAAGGCCCTATCCAGTTTGGTTTGAATTTCCCTTTATGCTTTTTCTCAACTATTTTATTATTTTGGTTTTATTTAAGAATAAGATCACCAAGTTAAAATATTCTATACTTAACACATCAATTATAGTGGCCTTTGAGTCAATTATGATATGCTTAAAGATTGTTGATCACAGCTATGCATTTCTCATCAAGTAGGTCTAGCTCTTGCAGGTAAGTTACTCAATAGTCATGATCATCTAGGACATGCTTGAAAGAGATGCATAGTGAAGTCAATTAAACCTCAATGGGAAGGATGGATTTAGTACCATAAACAAGTGAGTATGGAGTGGCTTCTATGGGTGTATGATGATTGGTATGGTATGCCTAAAGGGCAAGGAATATTTGTAAGTGCCAATCATGACCAACATCATTGATATTATTTTTGATAATATTGCCAATAACTTTATTAGATGCCTCAACTTGGACATTACCTTGAGGGTAATATTCTATAGAAAAATGTTGTGTGATGTTATATTCAATATATAGATGGTCTACATCCTTGTTCTTGAATGATCCTCCATTATCAGATATAATGTCAAAGGGGATACAATAGCGGTAAATGAGATGGTTGAAAATGAATTTAGAAATTTTCTTTCCAATCACATAAGTGAGGGGTATAGCTTCAACCCACTTAGTGAAATATTCAGTGGTGGTAAGGATATGTTTATGGTCATTAGATGAAGTGGGATTGATATTCCCAATGAGGTTAAATTGACATTTGTCACACTTTTTTACATATGCAATGACATCTACATCCATTGTTGACTAATAATAAGCAATATGCAAGAGCTTTTTGGACAAGACTACCCCGCTAGATTGAGCACCACATACTCCTTCATGAACTTCTATTAATGTTAGTGTAGACTCTATCAAAGTTAAATAATGAAGTAGAGTTTTATCAAAACTATGATGGTAAAGGGTAGATCCAAGTAGAGTATAACAAGTGGAATGATGAATGAAGGCTTTGGTTTTTTTTTTGAGATAGGTTAGGTGGTAGAACTTGGTCATGAAGGTAGTTTGTAAAGGTTTGATTAATAGATAGAATTCAGACTAACAATATCACAAATCATGGCAATAGTTGAAGGTTCATGAGCTGGTGCTAACAAATTCTTGATGAGGAACTGATACTCTCTATCTTTATCTATTTGTCAAATCAGAGATTTAATAGTATTCATGGCATCTACAATTTTGTTACTAGCCCTTTGCATGTGCTCAAACTAAATACTAGAAATTTTTTGTTTAAGAGTGTTGGCCATTGCTTTATATGGACCCAACTTTTCATATTTGGTCTAAAAATGATCTAAGACATAATTGATGAATAACTTATAATCACCATAAAATTGGAGATGAGATATATTCCAATGCACTACTTGTCAAAGTCTTGCAATAAGTGCTTCATACTCAACCATGGTTTTTGTACAAAGAAAGTTGATTTTGAATGATTTAGGGATTAGATCCCCCTATGGTGTAATAAATAATAGGCCTACCCCTAATCTATGTGTAGTAAATAAACCATCAAAATATAGTTTTGAGGGCTATTCCTCAAGGGATTTGTCAATGACAATCATGATGGATTCATCATGAAATTGAAATATGAGTGGTTATGTATCTATGAGAGGTGCTTCAACAAGTTAATATATAAGAACTTGTCCCTTGATTACCTTTTGATTGACATACTCTATGTCAAAATCATTGAGAAGCATGATCCATTTAGCCATTCTACCTTGAAAATCTATTTTAGATAGTAGATACTTGAGCAAATCTAATTTTGAAATGACCATGGTCTTATTATTCAACATGTAATAACATAGTTTCTAAGATATGAATACCATGGCCAAATAAGATTTTTCAATAGGTACATAGTTATGTTCATATGCAACCAAGGTATGACTTAGGTAGTATACAACATGATCTTTTCCATTATCATCATGTTAAGCCAAGAGTGTCCCTAGAGCATGGTCATAGCTGATAGGTATAATAAGAATAGTTTTCCTAGTTGTTGATGCAATGGATTGCACCTGGGGTAGGACGCCTAGCTCCCACCCTTCCACACACAATAATGAAAACTCCCCTCTCGCCTGTGGGACTGGTGAAGCTAGAGGGGAGAGTCTCTAGATAAGGTCTAGCTCCCTGTAATGTATCTTTTAGGCCTTGGTTTCTCCTACTACTAACAAATAAAATGAAAAGGGGGGGGGGGAAGAGAGAGAGAGATGCTGAAAATAGAACCTAAGCCTAAAAGTGAAAAGGTGATACACCAGAAAATGTGACCCACCCAGCCCAAATATACACTTTTCACCAAAAATAAGTGCCCATACACTTCATCTAAAGTGGGAAGCTCTTTTGCAATAGTCAACTAGGGGTCTGTGGAAATACAGGGAGGAAGAAACTACTAGAGGCATCCTCAGACACACTTATGGCAGCCTATTCATAGGCACCTACATTCCCCTAGGAATACTTCTGGCAAACCTGCAGAAAAGAGACTTCACAATGCACTAGACATACTATAATTGATCTGTGAGAAGCATGAAAGACAATGAATTAACACAAAAGAAGAAAATAGACATATACTTTGAAGTGCAAGTCCAGATAGAGCTAAAAATGCTAAGTCCTGATTCAAGGTAAAAACTGATAGAGCTCTACCTTACAAGCCTGAGAGATTTTTGGGCAGAGTTTTGCCTTAAGGATAAGAGAGTGGATCCTTCTCAAATGATAAGTTTTAAAATATATAGAAAGAGGAAGAGAGCTTGGTACTTTTTGGGAAAGACTTTGGCACTCTTTTTGCAAGCTGGCCCATGTGCGCTCTGAGCCTTAAGAAGAGGGAGCCATTTGATTGTCGGTTCCTCCTTTGACTTTAGCATCTCAACATTAATATGAAAGCATGAGTCATGCCTCTTTTTTGTGAATAAACTAATCCCTTTAAGGTATTTGTGTGGCTTGTCTACTCATAAATGCAAACTAGAAGAAAAACAGGTAGCACCGTTTGGTGACCATTTGGCAATAACTCACCTCCTTTTTACCACTTGAACTGCTTTGTCTATTTCTACACCTTGTCTTCTTCTTGATCTTTCAGCCCTTGAGGGTGATCTTTTGGCAGTCACTATGCCCCTTGGGCTCTTTTCATGGTTGGTACTCAGACAATTTAAAAGCAAATGACTATTTCACTGTCTTAAAATTGACGTTCGCGCACCTATCACCACTTAAAAAATAATGGCTAATCTATCTCCTTGAAATTGATGGCTTTCAAGACGTCACCATCCTTATCAAATTCCTTCAAGCCTTTTCCATGGGATTTTTCTATGGGGTTTTTCCCCATGGACAAAAAGTCTGTGAGAATTGTCTTAGTTACTTTGATTATTCCTTCATGTTTTTTGGCTGCAGCTTCCCTGAATTCCTTCAAACTTTTTGTCTAAAAGAATTCAATGCCTTAAGATTTTTTCACATTTTGAAATCCTTTGGCTGCCTTCGAAGTGTTCCCTACCCTCCACAAGGGTTTTTGGACTTAGAACTGCCCTCTGTAAGGGTACTCACCCTTTAGCTTTTTGGGACGCTCCTTTGAATTGCTTGATTGAACCAAGGTGTTGAACCAATGAGTTGAACCAAAAATGGTTCAATGGTTCAACGGTTCAACACTACATGCCACTCCTTATTGAACCAAGCCTTTGAACTATTTTCTTGAACCAACCATTGAACTGGTTCAACAGTTCAAACATTTGTTAAACCAAGGCATCGAACCGTTTGATTGAACCTGCCAATGAACTTTGTGTTGAACTTTGCGTGGAACTTCTCCTTTGAACCAACTATTCAACCAATTCATTGAACCAGTTCAATGGTTCAAACATTTGTTGAGCTGAGCCTTTAAACTAAGCATTGAACCAAGCTCGTTGAACTGTCTGATGAATTGAGTGATTAAACCATCCGATTGAACCAAGGCATTGAGCCAATGCGTTAAACCTACCGATTGAACCAAGGAGTTGAACCAAAGCATTGAACTCGACTGTTGAACCAAAGTGATTGAACCAAGTGATGAACCAAGGCTGATGAACTTGAGCTTTGAACCAAGGCATTAAACCGGTTGAATGGTTCAACAATGCCAACCTTGTGAATTTCTTTAGATAAGAGCCCGAAGAAGCCTTGTAAAATCCAGCACTCTCTAAACTGATTCTTCGTGTGCCAAAAGACTAACCTGCAAAGTCCATATAAAAACTTTTTTGTAGAATCCATAGAAGCTTCACCTACAAAGTTTATAGAAATAAACCTATATAGTCCATAGAAATAGACCTACAGAGTCTGTAGAAATTCCTATACTTGTGCAAAATCAAAAAATGAGTTGGCCTAGAATAGTAGGGGAAGAAGGGGACCAATTTTTGGCTTGTTAGGAAAAAAATGGTCAACAAATTGGCAACTCCCAGGGAAAGCATGCCTGCTATCCTTAGAGACCAGTTGCCTTGTAGTCCATTGGGCACAGAGTCAGAATGCAGCTTTGAAGAAAGGTTAGCAACAGCCCCAAAGATCCAAGAATCAAACATGAAGCTTTTACCCCACACACAAAGGGAAACACACAAGGCTAAAAACACTACTTGTGCAAACTACACTTAGGGAAAGCAGGAAAAGAAACTAAAAGCAAACTACTATATAAAACTAACCAGGAATCTTTGCCTCCCTTCTAGATCAAAGGGAAAACTTCTTAAGTCCCCTTCCTGGCAAGAAGACTTATGGTGCTAGACAGGTGGCTAAATGAAAAGGAGATTTGGTGACCTACTCCTCTTGCTTATCACCTGGATTGGCTGGTATCTAAGTGGATCAGATTCAAACATGCTTCCAACATATATGTACTTTGTTTGTTCTTAGAAGCTTGTTGAATGATGGTCCTTCATGATGGTGCATTTCACTAAGAAATCAATGGCTGCTGGCTCATCACCATAAGCCCTTTGATATGTATAGCTCCCTTGCAGTGCATCATAGTCTGACTCATTTCCTTCTACTTCATTGAAGACTCTATCAGACTCATCCTCTGCTTCATCTTGGCCTTCTTGAATAAGGGTGACTATGATGATGTCTGAAATGGAATCACAAACTGATTGCTCATCCCATAGAACATCACATCTCTGCTCAAAACTTTTTTCTTCAAGGCTTTCCTCAAGGAAGATAGACCTCTCCTTTTCCTCCTCAAAGATTAGGGTCTCTAGATGTTCAAAGATATTCTCTTAATCCTCCCCCAACTTAGGCTCCTCAGCATAATAGTCCTCCTAATCGAAACAATAAGGAAGTTCATCAAACAGAGGGGAAGAGAGCTCACCATGCTTATGTTCCTCCTCATATTGTTGTAACATCTGCATGTATGCATGCCTTGTGTCTTCTCCATTGCTAATGAGGTCTTCACAAGGAGCATTGATGATTATTTCTTCTTTGTTGTCGCTCATGATAGCCTCTTTGGAAACTATAGATTGGATCTCCTACTCCTCACTCACCTCCTATAGAATAGGTTCCTCTTTGAGAAGGGGTGAAGTGGGAAAACCATGTGGAAGAAGAGGTGGTCCTTGAGCTAGAATCAAGTGATTCTCTTCCTTCCATCTGGCTAGAACTTAATGAACATTAGGTGTGGCCTGATAACTCTCTTGGAAGTGTGTAGATGGGGTGTGTTCAGACATGGAATGTGCTACTTGGTCTGGACCATCCATCACACATTAGCTGAGGAATCTCTCTCTAGATTCCAACTCTATAATTATTTTGGCCATATCCTCTTAGAAGAGCCTTTCTTGGAGGTCACCAACATCATCATGAGTAAGAGCAGCCTCATCTTCTTCAAGGTTTTGAGAAAAACCCTTCTCCCCCTCCTTCCTACCCCATGATTCTACTATTTTCTTCCAGTTCAGGTACTTAGAACTAGAATTTTACTCCTATGAATAGGCAACAACTTTGTTTTCTCCAAGGTCCTGGGGCTCCTCCATAAGGTCTAAAAGCTCTAACTCTCTTTCACAAAGCAACCTCATCCTAGCCTCTATATCTTCAATTTTCTTGGCTGGATTATCCTAAAAGAGTCTTTCTTGGAGGTCACCAACATTATCATGTTGAGTAGGAACAATTTCTAGAGAGATGTGTTGGTTCATAATGTTCCACCTAAAGGAAGATTCACAATCTAAGGAACTTAGAAGGTTCATTTCCATGGGAGGTTTTTCTAGTTCCCTTTGATGCTTGAAGGCTAGGCACACGAGGTCAAGAGCAGTGTTGATTGATGCATCAAATGAGCTAGAATGAGCAAGTGCCATCTGGTAGAAAGGATTTGGTGCATAAGAGGGGGATTTCTTTAGGATAGGAGGGGGCATGTAAGGCTAACTACCTTGAATGAATGGATTCCTCCATTTTTCTACCTCCTCCATCGACTGTAAGGCCTGAGCTTGCCTGAACAAGCACTTCTCTTTATACATCAACTCCTGCTGATATCCATACTGCTCATCCAGTCTATCAATTTCCATTACCTGCTTCTCAAACTCTAGCGCCACCTCCCTTATCATTGAAGGGAAACTAGGAGG
The DNA here is from genome assembly GCA_037957365.1 of Torreya grandis. Classification (NCBI taxonomy): domain Eukaryota; kingdom Viridiplantae; phylum Streptophyta; class Pinopsida; order Cupressales; family Taxaceae; genus Torreya; species Torreya grandis. The sequence goes on from JARHVA010001656.1 coordinate 1,211,975, forward strand.
GTTTCTTGAGGTGATTTCATGAAAATTCTAACTCTGATCAAAGTCATATGAAGGAATACAAGGTCCATGATTTTATGCAAAGGAATTATACATACAAAAATGTGATTTTTGATGGCACCATGTTGCTTAGCTAGCTGATTCAACTCGGAGTCACCATTGGTGTTGATGCAAAAGCCTCCAAAGGCTGGTCAATTAAAGAACACACCAAAAATTCTTCAACTCTTTAGACACAACATGTCCTAGTTGGTCCCACCAGGCATGCCAAAAATTGTTAACACAGTGGATTGCACCTAGGGCAGGATGCCTAGCTCCCACCCTTCCACACACAATAATGGAAACTACCCTCTCACCTATCGGACTAATAAAGCTAGAGAGGAGAGTCTTTAGATAAGGGCTAGCTCCCTCTAATGTATCTTTTAGGCCCTGGTTTCTCCTACTACTAACAAATAAAATGAAAAAAAGGGGGGGGGGAAAGAGAGAGGGAGAGATGCTAAAAATAGAACCTAAGCCTAAAAATGAAAAGGTGATACACCAGAAAATGTGACCCACCCAGCCCAAATATACACTTTTCACCAAAAAGAAGAACCCATACACTTCATCTGAAGTGGGAAGCTCTTTTGCAACAGTCAGCTAGGGGTCTTTGGAAATACATGGAGGAAGAAACTACCAAAGGCATCCTCAGACACACTTATGGCAACCTATTCACAAGCACCTACATTCCCCTAGGAACACTTCTGACAGACCTATAGAAAAGAGACTTCATAATGCACTAGACATACTATAATTGATCTGTGAGAAGCATGAAAGATAAGGACTTAACACAAAAGAATAAAATAGACATATACTTTAAAGTACAAGTCCAGATAGAGGTAAAAATGCTAAGTCCTAATTCAAGGTAAAAACTAGCAGAGCTCTGCCTTACAAGCCCAATAGATTTTTGTGTAGAGTTTTTCCTTAAGGCTAAGAGAGTGGATCCTTCTCAAATGAGAAGTTTTACAATATATAGAAAGAGGAAGAGAACTTGGCACTTTTTGGGAAAGACTTTGGCGCTCTTTTTGCAAGCTGGCCCATGTGCACTCTGAGCCTTGGGAAGAGGGAGCCATTTGGTTATTGGTTCCTCCTTTGACTTTGGCATCTCAACATTAATATGAAAGCATGAGTCACACCTCTTTTTTGTAAATAGACTACTCCCTTTAAGGCATTTATGTGGCTTGTCTACTCATAAATGTAAACTAGAATAAAAATAAGCCACACCATTTGGTGACCATCTGGCAATAACTCACCTCCTTTTTGCCAGTTGAACTACTTTGTCTCTTTCTACACCTTGTCTTCTTCCTACTCTTTCAGCCCTTAGGGGTGATCTTCTAGCAGGTCGCTACATTCCTTGGGCTCTTTTCATGGTTGGTGCTCAGATAATTTAAAAGCAAATAGCTATTTCATTGTCTTAAAATTGACATCTGCACACCCGTCACCACTTAAAAAATAATGGCTAATCTATCTCCTTGAAATTGATAGCTTCCAAGACGTCACTATCCTTGGTAAATTCCTTTGGGCCTTTTTCGCAGGCTTTTTCTATGGGTTTTTTCCTCGTGAACAAAAAGTCTGTGAGAATTGTCTCAGTTGCTTTGATTATTCCTTTGAGTTCTTTGGCTACAACTTCCCCGAATTCCTTCAGACTTTTTGTCTGAAGGAATTCCTTTGGACAAAAAGTCTGAAAGAATTCAATGCCTTAATATTTTTTTGCATTTTAAAATCCTTTGACTGCCTTCAAAGTGTTCCCTACCCTCTGCAAGGGCTTTTAGACTCAGAACTACCCTCCATAAGGGCACTCACCCTTTATCTTTTTGGGATGCTCCTTTGAACTGCCCAATTGAACCAAGGCATTGTACCAATGCATTGAACCAAAAATGGTTCAACAGTTCAATGGTTCAACACTGCGCGCCACTCCTTATTGAACCAAGATTTTAACCATTCACTTGAACCAATCATTGAACCAATCCATTGAACCAATTCAATGGTTCAAACATTTGTTGAACCAAGGCATTGAATCATTTGATTAAACCTACTGATGAAATTTGAGTTAAACTTTGCATTGAACTTCTCCTTTGAACCAACCATTGAACCAATTCATTGAATCGATTTAATGGTTCAAACATTTGTTGAGCTGAGCCTTTGAACTAAGCATTAAACCAAGCTCATTGAACCATCTGATGAACTGAGTGATTGAACCATCTGATTAAACCAAGGCGTTAGACCAACACATTGAACATGCCGATTGAACCAAAGTGTTGAACTCGGCTGTTGAACCAAAGTGATTGAACTAAGTGATGAACCAAGGCTGATGAACTTGAGCTTTGAACCAAGGCATTGAATCGGTTCAATTGTTTAATGGTTTGATGATGCCAACCTTCCTTGTGAATTTCTTTAGACAAGAGCCCAAAGAAGCCTTGTAAAACCCAGCACTCTCTGAACTAATTCTTCATGCACCAAAAGACTAAGCTATAGAGTCTATAGAAAAACTCCTTTGAAAAATCCATAGAAACTTCACCTACAGAGTCTGTAGAAATAGACCTATAGAGTCTATAGAAATAGACCTGTAGAGTTTGTAAAAATAGACTTGCAGAGTTCGTAGAAATTCCTGGACTTGTGCAAAATTAAAAAATTAGTTTTCCTAGAACAATAGGGGAAGAAGGGGACTGATTTTTTGCCTGTTGGGCAGAAAATGGTCAACACTAGCATATGAGGTAATAAAATAGGTGAATTAACATGATAGAATTTGAGTTATTAAAATCTATTTGGCAGTGATCATCCTAATAAAATTCAACTACCTTCTTCAAAAGGTGTGTAAATGGATGGAACTTGTCTACTATTTGAGAGATGAAGCATCATATTGACTAGATCTTACCCTATAAACTATGGAGTCATTTTACATTGGTTGGTGGTGTCATCTTGATTATAACATGTATTTTAGCTGGATTGACTTCAATACCTATATGAGATATGATGAAGCCAAGTAATTTTCTTGAATTTACACCAAACACATATTTGTTTGGATTAAGTCTTACTTTGTACTCTTATATTCTTTTAAATATCTTATGTAGTACTATTGGATGGTTGGCCCTAGTTTTGGATTTTCATATTATGTCATCGACATAGTCTTCAATAATATCATGTATCATATCATGAAATATGATAGTCATGGTCCTTTGATATGTAGCTCTAGCATTCTTAAGGCCAAATGGCATTACCTAATAACAAAATATTCCCCATGGAGTGGTGAATGCTATTTTATGTTGGTCTTCTAATGCTATTTTGATCTGGTTATATCCTAAAAGCCATCCATGAGTGAAAGCATTTCATAACCTACTATGTATTTGATGATCATGTCGATATTAGGCATGGGAAAATCATCTTTAGTACAATCTTTGTTGATGTCTTGAAAATTAGTACAAAATTTGATCCTTTCAAGCTTTTTACTAATAGTTACCACATTAGAGATCCATTTTGAGTAGTCAATGGATCAGATACATCTTAATTCTAAGATTTTTTCTAACTCTTTCTTTACCAATGCAATAATGCAATGATACATCCTATGCAAATTTTGTTTTAATAGTTTGGTGTTAGGATTAACCACAAGGTGGTGTACAACCAAGGTGAGGTTTAAAATTGGCATGTCAAAATGGGCCCATGCAAATATATCTAAAAATTCTCTCAATAAAGCTATAAATATGTCACATTCCTCCTCAATGAGGGATGCTCTTAATTTTATCCATTTCAAGTTTGATAGAGTCTTGATATTTACCTTTGTTATATCTTCAACTAGAAGGGTTGAACCATATTATAGGATAGAAGGTAATGACTTAAAATATTTAATTATGTTAGGGTCCTCTATTAGGAATTTCTCTTCAAATTCTTTTAAGCATGATGAATATGAGTCCCCTAATGGGAGATCTTGCCATGTGACAATATAGTTGGAAATTCTTACAGAATTTGATTAAATACTTGTTGTTGCTCAAATCTATACTTAGATCCATAGGCAAGTTCATCATTAGTGTTTTCTTGGTCTAAATTCAAAGAAGAATAAACACCCTCATCTAATGGCACCTAAAACAGGTTTTCACCACTAGACTATCCTTTATCTTTACTTTTTACCTGGTCAGAAATCACCTCAAAGATGTTTTCACTTTGGGACCTCAATGTTTTACTTTTTAATTTTTGGCTAAGGGTGTTTACTCACTTTCCAAAATAAGCTATAGGATATAATGTGATTGAAAATCTTGATTTGTGATCTCCCAATAGAATGTTGTCTCTAAGGCCTAAAAAGTCACAAAATACCTCATCATTCTGGAACTAATCAATCAATAGACTAGATTTTTGATGGTCACAATCTATCAGTTGGGGATAATATAATGTCAAAGGGCTATAATGAATGGCCAAGGTAAGGGTACAAATGGCATGGTTATCAAATAGGTTTGTATTAAATAGGTCCTCAAAGGTGGGGTTATGATCAGACTCTATTTCATTATCAACATCATCTTCACTAGTCACTGGTGATGGAGTTTGAATAAGATATGTGGGATCACCCCCAGGCAGTTTAAATCCAATTCCATAAGGTCTTTCATACTTAGTCATGGAATTTGGCTCAATGGTTCCTTACTAATTCAATCTGAGGCCTCTTCCTTCATAATTGTGATGCTCCATGATCCTATTGGGAATATGATACTTTGCATTTTTATAATAATCAGCTTGGTTGTCATTGTATAACCATGATTCATCCCCTTCAAGAGGGTGAGGTTCTAGGCCAGATGTTTGTACAAATTTGATAGGTCCTTTATCTTTGTTATTTTATTTCCAATGCATATGTGGGGTGAATTTAATTCACCCAAGATTTTTGGATTCTGAGAAAGATTAGCAATATAAAATGTATCATGGGTCACATATTCTCCCAGTCTATTATCTGAAATGGTGAAATGATTAGAATATTTAGAAGGTGGCATGTGGGAAAGGGAATCTAAGGTATTAGGATCTATGTAATTATCTGGTGAAGGATCAATAAGTATAGCCTTTCCTTTATCCTACTTAGAACTTAAATTCATGTTGTATTGATAATTGTAACTTTAAATTCAGCCTCAAGATGTTTGCAGTGTTTACATGGGTGTAAATCTCCTAGAATATTCACTTCTATCCTTGAGTGGGAAAACTTGATACATTAGTATAGTATTGATGAGACTGCATGAATATCATGTAACCAAGGCCTTCCTCTAAGCATATTATATGATAACTCAATATCAAGCACATGGAAAGTGTATCATGGGTCAAAAGCCCAATGATAACTGATAAACTAATTGTGACTTATGATTCTCTTTCCTAATTATCATAAGATTTGATGGTTATTATTTTTGGATAAAGATCTACCATAGTGTACCCAAGAATCTTGATGAGCTTTAGAGACACTATGTTGAGGCTGAATCCATTATCTATAAGGACATGTTTCACTTTATGCCATCTTATATAAACTTCTTATATAATGAATTATTATGGCACAGGCCAAGGGAAGACAAATCACTTTGGTTAAATGTGATTTGTTGGGTTGGAGCTAGGTGTCTAACCAAAACATGAAATTTATCAAGGGATATGTCACTAGCACTAGTGGATTGGATCAAAATATCATTTAAGATGTTCTTGTAGATTATTAACATTCAAATCAAATATAAAATAGAAACTTGTGCTTATATCTTCTACAATTATTCCACAATATCAAATTTCTTATCTTGGTCAATAGTGAATGGTTTATTTTGAGGTTGAATGGTTGGTTGAATGATAGGCAAAGTGATGGATGGTTATGGGCTTGGGATAGTAATATTTGACCTTGGAGTTTTGATTTCATAATTGAGATTAAATACTAGACCATTATTGCTAAACAATGTTGGGAATGGTGTGGGACTAAACATGACAAGTCTCAATTGTCGGTACACTTGCATGTGGTCATGTGACAAGGATGAGTTATTGATATAAGGTCCAAAAGGGGAAGTCCTAGTTTGTTAGTTTGCATGTATGCATTCTTAGGTCAAAGAAGGATTATCCATGTAATTTGGATGACTGTTTTTGTTTAGTAATATTCTAGGCTGATTAGAGCTTGGTCTAGGATTAATAGAGATGGTATTAATGCTACCCCCTACAATATGACCTATAATCTTGTTGTAGTCATGTAAAACTACATGTTAGGTTTGTTGGTTATTACCATTCTGACCTTGGGCTTATCCATTGCTTTGTCATTGTGGGTTCTACTACTAATTTTGTTGATTATATTGGTTTAACCTTTGATTTTGATACTATTTATTTTGTTGTTACATTGGCCATTTTTATTTTTATTGCTAATTATTTTACTACTACTAATTGTTATGTCATGGAAAGGAGTTTTAATAAATCCTAAGAGTTTGATTAGAAGTGGAATCACCATTATCTATTGTTATCTCCCCATTCTCTAGCATATTCACAATTAAATGCTTGATTTGAACACATCTTCATAGATTATGCCCATTGAGCCAATGATAATCATAGAATTCATTTTCATGGTACCAATCAAGATAAGGAATATGTTACAGATAATGCTTTGGTATAGGCCAACTAATCAAATTAGTGACAACAATCTTGTGAAATACAAAATCAATATTTTCTCCTAGGGCACTATAGACATGACGTGCAAGCATGGTTCTCCTAAGACGAGGGGTTTTTAATGGTAATAGATGTTGTATTTATGGTACAAGTCTTGATTATTGTGATTGTAGTATTGGTTGGAGAGGTTGTTGGGTAGGAGTAAGCTAAAAGGTTGGTGTAAATCATGTTTACACCATTTAGACATGATGGGATTTAGTTACTCCATTTCCCACAACATTTCTATTTTAGTTGAATTGATTCGATCTTTCTTAGTTATTGGCTTATGTCGATTATGATGTTGGCACTTGAATGGGATGTTAGTCATTTCCCTGATTGGTACCTTGATTTTGATTAGTTGAATAAATCTTGATAATTCTTTTATTGATGAGCGCTCACTCAATTAACAAGCTTTTGTCAATGATTTCCTTGAAAGTATGTACACATTATAGTTCCAATTGATCAGCTATTTCACTATGCAATTTTTTTGTAAACACAATAGCTAATTGTTTATCTAGTAAACTATGGGTGAAAGGGTTTACAAGGGCTCTCCATTACTATAAATAGCTTACAAAGCTCTCAACAATTTTTTTGCTTTGCTTGCATTAAGTACACTAATGAAATCTCATGCTCAAGATTATAAGAGAAGTGCTACACAAACTTATTAGAAATATAATCAAAATCTATTACTAAATTTTTGGAAAACTTTAGAAACCACTCCAAGGCTTGTCCAACCAAGATTGTTGGAAATAATAGCAAAAGGTAAATGTTGCTATATGCCATTGATTGACATACAACAAAGAATTTGGTCAAATGAGTCTTAGGGTCACCTTTCCCTTTATATTTGTCAAATTTTGGTGGTTCATATCTTGGAGGAGATGGTATCTACAAATACTCCATGTTGAATGGGTAGGAACATACATCATCCAATTTGACATTTTTAATCTATTTACCATCTTGAATGGAAATGATTACATCTTTCATTTGTTGTAATTCTTAAGATATAAAACTAGAAGGAACATTGGTTTGAGGGAGAATTTGGGTAGATGGTTGGGACGTCACAAGTGGGACACTTTGACCAGGGTATGATAGAGATACCTATTAGGGTATATTGGTTTGGTTAGGGAATGGACTAGGAATATGCATACGTGGATTATGATCTACTTGAAATTTCATAATTAGTTATACCATATTTTGGTTTGAGTTGGTGATAAAGGTTTCACTTGGAGGATTTTATGGTTGTGATGGATGGATATAACTATACTATGCCTACTATGGTTGAAAAAGGACATGTCAACTAATTGAATCTTGTTGTTGAGTGGGAACTTGTGGTCCAAGATCTTGTCTCTAAATTTATGGCACATTTTGAAACAACAGTTGTCTAATATGTACTTGAGAAACATGGGGACCTCTTTGTTGCATGAATCCCTGTGAGGAAGTGAAAATAGGTTACATATTTAGCATCTATCACTGACCAATATTTACACATTATTGACTAGTCATTATCTAGTTTTGGATTGGCATATTAGTTTTTGATTGAAGAGGTGTGTTTTTAATTACCTAGAGGGGTATAAAATTAGTTTTCCTTGATTGAGGTGGAAACGTATTTATCTTTTTTTACATTGATACACTAGGTTGTATCTATTATTATGGCATACTACTCATTACATATTAAGGAGTAAAGTTCATCATATTCTATCATTGAGGCATGACATTAGCCATTGTTTAATTACTTAATCCCATAAGTTGTACATTTGAGAAAGTAACTGGTTGAGGTTGGTGATCCAAAACTTAGAAGCTTTAGTTGAAAGATAATTCAAGAAACAAGAACAACATAATTTTAATAATGCTATCTCTGAGAAGAGATGTTTTATTGATCAAATTTTTAGGCCCAAACATATGCCTATCTTTGAGAATAGATGTCTAATTTTCATTTCAATTTACATCTTAATTTATACACATTTTTAAGGTAGGAAGAGGATGTGGAAGTTCACCAATCTTGAGGGAGATTAAGTGGTTCAACTTCCAAAATTTACAACCATACAAAATTCAAGGAATTACTATTTTTAAATTGCACTACTAAAATTGAAATTTAGGGAACTTCCATTTAGTTTTTGAGGGTAAAAACCCACCAAGTGGAGATTATGTCATCTCATGGTGTTACCCTCATTATTGTCTTTCTAATGATTAAAATGGGGAGTCAAATGGAGCTATGGTACAAAATTTATGGCTCCTAGAAGTTTTGCCACCAATTGGGGTATAACCATCACCTGAATTGTCACTTGAATCAGTTGGGGTGTATAAACTCCTATTCCCTAATATGATGATCTATTCATAGGATTAACTAAAGGCACATGTTTTTGGCTAATTGTTTTTTTGTTAGTATCACTTTGATCAAGTTCATATGTTGTTTTCACATTATCTACTACATTTGGTTCACTATTCTATGTATAGGCTAAAGACATTTATTTAATAATGGTCATATGCATCAAGTTATCTATCAAAATGGTTTGTATAAATGGGTCAAAATTTGTATTATCTTATCTAGTTAACTCTATCTGTTAGGTTGTGGAGCTAAAAGCTTCACTAATGCAGACATGGAGGAGGTTGTTGGAGAAGGTTGCTAAGTGTTAGTCGTTGGCGTCAATCATGCCAACCAACATCAGTAGGGTATAGACAGGAAGACAACCAACGTTAGTCAGAAGATGGCCAGCGTCAGCACCCCCCAGGTAGACAGGGACTGATGTTGGTCACCTGTGTGGTTCATACTGTGAATGTTACGGGCAGTTAGCTAACGAACCAAGTGTTTGCATGTCAAGAGCCAAATTTAGACTAAAAGTTGTGGATCTAATTATTATAATTAGGTGTCTAATTATTGTTTGCATGAGATCTATTTAAGAGACTCATTGGTTGTATTGTAAGTTGTTCTAGTTTGAGTTGATCAAAGTTTGCTTCTTCTGTGTGTGAGGTGAGCAAGGGTGTTCCTCCTAGTTCCACAGTAGTACCAAGGTGGGTACTAATTTTGGAGAGTCAGCAAGATTCTTCAAGGGTGTAGGATCTTGGTCAATAGGTGTGCATGGCTTCTATAAGAGATCTACATGGTAAGTAAGATCATTGATATGTAGGTGTATGTGTGTGTATGATCTAGGTCTGCAAGTGTGCAAAACCAGATTGATTTGCAAGTGTGCAAGATCAGGGAGGACAGCAACACAACAGAGAGTAGTATCAAGCATGATCTACTTGGAGTACAATGTGTACTCAAAAAGAGAGAAAAGAGGAAGGCAAGGAAGATCCTTCCATAAGTAAGATCAGATCAGGTTGTAGGTTGTTGTAGTTTAGGGGAGATCTACTTGAAGTACGTTTGTGTACTTGTGGAGTGCGTGGAGCACTTGTGGTGTGCGTGGATCACTAGAGAACTGGCAGTAGTGGATACTGACTGGTTGGAGGTGAACACCAACTCTGTGTCTGAGTTGTGTGTTGGGACCTAAGAGAGAGAGCTTTCAGGGAAGATTTACTGTTTATGCCCTAGAGGTGTGGGAGCCCTAGAGGTGTGTAAGGAAGAAGAACTGTGGCAGCCTTCTTTATTGTATTTCCTTCTGAAAGAGTTTTAATACAAGTTGTGTATTGTCTCTCATATTATGTATTATTTCTAAATTCTAGTTACTTGTTGATTCTAGTTAATTTATGCATATTAAGTTGCTTGGTAATCAATTGCGTGCTTCTGTTATTTATCCCAACAAGTGGTATCAGAGCTAAGGTTATAGGAAGTAGTTTTATGTTTGGTTACAGGTCACTCTCAGGGGTTTTTTGATTGAGTGGGAGTAGAGCAATGGCAGATGAAAGTAAGCTAAGAATGGAGGAGTTGAAAAGCACAGATGGTCACTTACGGTCCTATGGAAAGAAAGAGCAGGGAAAAGAAGATTGTTGGTTGGTAGCAGATCAGCATGAAGGAACTGAAGAAGTAGATGTTGCTGGTGTTGTTGCATAGGATGCTCTGGGAGGTTTCTTGGATAAAGTTGAATCTTGGTTTATAGATTCTGTTGCCTCTTTCCATGCAGCCCCAGGGAGAGGAGCTGGTGAGCCTTGTCAAAGACTTGGCAAAGGGGAAGTGAAGCTAAAATCACAGGTGGCCAACACGTGGGTGTTGAAGGAGGTCATGCAGGTCCCAGGCTTGGAGATGTGGCTAATTTCTTCAGGAAAGTTGGGTGATGAGAGATGCACAAGAACTCTCATAGCGGATGCACTTGAATTAGCTGGTGGTAAGAAAATTAGTACTCTTTATCTACTTGTTTATATTACTGATTCTTCTTTTGTTGCAGAGACATGGCTTTCTAGGGTTGGTCACATGAGCAGGAAGGAGATGCATGTTCTTAAGTGGAAGACAAATACATTTGACAGTTTTAAGAATTGGAAAGCCTTGGTGTTTATGGAGGAGATGGCGGATAGAGACCAGTGGATGGGGCTGGATACTTTTGAGCAGGGCAGTTTGGACATGGGTTTTTGATTCAAAGGAGCTCACGAGTAAAAAGTTATCACTCACAGGTGAACACAGGTATCGGCATCAGTTAAGGGGAACTAGCATTGAATAGACAGGTGCTGATGTCGATTATGTGTAGACCAAAGCCGGTGATGTCAGGCAAGGTAAGACTGACATCGGTCAAGAGGACCGACGTTGGCAATAGGTAAGACTGACGTCAGTTAGGAGGACTGATGTTGGCAATAAAAGACACCGACGTCGATAGAGTTGGTAGTCAGGACAGGCGCATGGAACTAATGTCAGACAGATGCAAACTATGTGGTGATCAAGGTCGGTCACTGTAACAGATTTTGGGTGGACAACAAGCTGTCAAGGAGTCTCAAATGCCCATATGGAGGACTAAAGGTGGTAAGTAAGCCTCAAATTTGTTGTTCCTATTCTTTATACTAGTTGCTGACTGCAGAGCATGAATGATCCAAGAAATAGTGGGAGTGTGGTAGGAATATGATGTAGAACCAAGCAAGAGATTTGGTAGGGTTGCCAGCTGGTATGAAAGCATAGAGACGAATGGATACCTTAGTTGAAGAATAGAGTGAATAGACACATGAGATGAAAGACTAGGTCATATGGTCTTGAGGAAGCTATAAGACAGTGGTACAAGTTTTGACAGGTGGATGACAAAGCAGGGCTTTAGTCAATGTTGGGGTAACTACTATGGTTTGTCTTACCAAGGGGATGGTGATTTCAACATCATTCTATTACTGTATGTGGATGGTATGCTAGCTAGCAAGTTTGTACATACAGGGTTTTGCTGAGCTAAGGGTAAGATTAGTTTAGTGGCATGTCATAAGGAATTTGGAGCAACAAAATTCTTTGGCATGGGAGACATGGAAGATCACAGGTTGATTTTGTCTCCAGTGGGAGCTGATGTGAATCAGGTGTTGGTGAGGTTCAGGTTGCAAAATCAAAGCATACCAAGGGCTGGACAGTTCAGTTTTTGAAATCACATGAGGTCTGGTATAGACTTGAGTTTTCCCAAGCAGTGGGAGCTGTCAGAGAGTTAGGAGCCAATTCAGGGAAGTGGGTTCTCAGGTATTTGAGAGGGACCATCAACAAGGATTCATTCTACATAGGGTCAGGACTTCACTACATGGGTTTGTAGGTTTAGATGTGGTAGGGTACTCGGATGATAGGAGGTGCACCACAGGTTGTGTGGTGGGTTGTCTTCAAGATTCATTTTGAAGAGGCATACAAGCCAGGAAATAGATTAGATGGAGTACAAGTATAGGTATAGTGTAGCTATTTATCTCCAAGTGGGAGATTGTTAGGTTATGGAGCTAAAAGCTTCATTGATGCAGACATGGAGGAGGTTGTTGAGTGTCATTCATCGGTAGGGTACAGACAGGAAGACAACTGACATCGGTTAGAAGTCAGTCGGTGTCGGTACCCCCCAAGTAGATAGGGACTGATGTCGGTCACTTGTGTGGTTCAGACTATGAATGTTATAGGTAGTTAGCTAACGAACCAAGTGTTTGCATGTCAAGATCCAAATTTAGACTAAAAGCTGTGGATCTAATTATTGTAATAGGTGTCTAATTATTGTTTTCATGAGATATATTTAAGAGACTCATTGGTTGTATTATAAGTTGTTCTAGTTTGAGTTGAGTAAAGTTTGCTTCTTCTGTGTGTGAGGTGAGCAAGGGTGTTCCTCCTAGTTCCACAGCAGTACCAAGGTGGGTGCTGGTTTTAGAGAGTCAACATGATTCTTTAGGGGTGTAGGATCTTGGTCAGCAGGTGTGTATGGCTTCTATAGGAGATCTACATGGTAAGTAAGATCATTGATATGCAGGTGTATGTGTGTGCATGATCCAAGTTTGCAGGTGTGTAGAACTAGATTGATTTGTAGGTGTGCAAGATCAGCGAGGACAGCAACACAACAAGGAGCAGTATCAGGCAGGATCTACTTGGAGTACAGTGTGCACTCAAAAAGAGAGCAAAGAGGAAGGCAAGGAAGATCCTTCCATAAGTAAGATCAGATTGAGTTGCAGGTTGTTGTAGTGTAGGGGAGATCTACTTGAAGTATGTTTGTGTACTTGTGGAGTGTGTGGACCACTTGTGGTGTGCGTGGAGCACTGGAGAACTGGTAGTAGTGGATACTGACTGGTTGGAGGTGAACACCAACTCTGTGTCTAAGTTGTGTGTTGGGACCTAAGAGAGAGAGAGATTTGAGGGAAGATTTACTATTTATGCCCTAGAGGTATGGGAACACTAGAGGTGTGTAAGGAAGAAGAACTGTGGTAGCCTTCTTTGTTGTATTTCCTTCTAAAAGAGTTTTAATACAAGTTGTGTATTGTCTCTCATATTCTGTGTTATTTCTGAATTCTAGTTACTTGTTGATTCTGGTTAATTTCCACATATTAAGTTGCTTGGTAATCAATTGTGTGCTTCCATTATTTATCCCAACACTATCAACACTCCTATTAAAGTAACTAGGTCAATAAGAGGCTTACTCACCATGTTCATCTGATTGAAATCACATGCTAGATTCAGGCAAATTTGATATGTTGTCTACATTTGGTTAAAGTGATATTTTATGATGTTTTTTCCTTGATTAGATATATTAGGATCTTGTTACATTGTTTTGAATAGATCCATAGGATTTATAGAATAATCCTATTGATCATAAATGATATTGTGGGGTACTCTTACTAGACTTGATAAATTTTCATGGGGAAAGTCTGCTAGAAACTTGGCCCCTACCTCTATGGATCTAAACAAAATATCATCTTTGTTCTCTAATAAATTTATTTCAAATAAAAATGGATCATATGTGGAAGCTATATTAGTAGAATTTGACTGTTGAATAACTAGCTCATCCACTATGGGTATTATAGCTAGGTATTGTGCAGTTTGTTCTTGGTCTTATTCTAAATAAGGTGGTATGTTAACTAGATAGTTAGCCAATAGATCTTGGTTTTTTGCTCCTAAATAATTATTATAAGAGGGTTAATAATCCATCTCATAAGCAATATTATCCACATAGAGGTCTTGTACCATTTCTTCCTATGCAACTACATTACTAATCCCTAGATTGTACATGATTCCACTAGGAGTGTAGGAATACATGTTGGGATCCATAGTCAATGTTTTGAGATAAAAGGTCAAAGATTTATACAAAATATAAAAATGATAATGTCTAAAATAGATGATGTTTCAACTTGGTCTAAATTCATCAAAAGGATCAAAAGGTTTATGCAAATATTTGTGAGGAAATAATCTAACATGAAGTATCTAAAGTTTCACTATTCACATAAAGATAAGCAAGTAAATGAAACAAAAATTAAAATTCCAAACTCTAAGGTCAAAGTATTTAAAATTAGTCTAATCTAGGAATTTAAAAGTTTCTAGGTCTTTTGGCCAAACATGGTGTCAAAATCCAGGCTCAAATAAAGCAAGCACTATGACTCTTGGCCAAACGACATCAAAAGCTAGACTTTGAAATAGAAGAAAGTTTTAATCTAATGGATTTGAAACACTTCTAATAAATATTAGACATTTGATTCTTGGACATGAACTTGATCAAATAGGTATAAGGTATGAAATAAAAGGCACTTTAGAAATAGTTTATTTTCTCACAAAAAATGGTATAAAACTTGGTTCTTTTGACAAAAAAGCTAGACAAAAGTGAAAAGTATAACTATTTTAGATAAAAGATCACAAAAGTACACTTGGATTGGTCTGTAAATGTAGGAACAAATTTGAAATCTATGCAAGAGGTTCTATGAAATAATATTTGAATGTTGTGGGCAGTGTAATGATGTTATACTACCCAAAAGGTGTGACGAAAAAGTTTGTTTCAAAAACATTATAAGGCAAAAATAATTTCCCATAATTTTGACAGCATAACACTACTTTTATTGAATCAAAATGTCATGGTACATAGATTAAAGTGAAAATTTTTAGCACAAAATGGCTTAAGTATATCAGATGGTGATAATGAACTTGAGTCTAAAATTGCCTTCAACCCAAATTAGAAATTGAACCTAAGTTCCCTCAAGTTTAGTGAAAATGGTAAACCCACTTAACACATCAACCCTATGAACTCATAAAGGTACAATTTCAAATTTAGATTATAAATGAAGGACTTACACAACTTTGGTAAAGTTCTAGGCTCAATTGGGTAGCATAATTATTCCAAAGTGGATAATATGACTCTCAAGATTTTGATGAACTTTGAACAAGGAAAATTGATGATCTCATATGGGTAGCATAATGCCTCTTTGTTCAAATAAAAATTAGGAACATGTGTTTGGTTTGAATTATTAATTTACACCAAGTTTTGACTTCAAACAAGACTCTAATCTAGGAGAAGACCAACTAATTAATCCCTCTTAGATCCTAAATTGACAAGGTTTCTTGGTATTGTTAGAATCTGTCAATATACATCATTTGAGAGGATTTTAAGTGTTCATCTAAAAGTAAATGTGCATTATATAGTAGGGTTTTTACACCCCCTTCTCTCAAATGACATTATTGTGACATGTACCTTGAGACACACCTTACACCAATAATACTTCCATGGAAAGTCGAGATTTGTCTAAGATATAACAAGTTTCTGAATGTTCTAGGGGAATAAATTGTACAATGACTTTCACACCAAACAATGCAAAAGGAAAGCATAGATTTTGGGTCTATATCACTCGGCTTATTGCAAAAAGGTCTAGTCTTTTTTGCACCACTACATCTTGTTGTTCACTAAGTGTAGTGTGATGTCCAAAATGCCACTACATCTCATATGCAACTCCAATTAGGAGCCAAATGAAGTTAATGTTAGGAGGTGAAACCCCAGGTCAAATCTTCCCTAAAAAACTCATGTAAGGTGATGAATCCCCCCTCACAAGCCAAGTTTGTATAAAAATAAAGAAATCATGAAAGTAGAAAGACTTTAGGGTCATTTTTAAGGTCATCTAAACTTTGACAAGTTTTTGGGGATTGCTTTAGATGACTTTCTTTCTAAGCCTTTGACTAGGATACTTGCAATAGGAATGTTTCTTTTGATTCCAAGGGTTCCCTAAAGGGGACAAATGGAAGAGCATACATGCAACATCCCTCTTTTTTCCAAATGAACTAAGTAAACACAAAAATATTTGAAAAGGTGAGTTAATTTTTAAGCCCAAATAGAAAATGAGATGGTGTTCATTTGACCCCTTGTTCTTAGTTGTAAACTTTGAAAATATTCACCATAAACATCTCAAATTTATTTTTTGTTAAACACCAAAATAAGGTTCCTAATTGATTTTTAAGCATGCAAAAGGTGATCTAAACATGTTTTTATCAAATGTCAAGATTTTTCCTACAAAAAAATGTTATCATGTCCTTTAACCTTGAAGCTCTTTTAGGTTTGAAATAATGAACTTTTAAAAAAGAGCTCTTAGGTCTATGTTTTAATAAAAACATAGTGATTGATGTTAGTTATATAACTGATGATGGTTACATTTTCTAACCAATTATGGTTATCTAACTAACATCAGTTTTACTAATGTGATTGATGCTAGGTATCCAACTGATGTCAATTTTACTAACTGGCATTAGTTAAAATATCCAATTGATGTCGGTCTTACTAGTTGATGTCAGTTACTGTGAAAACCTATGGAAAATGAAAAATGGAAAAATAAAGTTAGAAAATCAATTTGCAAGAGTTTTAATACTCTAAATAAATATTTTAAAGGTACAAAATGATCTTATTCATGTATGGGATGCATCTAGTCCCATTAGGCATGCTATATGTGGATCTAGGAATTTGACTCAAGAGAGGATGGTTAATATAGGGTTAGTTCCAAAATGAAAATAAAATAAAAGAAACACACTAACTAGAATAACATCTCTAGGCCTAGACACTAGGGAGAGCTTGGTTAACAAACATGAATAAAACACACAACTAAAATGTAAAAGAAACCTCTTTTACCTTTCTTGGATGCTCTGAATGCTTCTTGTAGTGGCTTTCTTGGCTTGTGCTCATGAAGTCCTTGGCAATAGAAGCTTGGCTACCTCCATCTCTCCTTGGCACCTTTGGCTTGTGGCTTGTGGCTTGTGGCTTGGATTGGCTTGGCTTGGAATCAATTTGTCATGGTAACACTAATTGAAATGGATTCTTGAAGGTATTTATGCATTATAACTTTACACCAAAATAGCTTAGAAATGATGTTTATGGCCTCTCTATTTATAGATTTTTGAGAATGTCTAGAATCGACTTGAACCGTCCATCATGGGATTGAGATATGTGGTTGAGAATTAATTAAATTTTTGGAATTAAGTTTATAATTATCCTCATCATGATATTGGAATATAGGGTGATTAAGAGGCATGGAGGGCATCATGGAAGGCATTGATGGGGTATGGAAGGCATGAATCCTGATATTTGTGGCATTTAAGGCCTAGGGATGTCTTCCCAAGAAATGAGGTCACCTCATGATGTATATATATTAAATATTCATTTCCAATACAAATTATTCAATAAGTTTTAATGAAATTATTAATTAGCCCTTGATTTTAATTGATTTGGATTAATTATCTCTCAAGCATGTTTAAGCACTTTATGCACAAATTACTCAGATTGATTAGAATATCTTGCTATTGGTCCAAAATTTGACTAGATTAGAATTGAAAGGAAATGTTAGATGCATTGGATCCAATATCCTATGTAGGATGTTACCAATAGAAAATAATAAAGGAATGTGTCTCACACAAGATATTTGACAGGAAAGATCAATCTAGAGCACTTAGGTGCAAAATTGACATTTTGACTCAAAATGATTTGATCAAAGTTAGTTGGCCCATAAATTGCATTGCCCCATTTAGGGATATCCTAGCCAAATTTGGCATTTAAATGTCAGTTTCAAATATTTTAATAAATTTTAGTGTTTTTAAGCCAAATTGTTCACTTTGGGTGGAAATTGGTCAAAAGCCTAATTAGAGGTTATCGATTGATAGATTTAGTTGTCTACAAAATAAAAGCAAAGCAAATGAATAGTTTCAAAAATTTATAATGTTTGGTTGTTGGGAACAACTATGGCTTAAAGTTGATCTATTGAATTGAAGAAAATTTGTGCTAATTAGAGTGAATTATGATCAAACCTAGTCTAAAGCTAAACTATCATGAATATATATAATGAGATTAAACTAAAGTGAATTGATAAAAAAGAAAAAAAATAAGGGTAAGATAGAAAAGTGATATGCTAGGCATCTTTAATCCAAATGTTATGACAAACTCCAATTTTCATCTAAACATGTATTTAACCAATGTATGATATGAAGTAGCATAATCTCAAATCCTATTAGACATCAGGGAAACATCTAAGGAAGATATGAAATGATTTAAATAAGATCCAAATTCATTTTAAATATTTACCCCTACAAGAAAACACCATTAGCATATATTCAAGTGAAGTAAAGAAAATGAAATGAATATAATAACTTTCAACTAATATAACATTCACATAAATTAACAACTCTACATTTAAATATGCACATCCAAAATTCATAAGAACCATTCAAATATAAAAAGTAGACTAGATAAATGATAGAGCATCTATGATAAAAATTCACATAAACAAATCTAGACAAACTTTTTAAAACTCCTTGCTTATATAAATTTTTGAAAAGTTAAAAATAGTTTTTTGCTCAAAATCTCTTCCCTATTTTTACAAATGGGAATACCCATTTTATATAATTTAAAAAAGCTATACTATTCAGTCTTGTCAAATAATAATTGTACATATGTATAGGATAGTTGTCCTTTCTATAACTTTCTAGAATAAATGACACCTTCTAATAGACTGACTTATGGGTATTGTGATTTACAAATTACACATGCCTTTACAAAAATAATAATCTATTTTCAAATATTATACAATTTTATTATAGAATATTCTAAGTCAATTGGCTTAACTTTGGGACCCTAGTGTTGCTATATTTCCTTATTTTCATTGTAGGATCTTCATTGCTCTTTGATGTTGCTAATCAAATAGCTTCAAATTGACCACAAGATCCATGAAGAGTTCATATTCTTGGTCTACCAAGCCTCTAATATCCTTGTCATCTCTTCTTAAAGCCTCTTTGATGCTCTTGGATTCATTGATCTTTTATTATACTATTAGAATCATGTCCATGATCCTACTATTATCTAATCCAATCTTTCCTTTGATCTTACTTCTCACTTTTTGTATGACCAAGGTGGATCTAAGCTTAAAATCCTCATCAGTGATGAGACCCTTCGAACTTAGTATGGATGTCTTGGTGATCATGGTCCCAAGTATATGCTCTATCCTATCCTCCAATTCCTTGTCATCCTCAAGAAGTTTTTCCAAGTTCTTAGACCATATGCTTAAACCTTTTATCTTATCCACTAGTAATCCTATGACTATGTTTAGATAGGACAAGCTGATTATATTGAAATAAATAATTTGATCCTTATTGGTTGAATATTTTGTCGATCAACATACTAATAAATAAAATAGGTCTGATCATCCAAAGTAGGAAGATTGGTCAGCCAAATGTGTAGGTTTACCACATCAAAAGGGGACTAATCTCTCCTCTCATCAAGGGGAGGTTCCTTATATATATATATATATAAATAGAAAATAATACTCAAGGGTAGGATAAATCATCCATCTCTCTTTTTTCAGAGATGATGCGTGCAAATCAAAGGAGAAATCTTAGGGATAATGACAGAAAACACTCCTCTTGTTTCAGAAGTACCATTAATCAAACCACAAGAATCTTCCTGGTAGTAATTACAAAAGGTAACCAAGGTCATAGTAACCAACAAATTGGGATGTAGCACAAAGTCTCTACCTGAATTTCCCAAGAGTGAGATACAAAGGACAATGAGGGCACAAAGTCATCCCAAGGTCCTTTACATAGAAACAAAAAGAAAAGACACTAAAGGCAATTGTGGGGGCACAAAGTCTCTCCATAGTTGGCTTCAAGACACCTTCCTGACTACTTTCACTAATTTTGCTTATTGAATTAAAGGAATAGAAAATATATTAAGGAAAAAGACATAAGAATAGTTTCTCCAACAACAAAGATATCATAGCACAAAGTTTGAAAAGTCACTTGCTTTCTTATTCCAATAACAAAATATGATCAACAATTTAAGCTCAAAGTCTTAATAATGCCTTTCAATTTGGGAAGAGTTTTGTTTCTGATAATCAGAGAGTTAGATCCACAATACCAAGAGAGTCCCTTATATAGCCTCTTCAAGAAGGACTTGGGAATAGTAACACATCATGTTGAATTGAATTTTGTTAAGAAGACATGCTAAAATTTAGGGGAATTTACCCATTTTCTTTTCTCAATGCAGAGAAATGGGTCACGCTATTGAAAGTTTACATCTTTCAATATCCACCTGGTGGTCTACTTCTAGAAACATATCTGATGCACAAATGTTTTTGGTCATTCCTGCTCTTTACACTCCTCTCAGTAGTTCTTCCTTTTGGCCTTGGTCTTAAAGCCTCTGAATGCATTTAGGTCCATGCTTAAACCTACAAGGATCAATATCTATTTCATTGTTATGACTTTGACGTCTGTGGGCACATCACTTTCCTCGACAATTCCTTCAGCTTTGTCGATTTGATATTTTCGAGAGGGGACCTGCCCTTCAGGGCCTTAAGAAATAGTCCACTTTGGGTCAAAAAGAGCCCCCTGCAAGGGTATCTACCTTTTAGGTAGTCTTCAGATGGCCTTTGGGCTTCTTTCTTTTGGCGGGCTTTATCCTTTATTTCCTTCAGACAAAATATCTGAAGGAATTCCTTCAGGCAATTTGTCTGAAGGAAATCTTCCTTGCCTTGTCTTTTCACTAGGCTTTGCTTTTTTTTTTGGTCTTTTCTTTTGGAGGAAAAATTCTAGAGGAATACTTTCAGAGGAAAAAGTTTGAAGGAATTCTTTTGGACAATTTCCCTAAAGGAATTGTCTCTTTTTTAATTTTGTTGGGGAAACTTTTCTGAAGGAAATCCCTTTGCTCTTTTGGCCTTTGAATTGGTCCATTTTCCTCCTTCCTACCCTCTATAAGGGCTGTTTGAGCTCTGAATTAGCCTTTCAAGTTTTTGCAATGATTCACTTCAGCTTCTTAGTGTCCTACACAAGGGTTGTTTATCCCTTGGAAATTTGCCTTAGTCTATTTTATATGAATCTCAAATTGTGACACATGGCAACATCTGTTGCTCTTAGAAACAAAGTGAAATGAGGCTCAGAAGACAACACTTGGCAGCATCTACTGAGTTTTGTCAAGTTTTTATTTCCTTCCTTAGTCACTTTTGCCACAGAAATTCCCTCTGCAAGGGCACTTGTGTCTTTGACGTTTGGGGCACTCCTTTGAACTTGTCGCTTGAACTGACCAATTTAACCAACTTTGGTTCAACAGTTTAATGGTTCATTGCCTTGTTTCTATTGACTGCTTGAACCAAGATTCTTTAAAACAAGCCTCTTTGAACCCATTAAACCTTGAACCCATTAAACTTGTTGAACCAAAGTGGTATAACGGTTCAACGGTTCAATGGTTCAAGCCTCAGAAACTTATTCTTTTGATTAAACTTACCTGTAGAAGCCTTTGAACCTATTGAACCATTAGTCTGTCACTTCCTTGTTCTTTCTAAGCTCTTTGATCTTCATTGTATTGGTTGAACCTTTGAACCTGTGAACTCATTGAACCCTTTGGTTCAAGGTTCAATGGTTCAATCGGTTCATTCATTTTATTTGGCTAAGTCCTTTTGATCTTTTTGAACCAAATGCATTGAACCATTTGGTCATTGAACCTGTGAACCAAAGTGGTTCAATGGTTTAATGGTTCAAGCCTTCTTCTCTTTGATAAGTGTTTTGAAGTTGTTGAACCTATTAAACCTTGAAGTGGTTGAACTTTAAACCTTGAGAAATGCACTTGACTCTTACTACTGATGTTGAACCTTTGAACTTGTGAACCTGTTGAACTAAAATGGTTCAAGGTTCAATCCTTACTTAGAAGCTTGCTGATGAACTCTTTTGGTTGAGCCTTATCATTAAACCAACT
Source organism: Torreya grandis (assembly GCA_037957365.1). Taxonomy (NCBI): domain Eukaryota; kingdom Viridiplantae; phylum Streptophyta; class Pinopsida; order Cupressales; family Taxaceae; genus Torreya; species Torreya grandis. The sequence goes on from JARHVA010001656.1 coordinate 1,234,171, forward strand.
TTGAAATCACCTAAGTGTTGAGAGCTTACTTCTTTCCTATAAATTCCGTAGAAATCAACCTGTGAAGCCCATAGAACTTGGCCTATAGAGTCCATAGATTTAAGCCTGCAGAGTCCATAGATTTAAGCCTATAGAGTCTGTAGATTTCTAAGAAGCTTGAAAAATAGGGAATTTGAATGCTCAGGACAAATTTCGAGAAGGGAAGAGATTATTTTGGTCTATTGAACCAAAATAGTTCACATGTTGTCTCAAAAATGAGAAGTCTATTTTGGGGACAACAATCCTCAATCAAGATATTGATCAAATCCTTTATTTTTTCCCTTGATCTCCACCATTGGTGAATAAGGCTCTTATTTGTTACATCTTGTTGGCTCAATATACTCTATCTATAATTTATTGACATTAAAGAATTAAACATGTCAAATAAAATGTCTTCAAACATTCTGATCATTAACTCTAGGATTGATAAGATAAATGGTTTCTCTAGGTTCTCTTTTTGTTGTTGTATGTATTTGATGGCATCCTATAATTATTTATTTTGAGCCTAGGCCAATTCAAGTACATTATCTTCAAATATTGGGTTCTCACTTATCCTCCTACTAGAGTTAAATTGGTCAATGCTTCTACTTTCTATAAAGTGATCTCCTCTCCACCAACCATCACCTTCATCTTTGTTACTCTCTACAATCTAGCTATCTTTGGGTCAAAATTGACACCAAATTAGGATTGTGTTCCTTATAGAGCTGGGATCTTCATTTGTGCTCCACTTGATGCTCCTTGAGCAACTAATATTTTTTCCTCCTTGTCTTGTCGATCCATAATCCATGGCTTTATTTCCTACTTTGAAGGGATTATTGTGGTCTTTTCCATGGCCCAAGGGTGATCCATCATGGGCACTCTTTACAACTTGGGTCCATAAATGAGACACTCTAGGATGGAAGGGTCATATATCAAATTCTCTATGTTAAACAAATTGACTTCACCCAAGGGAATAGTTAAGGTTACTTTGGGATTCTTGGCCTTTACTATAACCATGAACATCTCAAATTTTCTCTTGGGGGATCCATAGGAACTAGGTCTAATGCTATTTCCTTCCCCTTTTCTTTTTTTGCCTCTTTAGTTTGAGATTCTTCTTCATCTAACTCATAAGCACTAGACAGTACTTTGAGTGTATCCTTAACTATCTCCTCAGGTTCTAATGCTACCATATGAATCTATTTCACTAGTGATCCTAGTTCCATTATTTGGGTTAAAGAAGATGAAATCTCATCAAGATTTATTTCCTCTATCCTTTGCTCAATATGTGCTTTAGTTTTTGGCTTTGCTTATGGTTAAGCTAGTGGAGGTACAGTAGGTTAAATACTTAGTAAATGGTACTTCCTTGGCCCTAATTTCCATCTTCCATCTCCCTTTTGTTCCTTCAACATCCTATATTCTAGATTGATGTTGTGTTATTTCAATCTCCTAGTGACCTCAAAGAATGAAGATTATTTTATGTACATAGGGTCAAAAGGATTAGGCTAGTGATTATAAGGCACATTCAACATCCTTTTTGCTTTCAAGTTCTTCTTAGATCTTCCATGTGGATCCCACTACCTTAGCTCATAAATTTGTAGGTTGAAAGATGTTTTATATTTGGAGGCTACCTCAATATTGTCCCATAATACAAACATAGTTCTATCAATGGTTATGATGAGGGTGTGGAGTAGTCCCTTCCTTTTAGTCTTGCAAAGACCATCTATTCCATTTCTTATTTGATAAGCCATATATTCATCTACTAGCTTGATTGGTACATGAATAGGTAGCCTGAGCATGGTACATTAGGTCCCTTCAATCTTAATGATTTTAAAATCTATATATAACCATATGTCTCCCATGGCTTCAATAGTCTTAATTATTAGTGGGTTGACCCTCATTGTTAGGATCCCTATGATGGCCTCACTAAGGGCTAGGTAAACATAGTTTAAAATGAAGTGGATGTGGTCCTTGTACTTAAAGATATAAAAATTGGAGTAATACTTTGAAAAAATTTGTGTCTCATTAGGTGACCATTCCCTAAGGTTTGGAATTTTTATTGTAGCAAAGAGGGCATCCATAAGGTATGACATCATGTAGAATTGATTCCTAATCTTCTTATTGATTGTATAAAATTATCTACTAAAAAGGGTGCTAATTAGCTCACCTAGATGAGGGGTGACCTATTTATCAACCATGAAATAGAATAAAGGGATCCCAATTTTGTCTACATATGTAGTGGTTGGATTCCCACACAACCTATTCATCATTATCATGATCATCCTAATTATAGGTATGAATTGACCAATCAAGGTGTTGTTATTGAAGTCTAAGAAGACTTGGTTGATATAATATAATCATAGGGCTAGGATGTTCTTTAAATTATTATATTTTTCCCAGGTTTTGATTGAGGTCAAGTCTATTTGGGGTATAGGGAGCTTGTAGTAGTTTTCAAAAGCTATGGGAGAAAATGTAAGGAGTATTCTTATGATTATGCTCATTGATTATCATTCCCTTATTAATTTTACCATCTTTAAAAATAGGATCAAGAATGTTGATATAATGAAGTACCTCAAGATTAGATACTATATAATGTAAACCCATCATTTAGATTGCAACTATGTCATAGTAGAGCCTCTTTGCAAACACATTCTTATCCTCCTCTCTAGTAATGGTTGGTTTCTTTTCGATGGTCCAAAATAATTTTGACCAATTGTTGTCTCCTATGTTGAGGGTGGTGGCATGAAATTCTATGTCCTTGAAAATATTCCCCTCTACATCTGAGGTCAAATAATGTTCCACATGTTCCCTAGAAATATCTCTTCATGTTTCAGTTAATTTCCACTCATTTATTAATTTGGAAGTAAAGTAATGGAACTAGTAATAGGGTGTGTATAATAATACTTGGTAAAGTGCGTCTATGAATCCAAATGATAGTGAGAACTCCTCTTTTGCTAGGAAGGAATAACTTACATATAAGAAAAACATTTAAAAATGGGTGTTCTAGATAGATGGTTGAGTGGATTGCCTAGCATGAGATAGATCCAAGAAGTGTAGTGCTTACTAGGAGGCTATTAATCTATTGTTATAAACATTAAGTTGATAGAAATGAAAATAAAAGATACTTGAATTCAATGATATGAAAGTAAATGAGTGAAAGAAAGAGAAAATAAATGCTTGTTTAAATAAAATAACTAAAAATAGAAAAAGTAGGTCAATACTTATGCTAAAATGGTTAGGGTCTAGTCTATAAAATTAGAAAGGTTACTATTACCAAGCATTAAAAAAGAAAAGAGGGTTTGATTGAGGGCAAAGGGATCAAAACAACTTGATATATTTTTGTACCATAGTGATTGGCAATGGTCAGGTTAATTGGTTGTGGTTGGTGTAACAAGTGATGGTTGGGTAACTGATGATGGTTGAGGTAACCATCAGTGGTTGGGCTAACCATCAATGGTTGCCTATGTGTTCTAAAAGGATATTGAAGTGGAGTTGCATAATGATGAATAAGTAGGTGCAAGTTTTAATATAGATCTATGGGAGGGAGAATAAGATGTCAAAGGGTCTAGTTGGGGCAGGGAGGCTATAAATAAAATGAAATGATAACAAACACAATATACCTATAACTTGATGGGGGAGGGCTAAGGCAATTTGACTAGAGTGACAGTACTTCAACCTTAAAAAGTGATGTAGATAGAGGTTTGGGCCTCCAATGCTATTTATTTCTTGATAAAGGGATGTTGGATACCTACACAATAAAATATAATAGTTTGGACATGAATTTGTTTGTGGATCATTTCACTTTCTTCTCTTCTCCTTTTATAGGATGAAGTTGCTAATTTGACATGGGAATAAAGATGCTAATTAAGAATGTTTTAAAGACGATTTACTTCACTTATGGAAGTTAATAGTTTGTGTAATGGTTATCTTGCATAAATATGGAAGTTTTTTCAAAGTAGGCTTGTAGTCCTGACCGATGAATGTCAAGATAACCGTAGGTGGTTAGGCTAACCAATGATAGTTGAGGGTTTGGGGATCAAAATTAGATAGATGGATTAAAAAGTTAAGTCAATGGTAAAAGTGTGAAATGATTTATCTAGATGATTAGCTAATTTGAGGATTGAAAGTGGGTCCATGATGGTTTGACATTGACAACTAGCCAAGGAGAAGTTTTTGAGTGTCTATATTTCCCCCCTTTTTGTTATGTAGATTTGATTTGATAATCCAAAAATTAAAAACAAATAGTTTTCTAGTCAAGGCCTGATTACCCTAAGTATGGGAGGAGGTGTTCCCCCTCAAACTAGGAGTTGATGAGGTGAAAGAAAAATTAGGTCAAGGTTTGATAAATGATGAATGGGTAATCATGATGTTGGTGACATGATAGGGTTGGGTATGTGAGATGCAAACATGCATACAAAAAGTGACTAAAAGAGATAATCAAGATTGTACAAAGACGAAATTTGCCAATGTTGGTAAAAATAAGGTTAATGCTAGAGGAACCTATGATAGGGGTGACTAGTCCACAACATTGGTCATAGTTGATCAGGTCAGGCCTATCAAGCCATATAGATAGGGTCAGTGTTGGTTGAAATTATCCAAGGTAGGAAGTTCTCCCACAAAACAACAAAATAGGCTAGGTGACACATGAGGTGGTATAAAGTTAAAAAGTTTAACATGGCAAGGTTGGTCAGTGTGGTAAAAATAACCATAATAAAGTAGAATACAACATATGAATGATCAAGATCAAAAGATACCAACATCAAGGTAGATGTGGTGAAATAATGGGTTGATTATGAGTTAGAAGGGGATGGTCGAGCTAACTCTAGATGCACTAGGTAAGTGGGTGCTACCTACATAGTTCCATGGACAAGAATCCAAATAGATCTTTAGGCCAAATGTAGTTCTCAAAAGGTTAGATTTGTAAGTTGGGGGTCTTGGTGAGAAAGTGGGCCAAAATAATAAGGGACCCAATTAGTGATGGTCAGGGTAGACCTTAGGATCGATCAGAAAAGGTTACCCCTAAGTGATGATAGTTAGAAAAAACCCTAAAATTTTGAGATGTAAAAAGAAAATGGCAAATAATTTTTACCATTTAGACTTGTGATTATGGATTTGGCACTCTAAGCATTTTATCATGTTGGGGACTTGGCATGAAGTGTGTTGAGGTGGAGAATTTTGAGTGGGTGAGTGGTCTAGTTGATTGGATCATTGACCAGATGGAGGGTGGATGAGGGCATGACCGAGCAATGGCACAAAGACTCTAACCATGACAATGATCATGGAAGGAGGTAGGGATTATTTTAAAATTGATAGTATAGGTAAATTTTACAAATGTTATATGTGAATTGAATAGGAATAGGGTTGGGTTATAACTCTAGGTAGGGTTTTAGGGAAAACAATGCCCTAGCATTAGGTTTTGTTGGTTTTTTATGAATAAAAGTGATAGGGGAAGGATGTGTTAAGTTGTGATTGGGTAGGAGAATAAGTCTAGATAGTTGTTTTTTAAAAAAATAGGGTTGGGTGGAGATGCAAGAGGTTTCAAGTTTGAGATTCACACTATTGGTAGTCACACATAGTGACCGATGATGGTTCAACTCGATTGACACTAGTCAAACCTAGGAGGAAAAGGGGCCTAAGGGGATCATTAATGGTTTGAGAAACTACTGATAGACAAAGTGTGTAAGGGGGATTTTGGGGATAGTTTGATGGTGTTTGAAAAAGTGTGTAATTTTTTTAGAAAATATTAGACATAAAGGTTTGAAATGCTAAAAATAAGATGTGAGGGTGTCATGTAGGTCAATGAAAGCTATGCATAAGAGGGTGAGGATTAGAGAGAGAAGGATGCAAGTTTTAAAATGGGGGTAGATAAAAGGTAGGGTTATGTACTAAGTGTGAAAGGTAAGTTAGAGTGGAATAGGTTGTAGCTAGATAGTGAGTTTATTTTTGGTATGTTAATGTGATTGTTGTGTAGGCCCACAATCAGATTTAGATGAGGCATCAAGTCTCACACAAATTTTCTAAAGTTTTAAGAAAAATGATAGTATTTGAGTGGAGGCACATGGAGATGGTTGGCCTAGGGGCTATGATACATTATCAACACCTACCATGGGATGTGGCTATGAGAGATGGGACCCAGTGATGAACACCTTTATGTTGTTGACTAGTGAGATAACCATCTTATTGGAGGATGTGATGAAGATCATATAAATACCCATATAGGGGGAACCCATTTATCATATCGAGAGTGAGGATAAAGACTATTATATGGGTCTTATATATAAAGCTGAACAGGATTATGTTTTGTGGCATGTAGATGGGTTCGAGATTGGGTTGATGTATCAAAGGGCCAAAATGATAGATGCCTTTTGATGATGATGATGGCAGTGATGTGTTTTGATTTTCTAGATTCAAGCCATGGAAATTTTCTATACATGTTAATAGGTGTATTGGTGGAGATGTTGTTCAAGAGGACCATATTTGGATGGGCCCTAGTGCTATTAGTCTAGATATACATGGAGTTCTAGGCATTTTGGGCACATAGATGGTATGGTATTAGTGTCAATTTTGTGATGCACTATTTGGAATTTGATCACATCCATGTTGTGAGACCATTTGGGGTATCATGGTAGGGATTCACTCAAGTAGCCTTTATAGTGGGTTTCATGCAATGGAGATGTATTGATGCATTGATAGGTGATGGGGAAGGAGCTAGAGATATTGAGTGGTTTAAGGATGCATTGGAGGGTTTGGTGGTGGGAGATGTTGTATGGATGTTTTATGTAGATTTCCCTATTTGGCCTAGGCACAAGTACCACACATTATCATTATAGAGCTGGCATTGGATACATAGGAGATGAGATGGGGAGACTGAGCTAATTCCATTTGATCAAGTGTGAAAACAATTTGGACTAGTGTAATAGATCCCCATAATTTTATGTGATATAGGAGAGAGTAAGTGGAGTTCCCACTCCTAGAGCCATAGCCATAAAAGGTTATCTTGGATTTTGAGGAGCTCCTAGCAAGGGTGGCTATTAATAATGTAGGGATTTTTTATGGTTATATAGCATGGTTCTAGGCTAGGTATGCAACAATATATTTTGGGTGGGATGATGGGGGATATAAGCCAATGGATGTGGATCCAACATAGGTTTAGGGTTAAGATAAGGATGGATAGGCAAGAACAACACTTACAGTAGCTCAAGTCCATGTGAATAGATTACAAGGATAGGTTACTACTTTACAGGCATAGATAGTCACTCTATAGGGGTAGGTTACAAATCTAACTAGTGAGAAGGATTAGGCATGGGTATATTTGGGGTTAGTGACTTAGGAGAGATATTCATTGAGATGGAGAGCAGGGGTAACTAAAACAAAAGTAGGACCACCTGACATAGTTTTAAGGACATAATACTTAGCCACCACTTAGGAGTTTAGATATTATGAGGTGATGGTGCTAGCTCAGATACCATAGTTGATGCATTATGGGGCATATAGGGCCATCTTGGTAGGGTGTCCATTGATATTTACTCTAGGATAATGGGCCTCAATAGTTGGGTAGGCAAGGATGCCAAAGGTGCCACTATAGACACTAAAAAACTACACACTTATAATTTTTAATGACTAAATGTCTTAGGATCCCATAAATACCCCCTAAACATTCTTAACCCTTAACCAACCCATTTTAACCTAACCAAATCACTATTTTATTATTCATATAGTAATATTAAAAATTACTATTCAAAAATACTATTCACTATCACTATTCACTATGGGACCCACTATCACTATTCATGATGACATGGAAAGTGACATGGAAGGTGATAAATCAAATTATTTTGCAAGTGACATGGCTTATAAGTGAGGTGGCTTGATGTGGGACATCATGCCCCACTTGGGGCCCTTTACTAAGGTGCTTAATAACCTCATTTAAGCATCACAATGTTCATCCCTTGAAATATGGTGAATTTTCCATTAATGGGCCATCATTAAACATTTATTTTTCCTTCACACATGAAAGTGGAATTCAAAATTATATACCTACCTTTTTAGTGCTTTGGGAAAGACAAAGGGCATCCATTTTTGACTTTTTAACCCAAATGAGAGACTCACCAGCCCAAATGGGAATCCCCACCAACCTCATCTTTGACTCATTCATACACCACATGAAAATTACGCCACATTTTTTTCCATCTCTTTTAAGTGCTTGAATGAAGATAAACAAGGGTGGTGAAAAGTCTTTGGTCTCATTTAAACCCATGTACATGATGCCCATTTAAAATTAAATTCATGTATAAGGTGGGAGACACACCAGCCCAAATTAGAGAACAATGATCAATGTGAGACTCCCACCAACCTCATTTTTTGATGAATTCATGTACTACATGTAAAATGGTGCCATACTTCCACTATTCCTTATTTTATCATGATTCTTCACAACAACTATTATAAATACCCCCCTTTTCTTCACCTGAGGTTAAGTTAGAAGTTAGTATTTGTTATTAAAATATTGTTGTAGGTATTTAAAGGAGGTCATAATTTTTTAGGTCATCCACATCTTTGATAAAAATAGTTCAAAGCAATGAAGCTCTACCAAAATTGTCATGAGATTCCTTCATCACATCATCAACATCATCAACTACATCAACAAGCTTCAAGGTAACCTTATTGGTTTTATTTATTTTAGTCATTTAATTAAGTACTTACCTTCATTACTTTGGCCTATACCCCTTAATCCACTTTCCATCTTAATCCATTGACCTCCTTTACCACCTTTTCCATTGTAATTCCATTTACCTCTTTTTCCCTCTTTACATTGTTGCCACCTTCATCCCTTTTGCCCCCTCATCCTTTTACTACCCTAGTTACTTGCTATTTTATATTTTCAACCATATATCCCTATCATTTTATTATCTCAATCAACCAAACAAAACTATTATATTTGCCTTTATCAAATTACCAAACCCAAAACCATAACCTTGTCTTAACCAAGTTTTGGCACTAGTATAATCAGACTAGTTGCTTCATTTTGGATAACTTAGAAAAGAATCTAAGTTTATAAGATAATTGGATGTAATTTTATATATTTTATTTAAGTTTTAATTTCATTTAAGGCAAATATATTTATTTTATCATTTCCACTTAAGTGTTTTAAAGAAGGTGGATTGATATCCTCCTAGAAAGCTTTTGCTTCTAGGATCTATCTCACACTAGGCAATCCACCCAACTATTTGTCTAACCAAAAAGTTTTGTGATAGTGATTTTTTATTGTAGGTCATTATTACATATCCAATTATTAGTTCTCACAAATTATAGATTCAATATGTGTGCATTTTAATAGATATTCTTCTACACACCCTTCTCAACTAGTTTTTTCTTTTCACACTTGAGAAAAAGCAAAAAATAGATAAAACATTTTGGCACGCCTGGTGGGACCCTTGATTTTTATTGAGTTCATTAGTTGTTTTAGGAAATTTAGTTTCATTATTAAAATTTCATTTATATTAATTTAATTTATACAAATTAATAATTCCTTTCTTTTGAAACGTAAACTTTAGTTTCTTGTGTTTTAGAAAATTAGAAAATAAAAAAGTACAGATTTTCACTCTTTTCTCTTTCATTTGTAAAATATAAAAATAAAATTAATCCTAGGATTAGGGTTGAATTTTCATGTATAATTTATGTGGATTTTAATTGTTCTTCTATTTACTCAAATTAAAAAAATAGATCTTTTGGTTGAAATTGAGTGCATTCATTGACTGCTTGTTTGATTTTAGCTCACCTAGTTTAATTAAAAGCATTATGAATTAATCATAATTAAAAAATTTAACAAAAACCAAACCACTTGTACAACTAAACATAAAACAATCTTTAAATAAGTCCTAACTAGGATTTTACCACCTATCGGATTACCTTACCCCCTCCTAGTTATCGTACTTGGATTTGATCACCAAAGGGATAATTAACTCAGTTCTCTGGCTGAGTATAAGCCTTAGAAAATGGTATATATTAGATAAGAATCTACACTATATGTGGGATTTTGAAGTGAGGGGATGAATCCCCAAGTACCAAGTCATGTACTAAAATCCAATACAGATTTCTATTAAGCACCTAAACATAACCTGAAACCAAACATAAACTACCTTGTTCAAGACCTATTCTAATAGATTTATTCTTCACATTTTTTAAGGCACAAGACAAAATAGAGATAATTAAAAATATAGGATTTAATGCATCTTAGTGTATGCTTTTATTTCCTTAAATATTTTCTTTTGATTACTTCTTGTTTGAGGTGTCAGTTTCATTTCTCTCCATTCGTCACATATTCTTTACCAAACTACAAATTAAAGAATCAAACCAACCAAGAACCTATTTTCAAAACCTTATCTCCACTACCTTTTTAAATGGAGAGCTTTATTATTTTCTCTCCTAGAGATCCTAACTTTTTTATGATCTTGGAGAACAATCCATTCACCTTAAAGTGGTACCTTGTATTGCAAGCAACTTATGCTCCCTTCCTTACCAACAATAAACCCAATCTTGTCTACAACTAGCCCAATCCTATCTAAAACCAACCCAGCCTTGTCTATAACCAACCCAACCCTATCTACAATCAACCTAACCTTACTTATAAATCATCAAACTCCAACTTTAACCAACCCACAAATTAGAAACCTTCACCCAAACTATAACCTGAATTTGCTGTAGTGATAATAGACTGGATAGCTAGATTAGATTCAAACCTTAGGCCATATATTTCAAGTATATATGATAAATCAAACCTCATTTAAAAACAACCAATGGCCTATCATCATCCATTTAATTATTATCATGCCCAACAAATAACCTATCAACATCTATTATCTCAATCACCCCAACCTTGTCAAATCTTAGGCCATTTCCCCCAACCATCATATCAACCTTAACCCACCTTTTTAACCTAATTAATTTCATCACCCTTAATATGTAAACCAACCTATCAACCCAACCAACTTGTTAACCTATCAAACCAACTAGCCTCTTCAAGCTAACCAAATAACTTACAAATAATTTCACACCCTAATGTGATAATTAAGACATTAACACACCCTCTTCTATCCCTTAGTAAACCTACAATTGAAGAAACTATAATAACACCAACCTTAACCAATCCACTTGTTGACCAAGTATAACCTTTACAAATTTCCTTACAAACCACAATTAAGGAAACCAAACAATATTTTCAACTTCTCCTTTTAGTGAATCAAAGCCAACCAAAATCATCTCACACTTATGAGGTGCACACGATCAATGTTGTCATTGATAAACATATTACTACTACTTCTTCCACCCCACTTATGAAAGTGGGGAAATAAATTTCCATTCCTTTGGATGACCAAACAAAAAAATCAACCACTTCCTTCCTTTCACTTGACACCATTACACCTTCCTCCCCCACCATAAACTCACCTACTCTTCCTTTGGAAATCATTCCTTTATAAGAGGTCACCTTATCCACTCTATCCATGGAAGAGACATCTTCTCTAAATTTTTAACCTTCTACCAAAAACATAGATGGGGAAACCATTACTTCTTCTTCACCTAAGGTTTTAATCTTGTAAATCAATGATCAAGGAAATAAAACTATCTATAAGCCCTTTTTTAGGCTAGTACAAATCTTAGAGTTCACTTCTCAACCCAATCTCAATAGATCCACTTTATGGCATCATATTGACCTCCCCTATCGAAACAAACAAGAACCCTTAGATTCATTTGAATCCAAACTTAAACCTATCACTACCTCAACCCCATTCTCAAATACTCCATCTTCCAAAAACATAGGGGGACCATACAACCCACTTCCATCTAAAATTGTTAAAAATACTTACACCTCTTTGACCAAATCCATCAAGAATCTAGGAATACTTCCTATTCCTAACATATATCACCAATCTTTGAAATTTGACCTAACTCCATCAAGTCCATCAGAGAAAACTTTGACTAAATCTATTAAAAGGGTGTAATATCTTAAAACATCTTTAAATAGACCCATGCCCCCTTGTTCTCTTAAATCTTCTACTTAAAAACCAACCAAACAACCCCAACCTAACCAATCTACTAAACCCATTCCATAACCAACAACTTCCAGGGTGAAGCCTACTCTATGAAGTCTCCCACTCCAAAACCCAAAAATACATCATCCCCAATAGATTTATTTGAATCATATTCAAATATATTATAAAAGTTGTTACAAACCTCATCCTTAACCTTACAAAATATCAAACCTTTTGACCCTATCAAAAATTTTGACCCTTCATGCCCAAAACCATCATGGTTCATTGACCACCATGTGTTCTCTTACCATAGGAAACTTGGCCATGATACAAAGAACTACAAGGCTCTTAAAGCCATTATCCACCATATTTATGACAAGGATAATATGTTATCAAATGAACCTCTTTTGAGCTCATTACCAACCTGGCCATCAACTAAATATACCCAACACTTTCCTATTCCCCCATTATCACCTTAGAGTGAGAAGGAACCGAAGCAACAAGCTAAACCAATTTTTTTTATCCACACCATCCATAGGGTTACCCAGTCTTAGGTCCAACAAAAGGATAAGGTAAAGGTTAAAGTATCCATTCCATGGACATACCCTTCAAAACCTTAACATTCTAAACAAACCTAACCACAAAACACCTTCACTTTGGGATATTTTCCCCAGCCATGCAAAGAGTAAACTAGGGGAACTTTCCTTCCATAAGGCTTTAACCATTTATTAACTTCAAGAATACCTTACCACTAACTAAACTAACCTTTGGTTTTTTTTTCTCAACCTATCAACCAAACCCATCCATCAACCCAACTTGAACCAAGTGGTATATCAAATTGGGGAAACCTATTTAGACACCACCCAACCTATTTGGGATTCAAATTCTTCCATCAAACCATTGGATATTACCCTTCTCCATAAAACCTAAAAAACCCTACCTCAAAGCTAAGGACTTTAATATCAAAGACCTCATCCTAAAGGAAAACCAACATGTGACCAATATGGAGAAGAGTAAATGAGGCAAGTTTGATTTTAACTGGCTTGGACCCTACATCATTACCCATAAGTATGGATCAGGAGCTTATCATATGTCCTCTTTCAAAGGCAAACTATAACTTGAGCCCTTGAATGCTTCATATCTATGTCCATTTTTCTATTAATGAAGTATCAAACTCACTCCATTTGAATAACTTAAGATCATCCCTTGATTATGAGATTATAACCTTCACCCATATTTCTCATCTCCTTTTGAGGATAATCGATTACAATATAGAACCATGTGATTAACCATCACAATCATAGCCTAATCCTAAATGTAATTACCATGGCTCTACCCATAACATGGTTCTCATGGATACTTTTCATCTCTAACGAGATGGAATCCCATGGTCATTGTCTCTCAAAACCATACCTTTTCATAACATTAACCTTCTTGTGTCAAAATTTTTCCCTTATAAATGTAAACCTCCAAACCTAATTAGACATGTCCATGTTTAAAAAAATCACATCTAAAAATAATTTGAATACCAAAATATTACTTGGGTCAATATCTTAAGCATTGCAAACTTCTCAATTAAAGGACAACTACCCAAAAATAAAATAACAATTTCCAAATATAAGGTAGACTGTTCCCTTAAAGGATAATTATCAAGAGCATTAAATAAGGCCACTAAAATTAGACCACTCCCTTTAAGTATGGCTAATTTAGCTTTTTCAAAAGAAGAGAAACTCCTTGGAAGCTTCCTACATTTATCAACTTCCCATATACATCAATAAAGTAAAAGACCCACTATCACAATAAAATATAAAGCTGAAATCGACTCTCAAGCAATATAAGAAGTTAGAATCTATAATGAAATTTCACATATAGAATTCCTAAATTGATAAATATACATATAGCATATGACATGGAATTGTCTATTACCATTCTTAGGCCACCTATAGAAGGGGAAAACTAATTCACATGAGTTTATCATACATATCACCCATTACCCTTCACACTACCTATCACCCATCTTCCCTTTAGACTATCTATAAATCATGTGATTTAGAGCTTACTTGACACCATGTGATCAAGAAACCTTTTTTTATCAACTCATGACTGCTCATGCATAGTGTTTGAAGGGCTTATATTCATTAATTCAATCCCACTTCTAGTCTGTTTTTAGTTCTTGTCAAAAACAAAGCATTGTTCCCTATTATTAATGTGCTTGGTTGATGTTTTCATCATAAATTTTACCATCTAGTGTTGAAACAACAATAATCATTATTTTTACATTAAGCAAGATTACAACAACCATAGCCATACCAATCATTACCATAACCATAACCATAACATTCATAAGTATCCACACAACCTTAATCATAATAACATTTGACTAGTGACATCCAACACATTTTTTACATAAAAAACTATTTAATATTTTATTTAAGGTGTGAGGAGTCACATGACACATATAAAGTTGTCAGACTATCCACACTTCACTTAAGTCCCCTACATACATTATTTTCCTACCTAAGCACTAGGCTAATTGTCTGATAACTCTGGATTTATGTTCAATCATCCTTTTACTTGATTGATCCCTAAACTAACATCTGTAACATTCCCTATCTCAATAATTGCTAAAGCATGTACTCTATTCTCCTCTTCTACATTTATCCCCATAGGGAAAGAATCATATTTTTCTTTGGGTCTTTCACCTTGCTCACCTATCACAACCATTACATCCCTCTACTCTGGTTGTTATGCTCACATTGATACCACTAGTTTTTGCCTCAGTACACATCCCCTAGGATAATGAGGGTTCCCTCCATAGATAGGCTGATATTCATGTTCTCCATCCCTACATCTTTCATAGTGAGATTCTCTCCTTCTTCACTACTAAAGAGGTAATATTTTAGGCTCAACCTCAGGTTGTAGGTACCTTTCCTCTTGTTGTTGATCTAACAACACTTCCATTATCACAATTACATGTTGTAATATCTAGTAAATCTATACATTCACCATATTGATTATTTTAAGTCATGGATTTTGTTGGTTATCTCCACCATTATTATTATTTTTCTCCATCTTCAACCTTTTGTAGCTTTTTTCCCTCTCTATAACCTATAAAACTAAATAATTCAATGATAGACATTCATCTTTATCATGATTCTTTAAATAGAATACCTGACCATTCTTCCTCATCAACATGATTCTCCATTCCACTGATGGGGAAGGCCATATCATGTCATTGATTCCCTTAAATAGTCTTCCCACTTTAAATGGTTATGTCTACTTGCCTTATTGTGTAGACACATACCCCTTGATCAACCTAGACATTTTAATAAATTTATCATATGCCATCATGATTTCCCTTTATCACCCTTGTCATCCAATCTACATCTGATGTCTTTGATTATTTTATATCTTATGATACTTGTGGGCCTGATCATTATCACCTTT
The DNA here is from genome assembly GCA_037957365.1 of Torreya grandis. Classification (NCBI taxonomy): domain Eukaryota; kingdom Viridiplantae; phylum Streptophyta; class Pinopsida; order Cupressales; family Taxaceae; genus Torreya; species Torreya grandis. Next base: position 1,249,662 of record JARHVA010001656.1, read on the forward strand.
ACCTCTATTGATGTAAATTGGCTTCTATCCATGTGCCACCATAATAGTCACACCTCAAACACTACCACTATTCTTGGTAATGGTAGCTTCTAAATCCTTACAATTATAGAAACTCCTCCATCAAAGGTAGGCCACCATGAATTCACAATAATAAATTCACCTCCTTGTGCCCTCTAACCTCCTATTACTACCAACCAATTGTCATAGGCTCTAAACATCAGACCCTAATCATTGGTAGTACTTGCTCAAACATGGTAGTCTTTTCTTTATGCTAGCTTAAAGTTCATCTATAGTTAGGGAAAAATCACCTTCTCCAATTGTGTAACCAATCTCCTAGGTCATGTAACTTCTTATTGGTTAGGCCTAACCTAGTAGAACCCCAACTCATCAGTTCCAAGGAACTAAGATAAAAGATTTATACATGGTTTCCTTTCATCTAACCTACCCATGTAGATCTTGGGTCAAGAAAAATCAATCCTATATCATTTGCCACCTTGATAATATTATACCTTTTAGAATCTACTTAACCGTCAAAGAAATTATTTGTAGGTCATCACTTCACTATTTCTCATAAAACATGGCTCATAGAGATGATGACCTTTTGCCAACACAACTATGCAGATCCTGACATACACCCACCTCTTAAAACATGGCTCATAGTAATGATGACATTTTTCCAACATGAATATTTATAACTTGATAGACACCCACCTCCTAAAACTTAGTTCATAGTGATAGCTACCAACACTATACTTATACCTTCACATAAATTTAGAAGGTGCAACCTCCTTACAATGGCACATCTTCTTTGGATTAGCTCTATTGAAAGTTGTTTATGGTGCTTAGCATTGTGTTCCATTATTATTTACCCTACCTTACCCATCTGTGTCTCTCATCTTAATAAATGTGGGATCATAATGGTAACCTTTCACCAATCTACACCATATGATTTCACCATCACCTTCACCAAAACCCAAAACTTCTATTTTACAAAACCTTCTCCATCAACCCAACCCAAATTGGGGTAGCCAATTTGAACACCACTCACCCAAATCTTGTTGAATTACATTGTCCTTATGTCCACAAACTATGTAGGTGTTGCTTCACTTCTATGGGTAGCTAAGACACTAACAACTAATTCCCATCCCCTTTTTATTCTCACTCATTTCCATTGGTAACAATACCCTCTTTCTTAGGGCATCCTACATAAAAGAAGCTTTGAATTATTTCTTAGTGTCCTTATGTTTTAACACCATCTAATACTTCCTCTTAAGTTTTTTCACCATTATTGGGAGAACTACATTAGCCTAAGGTCTTTTTGGATTATGTAGTCAATGCTCACTTACTGAGGTTAGCTTAGCCACATCCTTTACTTTATTTTCCCTTCTCGCCTAATATCTTTTCCTCCACCCCTCCACCTATCTCCTCACCACCTCCCTTCCTTCAGCTTGTCAATCTCTTTTAACCACTTTTCTAGCCTGTTAATCTCTTTTAAAACAAGGATTAATAGCCTTCCTCATTAGTCCCTCTTATCTCCCATAAATCCACCACCTAATCTACTTTGTTGGCACCCAAAACACCTTGTGCATTCTTTATAGCTCACTTCCCCACCCATTTTTTGAATTTTTTTGCCTCTCTCTCCATTTTTTACCAACCTTTACCTCTATCTCCTTTATGTTCTTTTGCCATCCTCATCGTTTCCCCTTATCCTTGGCAATTTGTCACACCCTCTTCATCACTCTCATTTCCTCACCAATTCCACATCATACTGTGCATATTGTAAACTTTTTATTTATTTTATTGCTGTACTTTTTTGTTACATGTAACACCATTCTCTATCATTTCACCACTCTTCCCATCATACCCATTTTCCATTATTTTTGTTTGGTTTTTTCCCATCCTTTCATCCTTTTTGTCTTTTTTTTTTCCTCCACAACTAGTTTCTCCCTAGGTATTTATCCTTTGAGAAGCCTAATATAATTGCCACTTTTCTTCTTCTCAGTTCTTGCCTTTTTCCTTTTGCATTCCCATTTTCCTCTTTCCATCTTGGTACTCACTTATCTTTTGCATATGTGTGAGTATCCTTGCTTTGTATCCTTACTTCAATTCTTCCTTTTTCTTCTTATCATCCCTAATATTCATCATTTATCTTCATCTCGTTCCCTTTCATTGTTTTCCATCATCTTCTCCCTTTTCTCTATTTCCTTTCAATTTCTCATCTTAAAGACATTACTTATTCTTCTCAACCTTTTTTTCCTCCTATATGTCCATGCCTGGCTCCTTCCATCCTTCTCCACCTTCATCTTTATCTATAAGCTCATTATTTTCTCTACCTATCTCTTCATCCATCTCCTAGTCTACCTTCACCTCATCCCTTGTTAGATCTCCTTTATTTTCTCCCATTTAACCTCTAGCTCCTTAGTGTAGTCATTAGTTGTACCAATTTTACATATATCTCCTTGTATACTTCTTCATGTCATCTATGCCCTTGCCTTAATGCATAAAATCTAGTTAGGTTCATTACTTCAAGAGCATCCCTTTCTTCCTTTAATGCATTTACATGTTGATCCTATATCCTCTTTTTTATCCCTCTATAGCTGCTCCCTTCACCCTACGTATCACCTTCTTCCCTTTTAAACCCTCTACCCATCTTGCTATTATATGATCACAACACATGGCATGTTATGACCTCATAGGTCTTCGATTAGACTTTGGGATATATACCGATTTTACAGCTCTATTACATAATTTTCTAAGCTTATAGTCTCATATGACCAATAAACAAGCTTAAGAACTGCTAAGCCATCAGGATGAAGATTTCTTCCCCACCCCCTCTGGTCTTGCCTATTTCAAACCCCTTTTACTCTGACCTTTAGAGATGTTAGAATAAAAAATAAAACCACCTTAAATTAGAATATTTGAGGTACCCATGTGTGAATTCTAGTTATACCCTCTCACATGACCTACCTCATAACTAATAATTTTCCTTGATTCTCCCTACCCGGCCTACATCCTCCTATGCACTATAATAGCCCTCGTCTTTAATCACATTCCGCCTAGTAACCTTTTCTAGAATTCACCTCGTCCACCAAACTATTTTATCTTTGAACATATTTTTCCCACCTTCCTTTTCAACTCCCCAATCTATTTGTATTCTTACATCTTTATTTTATTTTCCCTCTCAATTTTCCATTTATATAATTTATTTTCCTTCCTATTTCAACCTACTCCCCCATTTAATTAATATTCTCATTATTCACCTCACTCCATATTCCAAAACCCCTCAAAGTCTTTCTTTGAATTCCTTCAAAACTCAATCCTTACTTATTTTGGGGATCTACTGGCACAAGGGTCAAGGGTTTGAATCTTTACCACTTCTTATTTACCCAATTTACTACTTTACTTCCTCAAATCATTTAATAATACCCTTCCGTACCCTATTAATGACATTTTTGTGGAGTGAACACAATTTTGGCTTATTTGGATGGTGATGAAATAACCCATCAAGTCACCATGATAATTCAAGTAGTGTTAGATTTTATAAACCTTGGTAAAACATATTTCTCCCTTTTTTAAAATTCTAGCATAACTTTCATGATTAAACCTACATATCCATGGTTGAAAATTTCTTTTACATAGTTAAAGCAATAATCTAATTACATCCTTGATAATCTCATCCACCATTTATACCAAACCAATTAGAAAACTATTTGATACCCATATTTTCCACCCTTTAGAGCTTCCCTTTCTCCAACATCCTACAACTAGACCTAACTGCATGAAACATCAAATTGAGGCAAACTAGTAAACTAACACTCCTCATTTCTGAAGAACTACATTAGGCCTGAAGTTCATTTTAGACATGATTTCCATGTACATATGTAGGTAACATATAATTTATTAGTACATATCGAGTCTACTCAGCCACCCCATTCCAATCACCTAACCATTCAACCATGTTCAACTTGAGATTGGCCCTTTTTGACCCAACATATTGCATAATTTGTGACAACATTTCCTTGGTATTTTTGATCATATAAAACAATTTTTCCATGTTTATCATTTGAATTTACACCACCTCATGCACAACTAGACCATTTTTATTTTTCTCAAGAGCACTTCCTACCTTTAATACCTAAGTAAACACCGACCCTATCTAGGAGCCTTGATAAGACTAACCCGATCAACTATGACCAATGTTAGGGATAAATTACCTTGTCATTTATCCTAAAACCCAACCTTTTTGTTATCAACATTGGTATCTTTATTATTTACACAATCTTGACTATAATACTTAGTCACATTTTATACACCCATTGGCATTTTATATGACTAGCTACCTTGTAGAACCACCTAGTGCCTTCCCACCAACTACTTATCAAACTTGCACCTAATTTGGCCTTTCCTCATCAACTCTCAATTTGAGGAGGAACACTTCCTCCCATACTTTTGTAACCCTAACCTTAGACCAAGAGATTCATTTTTGTTTTTTAGCTTGTTAATTCAAAGTTGCATAATAAAAAATGGCAAAATGTAGACACTAAAAATTGTACACTTACAATTTTTGATGTCTAAATGCCTTAGGACCTCCTAAATACCCCTAAACCTTCTTAAACCTTAACCAACCCCTCTTAACCTAACCAAATCACTATTATCCTATTAATATAGTACTATTCAAAATTACTATTTGAAAGTACTATTAAAAACACTATTCACCATGTGACCCATTATCACTATTCATGATAACATGGTAAGTGACTTGGAAAGTGACATGGAAGGTGATATAAAAATTTATTTGGAAAGTGACATGGCTTATAAGTGAGGTGTCTTGATATGGGACATCATGCCTCAACTGGGACCCTTTCTTAAGGTGCTTAATGACCTCATTTAATCATCCAAAAGTTCCCCTCTTAAAATATGGTGATTTTCCCCTTAAGGGGCCATCATTAAATATATATTTTGCCTACACACATGAAAGTGGACTTGAAAATGAGATACCTACCTCTTTAGTGCTTTGTAAAAGATAAAGGCCACCCATTTTGGACTTTTTAACCTAAATGAGAGACTCACCAACCCAAATGGGAATCCCCAATAACCTCATCTTTAACTCATTAATGCACCACATGGAAAATGGCACCACATTTTGTGTGTAATATCTTTAAGTGATTTAATAAATACAAGTAAGGGTGGTGAAAAGTCTTTGGTCTCATTTAAACCCATTTGCATGATTCCCATTCAAAATTGGATTTATGTGCAAGGTGGGAGACACACCAACCCAAATGGGAGACCCATGATCAAGGTGGGAATCCCACCAACCTAATATTTTTAATAATTAATGCCCACATGGAAAATGGTGCCATACTTTTACTATTCCCTTTGTTAGCATAATTCTTCATAACAAATGTTATAAATACCCCCTCTCCTTTACCCAAGGTTAAGTTGGAAGTTAGTATTTGTTATTAACATCTTGTTATAGGTATTTGATGGAGGTCATCATTTTGGATGTCATCCACATCTTGGAATAAAATAATTCAAAGCAACGAAGCTCTACCAAAATTGCCATGGGATTCATTCATCACATCATCAATAACATCAACCACATCAACAAGCCTCAAGGTAACCTTATTTGGTTTTCTTTATTTCATTCATTTACTTAAGTCATTCCCTTCACTACCTTGGTCTATACCCCTTAATCCACTTTCTATATTAATCCATTGACCTTATTTACCACCTTTGCCCTCTTCACACCATTGCCACCTTCACCCTATTTTCCCCCTCATCCCTTTTCTACCCTAGTTACTTGTTATTTTATCTTTTCAACCATATATCTCTCTCATTTTATTATTTAAATCAACCCAAACCAAAATATTATTTTAGCCCTTATCAAATTACCAAACCCAAAACCACAACCTGGACTTAACCAATTTTTAACATTAGTATAATCAAACTAGTTGCTTCACTTCAATTAACTGAGTAAAGCATCCAAATTTCTTAGTTAATTGGCTACCATTTACTATATTTTATTTTATTACTTACAATCATTTAAGGCAAATATATTTATTTTATCATTTCCACTTAAGTATTTTAAATAAGGTGGATTGATAGCCTCTTAGAAAGCTTTCACTTTTAGGATATAGCTCACGCTAGGCAATCTACCCAACTACTTGTCTAACTAACAAATTTTGTGGTAGTGTTTTCTTATTGTAGGTAATTCTTCCCTAGTCAAAGAGGAGTTCTCACAAAGTCTAGATTCAACATGTGTGCATTCAATAGGTATTCTTCTACACACCCTTCTCAACTAGTTTCTTTTTTTCACACTTAAGAAAAGGCAAAAATTAGATAGAAATAGTCACCACTAGGTGGTAGTATAGGTCTAGGTCTAGCTGGTTCAGGTGGCAGTGGTATAAGTGGTAGTGGTTTTGGTTCCCCAAGGGCTTGATAGATGATATTTTATGATGTATATATGATTTATATTTTGATACTGGCCTACATGCCAATGATGTGAGATGTATATGAGAGAGATATTTGATATATTAAGACATATAATGTTGCATTGATGTATATGATGATTATCTTTTTGATTATGTTGATTATATTATTTTCATGATGTTTTATGGATGAGATAGTGATGTATTATGTTTATGATGATTATTTTTTTATGAATATGATTAGGGATGATACATATGATGTTACTTGCTTAGTGTAAGTATTTTTAGATGGATACGATGGTGATTATTTGTGTTTATGATGATGTGTTTGAAAAAGATATTTTTTATTTTGATAGATTTGTTTATGAGATGATTATGGCAAAGTGGTTAGATATGATGAACATGTACACATATTACACCTAGATAGATAATGTGGTAATGTTGTACACATATTAGATGATATTTTATAGAGATGATGTTGATAATGTTATAATGGTATGTTATGAATGGTTACAATGTTATGGTCCCTAATGTTTTTTTTATGGATAAGATGTGTGTTTGGTTTATATTTGCCTTATTTCTAGTTCATAATGTCATTATTGTGTCCATAGGAACTAATGAATAAATAAAAATAAAAAGGCATAATTTTTATAGTTGATAAGGATGTATCAATGAGAAACCATAGTTTAATTGACTTAGGGAACATAAACCTATCAAATTCTTTCCAAAAGCATGCTTTGATTGAGAAAGAGGGGGTCTTGATAAATTTATATTAAGTAAGCTCATAGTCCCTTGAGAAGAGGTGTGGAAGGAAATTAGGTGATAAGTAGATAGTTAAATGGGAAACGATGAAATGATAGCCTAATGTGGGTTAGCTTGCCCCTTATATAGGTTTCCAAAGAAACATGATATACAAGTCCATGCCTTAATATGAGATGAAAACTAATCAATGAAGTCTACCAATTCCATATATAGTAGTTGATTGTGGTGTAATGGGATAATTTGTAGACTGTTCAATGCAGGAATTTTATAAATGGTACTTATAAGAGTTGACTATGGCTTACTTTATTTAAATTTTACCCAAGATTATTTATTTTTATTCTTAGTTTGATAAGTTATTTAATATGATCGATGTGGGAATCTTCAAATGATTATTTTGTGGCCATCCTTCAAGGGAGTGGTCTAGGATTATATTGTATAGCTATCCTTTAATGGAGTAGTCTATTTTTAAGCAACTTTTATTATTGGATAGCTATCCTTCAAGGGAATACTCTGTAATGAAATTGATATTGTGAATGAATGTTAGACATGGAAAAGTCTATTTAAGAATCAAAAGTTGACCTTTATGGAAGCAAATATTGAGAACAAAAGGTTAATGTTAAATGGGGAAAGTGGTTTGAGAGACAATTGACCATGGGATTCCATCTAATTAAAGATGAAAATTATCAATGAGAATCATGCCATGGGTAGAGGCATGGTACCCATGCTTAAGATTAGGTCATAACTATGATGGATAATCACATGGTTCTATGTTGTAATTGATTGTTCCCAAAAGAGTTAGTGATGTGAAAGGTAGTGAAAATATCATGAACCAAGGGACAATTTTAAGTTAGATACAAAAATGAGTTTGATCCCTATTTCAACAATAAAAATGAAAGTGTTGAGAGTCTCAAGTTATATTTTTCCCTCAAGAGAGGATAATTGATAAGTTCCTAATCTATAATTATGGGTTATTATACAAGGTATAACCCAATTAAAAGCACACTTACCCTTTTTAATTTTATTCATATTAGTTACATGTTGGTTTTCCTTAAGGATAAGGGCACCAATGTTGAACTATCACTCTTTTAGGTGTTTTTTGTATGTGTGTTTGATCCATTCTTGATAAACATGAAGATGATTAAGGGTTGCAAGGAAATATTCATCAAGGTGTTCAAAATACATGAGGTGTTCTTGATGATAGTCACTTTTGAAAAGGAATTCATATAAAGATATGCAAAGGGATAGAATTTGGAGTTTGAGAGGCAAGACTACCTCAGCTCCAAAGATGAGAGAAAAAGGGATAATACCTATAAAATCTTGAATTCTAATGTGACAGGCCCTTAAAGTGAAGGGGATATGCACATGCCAATCCTGACCTCAAGCACTTACTACTCTGGTGATCATCTTGATGAGAATCTTGTTTGAGTCTTCTGCCTATTCATTATCTTGTAGATGATAAGGTGAGGAAAATCTTAAATTGATGCCAAAGGCATCACAAAGACCTTAGAATTTTTAGTTATTAAAACATTTTCCATTTTTAGTGATGATCTTATGGGGAACACCAAAGTGGTAGATGATATGGTGATTGATGAAGTTGATAATTTTTTTGGATTTGTTGGATATAAGGGGAATGGATTCTACTCATTTGGTGAAATATTCAGTAGCAATAATGATATATTGGTGTTGTTGTGAAGAATAGGGTTTGATTTCTCTAATAAGGTTAAGACCCCATTATGAGAAGGGCCAATAATTAGTAGATACTTGAAGGCAATGAGGAGGTGTATAATGTAGATTAGTATGTTGTTGACATTTGAAATACTTATTTACATAGTCAAAACAATCCTTATTGAGGGTGGGCCAATAGTAATCAAGGTGAAGGATACGTTTGGTGACATCTAGGCCAATAAAGTATCTGCCAAAATTTTTGCCATGCATTTCTTTAAATCCACGTTTATAAAGGATTCCCCTTAGTATGGTGTAATGAGAGGTACTATGAACAAAGGCTCTTTGAGCATTCTTTGAAAGGTTAGGTGGAACAATGCCAAGGTTAAGGTAGTCAAAAGCTTGCTAGTACCAAATATCAAAAGGAGATGTTTCCAAACTATAAATGATATGTAGATTAGAAATAATATACAAGGGTGTGATAAAGTGGTGGATAGTGAGGAATATTTTATATTCAGTGGGTTTGTATTGAATTTGGGAAGCAATGAAGGCCATTGTGTCTGTAAATTTATTTTTAGATCAAGGAACATACTAGATAAGGTAGTGATCAAACGATGTCAAGAGTATGTATACCAATTATTTTTACTTTAATAGGACATCATGCTTGCATTGATAAGATCCATTGACTTAATTTATGACCAAATGGGTGTCACCAAAGATACTAATTATTTTGACCCCCAAGGTTGTAGCAGTTTGGAGACCTATAACTAGGGCTTCATACTTGGCCACATTATTGGTACATTCAAAGTCAAGTCTAAATGAAAGTGGAAGAGGTTCATGATTTATGGGAATGAGGATAATTATATCACCCCCACCATATTGGTATTTAGATCCATCAAAAAACATGGTCATTTGGTAGATGGGTTCTTCCTAAGAAAGAGTTATGATAGACTCATCTAGAAAGGCAAGAGGAAGGGGTCAATTGTTGAGTAGAGGTGCTTCATCCAATTGGTTAGTGATGACCTACCCCTTAATGAATTTTTGTGGAAGGAACTCAAGATAAAATTTAGTTATAAGCAAGACACTTAGTCATAGTCATACATTGGTTTTGATATGGCTTAGAGTGCATGAACTTGAGGGGGTTAGTGTTAGTGATAATATAGGTTTTATGATTAAGAAGATAGTGACATAGTTTGGAGGCCATAAAAAGTAAGGAAAGATAGAGTTTTTTGAGATGGGTATACCGATTTTAATAGTCTATAATCATTTAACTAATGTAATAGATGGCTTTCTCTTTATTCTATTTATCACAATGAGTGAGCATGGCCCATAGGGAATGGTCAGTGGTGGATATATATAGGTAAAAGGGTTAGTCTTCCTTAAGAGGGGTGAGGGTAGGTGGAGAGATAAGATAATCCTTGATTTAATCAAAGTATTTTTGACATTCTATGGTCCACTTAAAGTAAGTGTACTTTTCTAGGAGGTGGTAGAAGGGTTGGCATTTTTTAGATGGCTAGGAGATAAAATGATGGATATATTAAAGTTTTCCCTATAGGCTATGGAGTTGCATAAGGTTAGTAGGAGGCATCTCTAATATTTATCTAAATTTAGTGGATCTTTTTTGATTCCATGTAGAGATATGATAAACCCAAAAAGGTTACCTAATAAGAACCCCAAAATGCACTTTTTGGGGTTGAGCTTGAAATGATAATGAATTAGGTGGTCAAATATGATGGTGAGAACATCTAGGTGATCTTTGTAGTGTTTGTATTTCCCAAGGAGATCATCCACATATTCCTCTATGATTTTATGGATAAGCTCATGAAATATATAAGTCATGGCCCATTGATAGGTTACTCCAACATTCTTTAATCCAAAGGGCATGACTCTATAACACAAGGTGCCCCATGGGTTGATAAAAGAAGTTTTATGTTAATCTTTGGGGGAAATAAATATCTAGTTATATCCTAAGAAACTATCCATGAGAGATAGCATTTCATGACCGACTATAAGATCAACAAGTTAGTCGATGTTAGGTAGAGGAAAGTCATACTTAGGGTAGGTGAGATTGAGGTCATGAAATTTGATGCACAAGCAAAGTCCCATTATGGTTCCAGTGATAAGAACAATGTTAGATACCCAGTATATGTAGTCAATAGGTTGAATGAAGTCAATGGGTAAGAGATGTTGAAGCTCTTCTTTAACCAAGAGGGCTATATGAGGATGCATCCTATGAAGCTTTTGTTGAACTAGCTTTACCTCAATATGAGTGATAATGTTTTGGAGGGTGATAAAAGGGTTAATCTTAGGCATATCCTAATAGGACCATGCAAACACTATGCTATGATCTCAAAGGAAAGAAGGGTAGTCTTGTAGCTTAGTGGAATTTAAGGATTGGCCAATTTTTATGATACAAGGGTTATCATGAGTACCCAAGTTAACATCAATGGTTGATTTATTTATCATGGTTTGGTTCTCAAGAGGGAGGGATTTATAAATATAAGAATCCCTTGCATCAAGGTAGGTGAGAATGGAGTCATCATCCTGATAGTGGATGGTGTTGATGGTAGGGGAGTCATGTTCAATCATTTCAAGATGGACAAGAGGAAAGGTTTTATTTTGGTCATCTTTTTGATATGTCAATGGGCCCAAACTAATGGTATTGATTAAAAGAAAGTTAGATGGGATGATATCATATTCTTCTAACTTCAAGTAAATTAGGGTTGAGGAGGATGGAATATTTTTGTCGATGGTAGCAATGGGTTTTGGTGAGGTAAGTTCTTTTGGTGGTATGAACCCAAAGCCAAAGAACTCATGAGGTTTTTAATTTTTGATGATGGGTGACTCATGAGGTCATTGTTCATAAAGTCTAAGGCTAAGCCACTTCCAAGTGCACTTGTAAAGGTAATCTTTAGCAAAGGCTAGTTTATCTAAAGTAGGAAAAATTAGCTATGAATGGTTGAATGAACATGATAGTGGTGGGAGTGAGAAGTGACTGATCAAGTCCCCCATAGATGAAATTTGTTTGATTATTAAAGAGCCTAAAATGGATAATGTTTCTAATGTTAGGATCATATGAAGGGTCATATTTGATATTACCATATTCTTACAGAGTAGGGAAGGTATCTAAGGCTAAAAGGTAATATTATCCAAGGGAGACATGTTGAAATGTGGATTACAAGGGGTCCTTGATTGGAATTTAGGATGATGAAATGGTTGATCTAGTTGATGTTTCCATAGTGATATAAGTGTAAGCGTTGATGGTTTTGATTGGTGGGGTGGTTTCATTAGAAGTTGGTTGTGAGGCAGATGAAGGGGGAATGAGAATTTCATTAGGCTGATATGTCATATTGCAAGAGGAAAAAGGAGTAGGATTAGTTTTGATGGTAACAACTTATCCCTTGTGCTCAAATTTTATGCAACAGTGTAAGGTGGAAGGGACACAACCCATAGATTGAATGTAAGGGCATCCAATTAACACATTGTATTATAACTCACCCTCTATAACATTAAATAGTTTGGGCATGGTGCGAGGCCCTAAGTAAATATAGAGGAGAATAATCCTTAAGGTAGTGGCCATGGTATCATTAAAGGAGTGAAGGAATACTATACTTTTAGACATGATATTTTAGGTAGCTAAAGTTGGTCATATACATGGGAGGAGATAATGTTGATGTTATCTCCTCAATCAGTCTTAACCCTTTTGATGTGGGTTCAATTGATGTATGTGGTAATAAAAATAAGAGGATCAGAGTCCTTATGATTAAGGGGTGGTATGCTAGAATCTTGAAAGGTAACAAGGGAAAAAGTTCAGAGAGATCCAACTAAGGGTGAAAAAGGTTGAGGATCATCTAGATGAGCCTCAATATATTCTAGAGCCTTAATCAGTGCCTGGAGATGGCGAGGAAAAGTTTTGAGTAGTTCATAAAGGTTCATTTTCATCAGTCTTTGGTGAAGTTGTTTTGATACTAAATGTTATAATAATGTAGAAGTGTTAGAGGGAGAAGCTCCTAAAATAGATACTTTGGGTTTTGGTGGTTGTAAAGGTGAGGGTAGAGATGCTTATATTTGGTTAGTGGTTTGAGGGGTTGATGGATAGGTCCATATAATGGATACTTTGGATTTTCCCTTATCTTTTTGTTAGGCTTGGGATCATGTAAACACATGACTAGTATGGATGATGGTTTTTTTTGGGTTTCATGTTTGCTTTAGTTATTCTTTTTAATTCTTAGGAAGGAAAGGGAGAGTTTTTAAAGGTTGGGTGGGTTGGGTTGATGCCAAGATTGTTAATAGGGGTAAGAAGGGTTTGTTTGATAACATATCATCCTCATCATATAGGTTATGAACAAGTTCTTGGAGAGATTTTTAGGTCTCTATGTTATGTCCCAATGTCCAATGGCATGCACAAATCAAGTTATCATTGAACCAAGAGGGTTTAAGGTGTCAAGGGTAAAAAGGTTTGATTGGAGGTAAGTTGATGGAAGAGGTTTACAACAACCTTTAAAAAATATTTAAATTGGATTAAAGCAAAGGTGTTAGGGGTAATGGGTTTTTGGTTTTAGGAGTAGTAACCTTCTCGAGCATAGGTTTTAGAGTGGAAGTTGGAGTTGGAGGAATGATTTTGGTTAGTATTTTTGGTTGGGTTTGCTTGGTTATGGTTGGTTTAAAGGTTGATGACTTGGATGTGGAAGACTTGGATGATAAAGGTTTTGTTATAGGTGGCTAAATGGAGGTGGATAGTTTGGTTAAAAATGATGGATAATTAGAGGGTTTGATGGGAGTAAGTGGGGAAAAAAGGGATGATTTCTTAGAGGAAGAATATGTAACTAGAATGGTGAAAGGATGGGATCCTAAGATGGAAGGTAAATGGAAAGGAGGTGGTATGGGTCTAATTTGAGGTAGAAGTTTTGGTAACTCTACCTTCTTAGGTAGTTTACTTGGATTTGACTTTGGTAGACTAGACAAGGTTAACTTCAACCTCAAAGGGGGATGTGAATGACTAGGTGTGAGAAGGATTTCTAAGTTATTTATTGGCATGGTGAGAGAGGTGTAAGGTGATTTGGAAATTTTAGGTGGAGGTGGTTGGGATGGTTCACTTATGGTTTTGTAAGAAGTATTTTGTGAAGGGGTTATGATGGGTTTAAGGATGGATTACAATGAAGTTGAGGATTCAAATTTACCTCAATAAGGTAGTCCAAGATGATGCCAAAAAGTGGCTCTATCAAAATTAGGTTGAGAAGTGAATTCTAGACTTTAAACTAGTCTAGAAAAGGGTTTGTAGATGGTTTTAGTTCCTTGGTTATTGGTTTCAAAGATTAAGCCCATAAGTGGAAAAGAGGAAATGGATCCTTCATTACTATCTTGGATGGAAGGTTTCATAATTGATTTTTAGATAGATGAGGCAATCTCCACTCTTAGGATGGTTTTCAAAGGGAGAGTAACGGGTTATATGATAGGTGAGGTTGGTGTGGTGTCCTCAAGTGAAATAATGGACATGATTACTTTAATTTTTTAGTATCTAAAGGATTAGAGGGTAGTTATACCACTTTAATGGGTGGATTAAAATGGGTAGTTAAGGCAAGGGTTGTCTCCTTTAGTGTTTCCACCAAAGGAGAGTTAGTTAAAGACAAGGTGCTAGTAAATGGAGGGAGAGGGGGGTTGATTATTGCATTTGTATATTTGAAAGAATAGGTGGTGAGTTCAATATTTCCACTTAGGAGATTGAGGTAATCATCTTGTTATTAATTACATTGATTGTATGTGCCTCATGAGAGTGAGATGATTCAGTTTCATTCTCATGGTGTTGGGTGAAAGGAGCATGATTGGGAAAAGGCTTGTAGAAAATGTCAAGAGATTGATTAAGAGGTGCATTGGGATTATTAATTTCAATTTATCCACTATTAATTAAAATTTTTACAAGAATTTTAAAGGTATTACATCTATTAATGTCATGTCTTACAACACAATGGAAGGCACAATGGTCATTTTCATTATACAACCCAGGTATAGGGTGAGCAAAGTCAAATTGCTAGGGTGGTTTAGTTAGTGGAAGTTGGATGAGGTTATTTTTGAGAAATTTATCCAAAATTGATGCTTATGATTATCCAATGGGAGTATATTGTCTTTGAGGATCTTGGTTTTGGTTTTATTTTTGTTGTTGAGGAGAATTTGAAGAATTGGTTCAAGGTGGTTGGTTGATAGTTGGAGGTAGAGTGGCTTTTATAACAATTGACTTTGTAGATGCTTTTGCCTTGGTACTGGATTGGTTAGTGGCTTTGGTAGAGGAATGCTCATTAGATTAAAAACTAGAATTTTTGTTCCATAATTTCAATTTCCCTTCATCAATGGCCTGGTTTTCAAGTTTTCATGCCATGGTGAAAGCCTCATCGAAAGTTTAGAAGGTTTGAACTTGAAGAGTGGGGGAAATATGTTTAACACAACCTTGAGATAAAATCTTAATCAGTTCAGGTTAGGGTAAGGAAAAATAATGTTGGTTTATGAGACCTCTCTATCTAGCAACAAAATTAGAAATTTACTCATCATCAAATTACTTAATGGAATAGAGGTCAGTAATAGAAACCTTTTTAGATATATTTATTGAAAAGTGTTCTAAAAAGATCTGAGCTAGTTGAGAAAAAGAAAAGATGAAGTGCATGGAGAGAACACTATACTAATCAAATGTGGGTATAGATAAGGACATGGGGAAGGTTTAAACAAGGAGAGAGTCAATATATGTGATTAAATAACAAGAATGATGGAATTATCTCAAATGTTGTTGGGGTCCTTCTTACTTTGAAATTTTGAGAATTTGGGAAATTCCCACTAAGGAGGATAAGCATGGATAGTGACAGATGGATGAATGGGTTCATTACAAATTTGATCATAGGATAAAAGGTTATGAGGCTTGAAGATGGATGAATCCAAGTTGGTCATTTTTTCCATTAACATCTTGATCAATTTTGATTGGGGTTTGGAAGCTACATAATTAAGGTGCACATTCTATTGAGGTTGGGTGGCAACTATGTTTGGATAGGTGATAGAAGGTGCTAAAGAAGAGAAATATTGGTAAGTGTTTCTAAAAGGTTGAGATGGTGTCACATAGGGGTTAATTGACACAAATGGTTAGGTGGAAGGTACTATGTACCGTTATGGATTAGAGACATATTGATAGGTTTTCATGGGCACTTATTGAGGAATGGAGGCGGGTTAAGTTAAAGGTATGACTGAGGTGGTGGGTTGAGGTTGGGTAATCTAAGGTTGAGTGGTGACTATAGTGATAATGGGTGGAAGTGTTTGAGGTATATATAGAACCAAGTTTTGAAATGGGGTAGAAGTTGATGGGTTGGTTGGGACAAGGGGAAGGGTGGAAATAGTAATAGATGATAACCCCATGGTAAGTGGTGTATAGGTAAATAGAGGTAAAGTTGAACCTATATGTGAAGTGTGGGGTATGGTAGGAAGTGTTTGGATAAAGGTTGGAATATTAGATTAGGTTTGGCTAGTGGTAGTAGTTGGGATGTTAGAAGAAGAGGAGGCTTGGGTCAACAAGGGCTAGATTGAGCTAGTACGCACCATAAGGTGGGGAGGTATTTTGTAAGGAAGATTTGTTAGAGGAGCTGAAGCAATAAAGGTATGATTAGGTAAGTTATTGAGGTAGTGTTGAAGAACAACTGGGTTATTGTTAAGGAAGGCCATGAAATTTACATCACCTTTAGAAATAATTGGGATTCTAGTAGGAGGGGGAGAAAAATGAGGTGAACCCTCATCATTAGAATTGTATTCCATGGAGGAGGAAAAAGGTGGTGGTTGATCAATTTGGTTTCTTAACTATTATCTACTAAAGACCATGTGACAAAATGATGAAACTCACACCTCAAACAAAGAGAAACCAAAATAAAATAATTTAAGGCAAACTCTGCATACACTAAAAGTGTGTTAAATCCTAGAACTCTTTTTAGATCACTTTTGGCTTATGCCTTAGAAAGTGTGAAGAGGGAATTTGGCTTATATAATAAAGGAAATATAAGGTTGGTTTTAGTTTGTTTAGGTGCTCAAAAGGAAAATATATGTTGAACTTTAGTACATGGCTTGGTATTGGGGCCTACCCCCTCACTTCATGGTCCTACAATGATAAGAGTGTCAGGTGCTTAGATATAATATACTAAGTTTAGAGGTTATACTCAACTAGATAACTAAGTTGGTTCTCCCCTTGGTGGTGAAATCCAAGTAGGATAGCCAAGAGGGGGTAAGGTTACCACTAGGTGATTAAATCCTAGTCAAGCTTTATTTTAGGTATGTTTGGATGTGTTAATGGTTGTGTGGTTTGGCTTAATATGTGATAAAGAGTGTGAAAACAATGATCATTTACTTTTCCCTCTAAGTTATAGATTAACTAATATAAGTAGGCAATAAATGTATGCTAAAGGTTTATTTTAAGCCTAAAAAGAAATTTTTAGATTTCATTCAATGAGTGAAATAATAAGTAAGAAAAAGGGAACTAGGTCCCACCGAGCATGCCAAAGTGTTTCAATTAATTTTTTCTCATTTCTTAATTTGGAAGTAAAGTAATGAAACTAGTAATAGGGTGTGTATAAGAATACCTATAAAAGTGCATGCATGAATCTAGATGATAGTGGGAACTCCTCTTTGGCTAGGAAGGAATAATCTATAGAATAAAAAAATACTCAAAAAGTGGTTTGCTAGATGGATGGTTGAGTGGACTGCCTAGCATGAGCTAGATCTAAGAAGCATAGTTTTTACTAAGAGGTTGTCAATCCACCATTATAATAATTAAGTTGATAGAAATTAAAAGAAAGGATACTTTCATTAAATGATATGAAAGTAAATATGTGCAAGAAATAGAAAGTAAATTCTTTTTTAAAGAAAATAACTAAAAATAGAAAAAGTGGGTTAATGCTTATACTAAAATGGTCAGGGTTTGGTCCATAAAATTAGAAAGGTTACTATTATTAGGAAAAAATAGAGAAATGTGGGTTTGATTGAGGATAAGGGGCTTAAAAAATCTTTTTAGATTTTTGTGCCATAGTGATCGATGATGATCAGGTTAACCAGTTGTAGTTGGTGTAACCAACAACGGTTAGGTAACCAGTGATGGTTGAGGTAACCATTAGTGGTTGGGTTAACCATAGATAATTTCTTGTGTGTTTTAGGAGGATATTTAAGTGGATTTGTAGATTGATGAATAAGTAGGTGGGGGTTTTGATATAGGTCTATGGGAGGGAGAATAAGATGTCAAAGGGTCTAGTTGGGGTAAGGAGGTTAGAAATAAGATGAAATGACAAAAAGCATAAGATACATATAACTTGATGGTAGAGGGTTGAGGAAATTTGACCAGATTGATGGTATTTTAGCCTTTGAAAGTGATGCAAATACAGGTTCAGGTCTCTAATGTTGTTTCTTACTAGATGAAGGGATGTTGGATACTTGTATAAAAAAATACAATATCATATACATGAATTCATTTGTGGATTATTTCACTTCCTCCTCTTCTCATTTTTTAGGATGAAGTTAATTTTTTAGGGGGATAAAGATGATAATTAAGAATGATTTAAAGATGATTTACTTCACACAAAAAGTTATTAATTTGTGCAATGCTTATCTTACACAAATTTGGAAGTTGACTTAAAGTAAGATTATGGTCTCAATTGGTGATGATAAAGATAATCATAATTGGTTAGGTTGACCAAGATGGTTGAGGGCCTAAGGATTAAAAGTGGATAAATGGATTAAAAAGCTAAGTCAATGGTAAATGTGTGAAATGAGTTAGGTAGATGATTATCTAATTTAAGGATCAAAATTGGGTCCATGGTGGTTTGACATTGATAAATAGCCAAGGTGTAGTTTTTTAGTGTCTACAGTTTGAGCTACTATGGCTTGAATTTTGTCAAATTGCCCACTAGTGGACTAGAATTTGAATCTAGATTGAATTATACTTATTAAAATGACAATTCAATCCTCTTTGGCTTGATTATGATGAATAAAGGGTTAAATTAGGGTTGTGGTACTTTCTAGGGATTTCTTGAAGATTTTCATAGTACTTTAATGGTGAAATATATTAGAAATTATGTGATTTTCATGACTTAGATTGTGTTTAGATATTTGTATTTATGCCTTTATGTTTTTAGCCCAAAATATTTTTAAATCTAACTTGGCATTTATGTGGCATCATCATGGCATCTCCATGGCATACTGCTCATCAATTTGTTTTGAAACATGATTGTTGCCCTTTGAAAAAATATTATTAACCTTACACCACTAGATCTTCCTGCATAGCTCAATGCAGGCCATTGATATTGATATAAAGGATTGAATGCCATTAGTTGCTTTACCATGTTCCTCATAGTTGTGACACTTATCAATACCACATTTATTTGAAAATCCCACCTTCGTATCACACCATCAGATCTTCCTACATGGATTAGCACACTTTGTTGATCTTCATCCACTTGGTTCTATCCTTTGCTACATGTATCATTGATCATAATATGTATGCCCAACCACGTATCATTAATCTTTGGGAAGATGTTCATTCTTTAATATGTGGCTAGTAGTTATTCCACTTGTCATCTTTGTGGTTGTTCATAGGGCTCTTGAATTTTTAACCATCATCATGCACCATTAGATCATCTTTAGCTGATCAAACATGCTCCATCAGATCTCAGTCCAAAGGATTGAATGCCATTAGATGATTAATGTTATTTTTTATAAAGTGTGACACTTATCACCTTCTCACCTATCTTTGGGATACATTGAATTTTTGACTTAACACATACTATTAATTAGAATATGTACACTCAACTACATACTATCGATCTTTGGGAAGATGATCATTCATAATCTATGGTTAGGACTTGAATTTTCAACTCTAGTCTTGCACCATTAGATCTCCATTGCTAGAGTAAATGATCATCAATGATCAAGACTCTTTACTCATTGACTTTACCCCACACTATTGGATCAACTTTATCTGAGTGAATGCACAATGTTGATCATACGAATAATAAAATAAACCAAATTAGAGATCAAGAAATATAAATAACTTAGGCTTAAAATTTTGGACTAAGGTTTTATTCGTGTTGATAAATATAATAAAACATTAGGATAACATTTTTAAACTATGTTTCGAGACATAATAAGGTAACCCTGTGGATAATAAGAAAAACATGTCATAAAGTTTTACCCTAAGGTTTTTGCTATATTAATAAACACAATTGAAACTTTAGGAATAATTTTTATAATATTACACAAGGGACCATATGATTAGTTAGACCATGCAAAGATAAAAGGAATAAAGGGTGGCTTGAGACATAAAAGACCCAATATATAAAGTTTTAGACTAAGGTTTGGTTGTGTTGATAAACATGACTAAACCTTAGGATAAAAAATTAAACTAAGTATATGACATAATTAATTATTCCCACGTAAAAAAATTATGTGCAAATATGAATTCAATTCACAAAGTCTTGAACTAAATCAATTAGACAAAGGGTTTTAAGATGTTTAAGCATAAATTCAACTTGTTATTAATAGACCAAAGACTAGTAAATGAATCAAAGTATTATTAAAACATGAAACCCTAGATATTATTCACACAAATGGGGCTCCATTAGACCCATAATCTTGAAACATAGAGGTCTAATGTTAGAAATATTAGACAAGATTAAATAAGAATTATGTGCAAGTATGCCAACCAAACCTGTCATGGATGATATTCAAATAAAGTAAATGTGCAAACATGCTAGTGGTACTCTAGTCAAGTGAATTTTTAATTTAAGATACAAACTTCCATAATTTGAAATAAGGGTACCAATTTTTCAAAAATGGGAGTATGTTGACCTCAACATAGACTATTTGTTCCAATTCAATGAGTCCATAATTTGAGTGATAACAATTTATATCATGCTTGGTGGGACCCAAAACCAAAGATTTAACTAATAATTCCATGTTATTTTTGGTCAACAATGTTGAAGAAACTCTCAAAGCACCTAGAGAGTCCAAGTATTTATGGTTTACAAAGATCAATTTATCATCTATATTAAAAGACAAATGAGATCATATTCATGAGGTATTGATTTTCATTTCATTGAATTTATCTACTTTATAGAATAAGAAGAGATAGAGTATCCTCATCTCTAGTCAAGAGATTCATAAAAACACCTCCTAGAGATCAGTCCACCCCTCCTTTTGGTAGGTTTCCTAAACCTATAGGAGGTTTATTCCCTATTCCCTTCATGGTTATACCAAGAAATCAATTATTTGTGCCTTTTAGTGGAGGCATCCTTCTAATTCTATCTCAATATGATGATATTGTAATTTCAACATTTAAAATCCTATCATATTTTACTAGTGAGAATGAAACCATCCCTATAGATTGCATACAAGATATTGACAATATCTATTCTATCCATAATGTCACTAAATATAATGTAGTAGTCAGGCTACTTATTTCTTCTCTAAAAGGAAAATCCCTCTAATGGTATAGAAGTCTGGTACCCAATACCATTCACAGTTGGGATGAGCTAAGAGAGTAATTATGCAATAAATTTGAAGATAAGAGTGACCATTTATCTCTGATGGAGTATCTTACCACCATTGAGAGAGCCTCACATGATTTGATGGTTCATTTTAATTTTAGATTCCAAAGAGTCTGGGTATAATTTGATCCTTGTTTAAACCATCTCTAAATTTTTCATTTTTATATTATTTAAGGGCTCTAAATAATTATATTTCTATAATGGTCCAGTCTATGGGAGGAACTATGTTTCTTGATGCATATGAAATTGTTGTGAGAGATGATAATTTCCTAATTTAGGCTATAAAATTTCTCTTAGGACTCTCATGCCTCTTTTTATAGATCCACCACACATTCATCCTACTACTCAACATTCATTAGAAATTATACCCACTACAATCAATCCAAAAACTACATCTACTTCTTTCAATGAACTGGATGAAGTTAAAAAACTACTACAAAGTCTTGGGAATGATCTAGTAACCCTAAAGAAGTAGCAATCCTAACATCGCATACCGTACCAACTATTTAATCAACCTCATCAACATGGTAGACCACCTTACCAAAATAATGTGCTATTTTAAAGCCAACTCACTTACTCTAGACCACCTAATACACAAAATATTGTTAACACCTTGAGATCCCTTATCCCTATTCAAAACAATTTAGTCCAAGATTATGAGGGGTGTTTCCCTTGTAATTAGTGACATAATCAAGCTCACTATGCAAATGGAGTGATAAATCAAGCTTTGATGGTGAAAAGTATATCATACCCCAAGAGTAGTTGAAGGAATAAACTTCACAAAGGGAGTAAATTCATGAAGAGGCCCAAACATAGGCATATGAATCCATTTTAGTGAATTGGTAGGAGAATGACTTCATTGGCATAAATTAGAGCCAAGTTCTAAGTATAGTTATCACTTCGATGGATTATAACATGAGGTTTAAATGAAAAGCAATGGAAGGTGAGAGGTATTCTTAATCATGCCAATCCTCCACTTTACAAGATCTATAAGAGGTTTTCAAAGAGAATGTGACTCTTTCTACCAGCCAAACTCAAATAAACTAGCCCATTTAAAAGAAGAGTTAACCTCAAGCCAATAAAACCACTAAGGATGAGGTTATTATGTCAAAGTTTCAGAGAAAGGGGACCCAAACCCCCTTTAAAATATTGGATCAAATGAAAATAACAAGCTTGAATGTGACTATGTGGGAAGCCATACATATTCCTTCTCAAAGATATATGTTGCAAGAAGCATTGAAATGTTTCCATCCTTATGAACTAGTATAGACCTCTCTAGATAATTCAACCAACTTATGTCAACCAAAAGGAGAACCTAGAAAAGTCACCATTTTATATCTCCTTTATTATAGGTAAGTACCTTATCCATAATTGTATGATTGATTCAGGTGCAAGTAGCTTAGTATTGCCTAAGAAGATAGCTGACATGTTAGGTATAGAGTACACCCCAATTACAAAGGGATTTATTATATTATATGGAATAACTATCAAAACCTTAAGAGTTATTAAGGGTTTGAACCTTACCTTGCATGTGTGTCCTAGCCTATCCATTACCCAAGATATATCTATTATAGACATGCATCCCTTATTTTCCATTTGTCTTTCAAGAGACTTCATTGCTAAATTGGGTGGGTGCTTATCTTTGGATTGTTCACATATGTTGATAAGGACTATGTATGTACCAATGTAACTATTAAGGTTGAGCACATCTGCAAACATCATATAAAACCATACTTATCCAATCCCATCAATATGAACTATACAATGCACTATCTTGAAGATAGTTCAATCTTGCATGAGACTACCACACCAATAGAGGAGGTTAATAATATAGCTTTGAATGACTAGGCTAATGAGTGTTATGGATGTGATCCATATGATTGTATAGAGAAAATAGAAATGGGTAACTAATTCATCCTTGAAGAGGGATCTACCTTGACAAACCTCATGAAAACTAAATAATACCTTGAAGGTACATGGAAACTATTTTTTGGTGGCTCTAAAAATAAAAATGGTGTAGGTGTAGTCATTATGATGATATCTCCTCAAAAGGAGAAATAATTTCATGCATAAAATCTGAAATTTAGTATCAACAATAATGTGACCAAATACTAGGCACTAATCCAAGGTCTCTAATTGGGACAAAAGAGTGAAATTAAAATGTTATAGGTTTTTGGGGTATAAATATGATTGTAAATTATGTGAGATCCTAAAATTCATCCAAAAACAACTTGTTTAAGGTTTATAAACATAGAGTCTAGGATCTCATTGAAATTTTCAACACTTTCAACATAAAAGTTATATTAAGGAAGCATAATGTTGATGCAGATAGGCTCACCATAGTATTCTCTAAATAAAACCTCCCTATTGATGTTGTGAAAAAATTAGATCAGCTTGTTAAGCTAATAGTTAAACCTGTAGTGCCTAATAATGGTTCTAACTAGAAAGTGTTTTGGATTGATGAGCAAATCATCAATTTCTTACAAAAGGAGGTAGAATTTTCTACCAAAAACTAGTTAGGATTGTAGGCACAATATGATAATTGAATCATCTAATTAAAGGGAATAAATATTCCCAAATAATTATTCACATTAGAAAACATCCTTAACTATGATGACCAAGTCAAAGGTGAGAAGAGGAATATGATAGTCAAGAAAGAAAATTATGAGCTAGTGGTTATTCTAATGGCAAACTCTTGAAATTTGGAAAGGTATGAACTTAGCCTAAAAAAGAAGAGTCTGTTTACCTTTGTAGAAAATATGATGATATATTTTCATGGAGATACTATGACCTTAAGGGTTTTGACCCAGCTTTGGCCCAACATATAATTAAGATGGACCCTAACTCCAAGCCTATTAGGCAAAAGTAAAGGCCTATAAACCCTAAGTTAGAACTGTTAATGAGGAAGGAGATGACCAAGCTCATGGAAGTTAATATCATCTTTCCAATCAAACACTCCTCTTGGGTTGCCAAATTAGTTCCAATAAGGAATAAAAATGGAGAGATTAGGTTGTGCATGGACTTTAAAGCACTGAATAGAACATCCTTAAATATCACTATTACCTTCCACCCATCGAGATAATCCTCCAAATAGTAGAAAGGGATAAGAGGTTCTCACTTCTTGATGGATAATTATACTATAAATAAATATTGGTTAAAGAGTCTGATTAGTTCAAGACAACCTTCACCACCAAATGGGGCAGCTATGCATATAAAAAGATGTCTTTTAGACTGACCAATGTTGGTGCCAACTTCCAAGGAGATATGGGCATGGATTTTAAGGGCATAATCAATTATATTATCTTGTTTTACCTTGATGATATCAACATATTATATAGATGCATAGTTGATCACTTGGATGATTTGAAGTAGGTCTTTAGCATATGTAAAACCTTTGGGGTATCCTTAAACCTAAACAAGTGTTTATTTACCATTCATGAAGGCTAGTTTTTTGGGCACATTATTTATAAGGATGTATTGGCCATTGACCTAGAGAGAGTATAACCCATCATATCCCTTTCTCTACTAGGCCATAAGTAAAGCCTCCAAAGCTTTTTAGGAAAGATAAAATTTGTGAGAAGGTTTATACAAAACTCTAGTTCACTAGTCAATCCATTTACCTATAAGCCCAAGAAAAGTCCCATTTTTAGCTAGATAAGAGAAGATAGGGACAAATTTGAAGAAATTAAATGAGACATCCCAATCTCTGACACTTTTTAATCCATGTTATGACAAATATTTCATCATCTATGCTTTTAGAGGAGATGAAAACATCTCAGCAATCTTAATATAACAAAACAACAACAAAATGGAGTAGCCTATTGCTTTCTTTAGTAAAATGTTTAAAGATTATGAATTGATATATAGATTTATGGAAAAAAAATTGGATGTCATTAGAGCATGGAATAATTTTAGACACATTCTCTCTAATAAAAAGATTTAGCTGATGGTCTCACATCTAGGTGTGAAAGAGTTTATGTTGAGTAGAGATATCAATAAAAGAAGAGTTGGTTGGATCACCAAAGTGATGGTGTATGAAATTTACATCAAGATCACCAAACTCATAAGAGGAAAATTACTATGTGATTATTTAACATTTGATATAAAAGATGTAAGTCAAAAAATCCTTGTTTTACAAGATGAACAACTAGCTAATTAGGATCCTCCTAGTGGCTAGACTTAGAACATGAAGATCTTTCTCTAGCTGGGTGAGTATTCAAAAGGGATTAACAAATCCAAAATAATACATTTTAGGTTGAAAGATATTTTCTATGTGTTTTTCAATATTGTGTTTTTAAGAAAAGACATCAATGGAGTCCTCCTAAGATGTATAGAGTAGGATCAAACTAGAAAAATCCTTCAAGAGTTCCATGATGGATTATCGGGAGGACATTACTCACCCAAAACCACTACTATCAAGATCATGAGAGTTAATTATTAATGTCCAAGTTTATTCAAAGATACTCATATATGGGTAAGAATTTATAAAAAATGTTCCTTTTTTATAGGCAAGAAGAGGCTAGTAGCTCTTTCACTTCATCCAATTCAATCTGACCAACCCTTCTCTCAATAGGGTCTAGATTTCATTGGAATGATTAAACCTCCTTTATGTTCTAGACACAAGTGGATTATAATAGCCAAAAACTATTTCAAAAGATTAATAGAGGTAGTGGACATCAAAGAAGAAAATGAAACATCCATCTAGGGTTTTTATGAGGGAATTGTGGCTAGATTTGGTGTTCCAGCCACCTTTATCTTAGATAACACCATGTATTTTATTGGGACTAGAATCAATGAGTGGGAAGTAAGATATGAAATCTATTTGAGAACCTATTCATATTATTATCCCCAAGGTAATAGTTTGGTTGAGTCAACCAATACAAAACTTGATCCACATCATCAAGTGAACCATGGAGGAGAATTAAAGGACCTGGCATGCACAACTAAAATTAGCCATGTGGGTAGAAAAATTAACCCCAAAGAGGGAACTATATAATTACCCCTTCATGCAAGTTTATGGGATAGAAGATAGGTTACCTATGTTACTATAACTACCCTTATTAGAGATCTTCCATTGATCTTATGGTAGTGAGGCTAGCTAAACTAATAGAGCTAGAAGAGACCAAAGAAAAATTAATGCATCCTTTGGAGATTCAACAAGTTCAAATGAAGACAACCTTTGATAAGAAGGATACTGATAGGAGTTTATAGGAAGGAGACTTGGCACTCAAGTGGGATGTGTAGAAAGTAAAAGTTTAGAAGCACACAAAGTTTGATTCCATATAGAGTGGTCCTTATGTCATCATAGGATACAAGCAAGCCAATGATTTTCAACTCTAAAGTCTGAATGGAGAAGAGTTATCAATCCTAGTTAATGGGATCCATCTTAAGAATTGATTTTGAAGTGCTTTTTGTTTTATATATAGTAGTTTAGTTGCATTTAATTTCTTTTAAGTGGTATGACAAATTAGTTTAGTCTTTTATTTCCCTATGGGATTTTGACATAGTTTATGTTATTTCTTTTCCCTTTAATTTGTTAAAGGTGAATCTCAGTTAAATTTATTTAGTAGTGGGTCAAGAAGGTTATAGTTGGGTTACATATATAGATTGAGAATTTTAGATGCTTTCATGACTCCATATCCTAATGGATGCATAATGCTATTAGATTTTTGCTTAGTAGGTAAGGAACTCATAGAGGTTACTAGTAATATTGACCATTTTTGGTAACCATAAAGGAATAAATTTTTGTTCTCAGATCAAGGTGCAAATTTAGGCATGTATGGAAGGTATTTCAAAGTTTAGTTAGAATTCACAAAAAATGGATAAGTATTTTGACTTAGCTTATTCTCAGAATCTACAAGGAAGTAGGTATTCAAAAAAATTATTTGTAAAAATTTCTACACAAGTAACAAATCTCATTCTAAGTAAAATTGATGAAAGCTTCACAATAATTAGATAAATCTTTTAGTATTAAATAATATTACTTGAAGGATGAGCCCTCAAAAAAATTAATGAAAGGAGGAGTTGAAGACCAAAGGGAAGGCAAAGTTTCTAAACACAAAATGTCAAAGGTCAAAGGCCAAGTAGAAGTTATGAAGAAGAAATATTTCATGCCTTAGTTGATTCTTCAACTTCACCTAGAGCCACATGTCAACATTTCATGGTCTCAATAAATTTTAAATGTCTTTCAAAAGACTTAGTTAATTTTAAAGAAATTTCCCAAGTAAATCCATGTCAAAAAAGATCCAAAGCAAGTTAATGGAATTTAACCATGTGGCATCATTCTAAGGACCCAGATCCCTAAAACTATCCATACAATTCAAAAAATCTCAGAGCATTGGGCTAGTGGGATATTTTCACATCTCATGATTTCAACAACTTAACATCCCAAAGATCTCCATATAATGTTTAAGCTCCTAAGTAATCAAGTAAGAGGATGATGAGATATGTCATAATATCACTTCACTTTGATATAAATAGGTTGAGAAAGGTCATTAGTCACAACAAGGCTATATTCCAATCAAACTATGCCATGCAGTAGTCTCTTAGGAGCCCAAGATTTGAAGGTAGGACCATTTCATAAAATCCTAGAGTTTAGAAAAAGTGATGCATAGTAGAGGTGAAGTTAAAAAATCAAGTTCCCAAGAAACTAAAGAGAGGACCTGTGGTGGCCAAGTAAAATCAAGAAAAGGACAAATTGTTAAATCCCATAGATGTTAATTAACTACCAATTGGAAAATCAAGCTTCCACTTCAATGGAACTAATAGTGGAATAAATAGCACATGTGATAAAAATGACCTTAGTAGGCATGATATTATAAATTGATGACCCTTCTAGTTATAAAAACTATCAAAAGCTAAGGATCAACTACGTATATAACTCAACTCATATAATCAAGTACAAATCAGCTTCTCACTTAGAAATGATTATAGATGTGGTTGAATTCAATGAAAAATTAAGTAGTAGCACCTATAAAAGTATGCCATGTGCATTGGTATTAATCAAAAATCATACAAGACAAGAAAAAAAGAATATTAAATGTTAAATATGGCATGGAAATTTGTAGATGTAACATTGAAGGTAAAAATGGTAGAATTGAGTAAAATATTCCAAGGAAAGCAATCCCAAGAGATCTCTAGTGGTATCCCTATGCATGAATTTTCCAAATTTAGATATATTAGTTGAAATATTATATATCATTTATTTCATAACCAATGATAAACATAGGACAAGTTGATAAATATAGGATCAAGGTAATCACAAACATACCTTTAGGACACAATCATGATATCCAATTAATTTTGGCTATCCATATCTGATTATAGAGAGGTTATGTGTCTTTATTTATGATGTTTATATAATTATTTTAGATACATTATTTATTATATATAATGACCCATGGGATTATCATTACCTATAAAATCTTGGGTCTTGCATTATAAAATGGTTGACATTTTTAGGCATAGTAATGCTGCCAAATTTTTCTCTCTACAAGCCCTTTACTATTTAAACCTTAAATTTTAATGAGAATTGAGTTCACCTTCCTTAATTATTCTTGAATTCTATGTGCATTTTGTATTTGTCTATCTTTGTCTGTGGATGACCTTCATCACTTTCATTATTGTCCATTCCCATCACCTCTATGCAGAGATTAGAATATATTTACATGTTGTATTCTAAGCAAGTTCAGGTCTATGTATGTATTTTTTATTGACCCTCTATCATCCTTCTCAGTGTTACACTATGTTCCCACACCTTTATATGAAACACTTATGTAATTTAAGCATCCATTTTGGACTCTATGTGATATTTCCTTGTTCTCTTCAATTTTTAATGTGTTCTTCAAAGCTTGTAGATTGGCTTTATCTAGTCTTGGTGCATCACCATTTCTATATTTCAACATTCCTACCCCTTTTTCCCCCTCAAAATATTTTATATTTGGGATTATTTTTAGATTTCCTTTCATATCTTCTAGGAATGCATGTTGATCATAAATCAATTGCATTTAGATTAGAAGGAATTTAGCCTTCTCTAGAGGTCCATCCCAAGGAGAGGAAGTGTCCCAAAACCTTGGGGATGTTCCAATTGTTTTATTGAACTAATTATTCCAATTCAGTGGGTTCAAAATTCAAGTGAAAATTGTTTCTCACATGAACACTCAAGGGGATGTCATCGCATTTATTTTCAATTACTTAGGGCAACTTTCTTCTCCACAATCACCAATGCTCTAATTTGTATACTATTATTCAAAATGGTATTGCTTCACAACACCATTTAAAGAGGGGAAACTATAGAAACCTAAATTTTACCATTTAGTATCATAATTAACTTTAGCATGCTAACCCTTCCCCTTATCTAGTTTGAATACACATCATTTCCCTCCAAATTTTAAACAATTGATTAATTCTAAATTAATTAATATGCAGATATATTTTTATTCAAAATTCATTAGCTTAATATTTATCACCTCACATAGACATCCTCAACATTTGTTTCAACCATATCTTGACTCATCTAACCATTCTCCTCAACTTACTCAACCACCTTGTGAGACACCTTAGAATATTTCAACCTCTTTCATGACTCAACCAACTAACTTGACCCATTTTTGTTGACCCACTCAACCAACTCCTCTTTCCTCTTAGCCAATGGAATTGGTCATCATCCTTATGGATGAATATAAATTATTATTCATTTATTATTTTAATAAATCAAAAAATTCAAATAATCTTCAACCATTTTATTATCCTCCTATAAGCCTAAAAGTTGATGTAAAATCCATCACTTTCAATCATACACATTTATGCTAATGAAGTGCTATCAAATTGTCAAGTGATTAAAAGCCATCAAAAATATTTTTACACACCAAAATTCTACCCAAAATTCCTTTGCTTTGAATAAGATTTAAGCACCCACATCCATTGCATTTGAG